>CM076581.1:1623784090-1624245173 GCA_034641835.2 Pinus albicaulis
CGTTACACCCGGGTATGGGGAACTACATATTTTGGTAAATTGGACTCCCAAATTTTCACTTCATCTCCCTGATCTAAAGATTTTTCTAGACTTCAGCAGTGGAGATCAAGAAGATTGAATTCAATTACTGGATCAATGATTTTATAATCTACATCAACTAGAGGGGTATGCTCAACATCTACAACGAGAGGTTGTAGTGGATTGAAAACAATGGTACTTTTAGAAGCCATTTCTGGGTTTAAGTTTTGACAATTTGGCCTTCTAGATGTTAAAAACTTTGTTTTTGAGGTTTTTATACACTTATGTAATCTTAGACTGTTTACAGAAGGTATTTTTGGTATGACAGAGGTCTCTTTTTAACAGAAATAGGTAAATTTAAGTTTTCTTCTGCTTCAAATCTTCAATTCTGCTCAAAATCAATCTTTAAACCTTTTTACAGACTCAGGAAAGGTTTAACAAAGGTTTACTGCTCTTTTTTGGATAAAACAGACCTAAAATAGTTTAATTTATGCACAAATGGATTTTGAATATTTGCAAAGGATTTTGAATCATTCAAAGGGTTTTCTAGAGGTCTGTAATGATTAAAACAATCATACTTTGCTTAAAATTAACTTACAGTTTTCAGAAACTGTAAATTTATCAGGGTTTTTACAACAAATATGATTTTTGAAGGAAATCAGGGTATTTATTTTGGAAAACAGGCTTACAGAAGGCTTAAATTCACAAGAATTGCTCTTTGCAGGTATAAAATGCGTATTTTTCTTGAAAAATGCCTATTTTTGTAGGTATTTGACTTGAAAAGGGGTTTCTGTGACGTGTGGGAGCTTTCTGAAGCTTGGTTGAGGTCCTTTAAACACAATTTGGTAGGTCTGAGCAGTCGAATCAGTAAATTCTAGCTGAATTTGGTTGTTTGTGCATGGAAATGGGGTGACAACATCCTTTCTTCAGTCAGAGACAGTTAAATGAGAAGAAAACGCAAGAAAAAGGGTTTGAACGCATACATCTGTTGTTTTGTTGTGAAACCAGCTCCAAAAATAGAAGAAAAGAGATATCAACGCCTTAGAAATAAGCCACTTCGAGGGGGAAACCTCCAATACATTACATGAATGAGAAATTCTTGGATGATACAAATTACAAAAACTCCTTTCTATATATAGGAGTCCATGGGGCTACAATGTAATCCTAGTGGGGCCACAATGTAATCCTAGCCGACCTAACAATAATAATTCAAGGGCACAATAATAACAATATGGGGGTTACAGGGGTACAATAATAAAAATAAGGGGGTTACAATAACAACAATAAGGGACTATACTAGTAATATAGGGACCTAACATGCCCCTCTCCTTCAAAAAAATTTATGTCCTCAAAGCCTGAGTAGCTCTGGGTGCTTCTGTATAAAATTCTCATCCTCCCATGTAGAATCTTCAGTGGTTAAGTTCTTCCACTTGATGAGATACTCTGAAATTGATTGATTTTGTAGCTGTCGAGTTCTTGTTTCCATGACTGCTTCAGGTTCCAATATGATTTTTCCTTCCTCATCAAGTTCTGGCAATATTGTTTGAACTGGAAGATTTTCACCTATAACCTTCTTTAAGCATCAAACATGGAAAACTGGATGCACTCGTGAAGAAGCATGAAGCTCCAATTTGTATGCCATAGTACCAATATTTTGCAGCACCTTATAAGGACCATAGTACTTTGGCGATAATTTATTATCCTTCTTAGATTGCTTGAGGGACATTTGTTTGTATGGTTTTAGCCGTAAAAATATCCACTCTCCTACATCAAAACTTCTCTCATTGCAATGTAGATCTGCTTGTTGTTTCATTCGATTTTGTGCCAAATTCAGGTTATCCTTTAAGAGTTGGAGAACTTCTTTTTTATGCTCGATGTGATCTTCCACTGCTTGAACCTTCGAATTTTCTCTTAAATATGATGTGATGGATGGTGGATTATATCCATAAAGTGCCATAAATGGGGTCATTTTTGCTACAGTATGGAAGAAAGTGTTATACCACCATTCAGCGAGAGGTAACCACTTGACCCATTGTGTTTTTTTATCAGATACAAAACAATGAAGATATCCTTCCAAAAATTTATTTACTATCTCAGTTTGACCATCAGATTGAGGATGATAAGATGATCTATGAGCTAATTGAGTACCCAAACAAGAAAATAACTCCGTCCAAAAATTTCCGGTAAAATGGGATCTCTGTCGCTCACAATAACCCTTGGGTTTCCTTGTAGCTTTTGAATTGTGTCCATAAATGTAGTAGCAACTGTACTTGCTTTAAATGGATGAGATAATGCACAAACGTGTGCATACTTGGTAAGTCTATCAACTACCACCATGATAACACTCTTTCCTTTGGACTTAGGTAAACCTGTGATAAAATCCATTGAAATCTCCTCCCAACGTTGACTTGGAATGGATAAAGGTTGTAGAAGACCCGAGGTCTTAATTGTCTCAATTTTATTCTACTGGAAAACCAAACATTCCACCACAAACTTTTGAATATCAGTTTTAAGGCCATCCCAAAAAAATTCTTTCTTCACCCTGTGGTAAGTTTTTAAAAATCCTGAGTGTCCTCCTAAAGGAGAAGTGTGCAATTCAAAAAGAATCTTTTGTTTTAGTTGGGAATTCTTACAAAGATATAAGCGATCTTTGTACCATAAAGAATCATTTTTCCAACTAAATGTATCAGATGTACTAGGATCTTGCTGCAACTTTTGAATGAGTGTCCATACTTCTTTGTCCTTCTTCCATTCATCTCTTCTTTCGGTTATCCAATCTGGTTCGATAATAGAAATGGCACAAAGCAATGCTTCCACCTCTTCATTCTTTCATGAGAGTGCATCTACAACAACATTAAGGTTACCTTTTTTGTAGATTATTTCAAAGTCATAACCCAACATCTTTGTGACCCATTTTTGATGTTCTTCGGAAGATAGTCTTTGTTCCAAAAAGTGTTTAAGACTATCATGATCAGTTTTTACCTTGAAGTGTTTTCCCATTAGGTAAGCTCGCCATTTCTTTAGTGCATGCAATATTTCTAACATTTCCTTCTCATAAATAGGTTTATGTAAATACTTTCCTTTGATTGGACGACTTTCAAAAGCAATGGGTCTTCCTTCCTGCATTAAAACATCACCAATTCCATTTTAATAGATTTTTGGCTTCTGTGATCCATCAATAAATTATGAAGAAATCTTTCGGTAATAATCACATTATCATGAACAAAGTCGATGTGTTTCGAACCAACCAGTGTGGTTCATCATCAGGACTAGGTGAGAGATCAGATTAGTCGTTGAGTTTAAATAGATGTAGGAAAGGCAAAGAAAACCATTAAAATAACAGCTAATTTGACTTTGAAATCCATAACAGTTAGTTCTATTAATTTAATAATTTAATTAAAAAATCGAAACAGCTAGTTTGAATATTGAAATTAATAGTTTAATTATATATAAAAATTATTTAGGTCAATTTAATAGTTTAATTATAAATAAAAATTATTTTATTTTTATTAATATCGTCAATTGATTATTCAAAATACAAAAATTATTTTATTATATATTATTTTATTGTAAAACAAAATAAATAAATAAATAAATAAAAATAATAAATAATAATAATAATAATAATAATAATAAAGTTCTATTAATTTAATTATTTAATTAAAAATTGTAACGGCTAGTTTGAATATTAAAATTAATAGTTCAATTATAAATAAAAATTATTTAGGTCAATTTAATAGTTTAATTATATATATAAAAAAATTATTTTATTTTTATTAATATCGTTAATTGATTATTCAAAATACAAATATTATTTTATTATAATTATATATTATTATATTGTAATTTTATCTTAAATATATAAAATAAAATAAAATAAAAATAAATAAAAAATAGTTCTATTAATTTAATTATTTAATTAAAAAATCATAATGGCTAGTTTGAATATTGAAATTAATAGTTTAATTATAAATAAAAATTATTTAGGTCAATTTAATAGTTTAATTATATATATAAAAAAATTATTTTATTTTTATTAATATCGTTAATTGATTATTCAAAATGCAAATATTATTTTATTATAATTATATATTATTATATTGTAATTCTATCTTTAATATATAAAATAAAATAAAATAAAAATAAATAAAAAATATAAAAATAAAAAAGGAAAATTAGGAATATAATGGGGATCAACACACCTTATATTCAGCAATCATCTATTGAAAAAGTGTCTATCTCATTCCTTGTTCCTATCTTATTCCTTGTTCATGTGGGACGCCTTACATTGGTGAAACGGGTAGGTCCATTAGCCAAAGGATATGTGAACATGCAGCTGACTTTAGACATGGCAGGTCCCGCACCCCTACCCTAGCTAAACATGTGGAAAAAACTAACCATCATATATGCATCGAAGAGGCTAAGGTCTTAGCCATGATTGATCATTTTCATCATCGTAAGTTAAGAGAGGCCCTTGAAATTGAAAAAAGGCCCATAAATCTCAATAGAGATGACGGTTGGAATATAAGCAGGTGTTGGATCCCTGCCTTATATTCTTTTTTCTTTTTTTTTACTTTATTTATTTATTTATTTAATAATTTTTTATTTTTTATTATTTTTTTTTGTTAGAATTACAATATAATAATATATAATTATAATAAAATAATATTTGCATTTGGAATAATCAATTAATGATATTAATAAAAATAAAATAAAAATTTTTATATATAATCAAAGCATTAATTGACTGTATGATTATTTATAGTAAACTAATGAATTTCAGTATTCAAAGTAGCCGTTGTATTTTTTAATTAAATAATTAAATTAATAAAACTATTTTTATTTTTTATTTTTTATTTTTTATTTTTTGTTTTTTATATATTTAAGATAAAATTTTAATATAATAATATATAATTATAATAAAATAATATTTATTATTTTGAATAATCAATTAATGATGATGTATTGTGGAGTTCGAGGACGAGATGGAGAGCGCGGGAGTATTCACCCTTGCCCTAGGGTTTCAGTCACCGAATGCCGCCGCCGCTCGATGGATCGAGCCTACCTGGGGGAGCGGCCATGAAACTATTTGCAGGGAGGAATTCGCAAGGCGAAGCTACGGGTCTCTGTTCTATTGCAGCCATGAGAAAGATGGGATGACCAGGGAGGCTCGGGACCGACTTTCTGCAGAGTTTTTCACTTGGGGTTCGTGCAGACATGCCGAGCGCATGAACTGTGCAAGATGCTGCTCACTAGACGGTAAGCCATGGCAGAAATGGTGGGCGACGTGGAGAAAGAGGGCAGGGTTCCTCGGCACATTGGCCCCTCAGTTTGAGACTGTTTTGGCCGCCACTGCTCTACAGCCATACAACTGTGCGATGGCAAGTTGGAGTGCTCCGGCCTTTACCTCTCTGGGCCGCTGGCTCTTTCTACTCCACGTCTTTACTTACAGATCCCTACCCCTGGCAACTACCGCACTCTTCCGTATGCAGCAGCGGTACTGTGAGGATCTGGAACTGGCTCTGAAGCCACGCAATCTCACTGTTTCAGCCTTGATTCCTCATTCAGGCAGCGGAGATCCTATTCATCTCCAGCAAGCAACATTTCAGATTCAAATAATTCTACTATCAGGCAAAACCCTGCTCCTTGGGGTCCAGCCGTCCTTCACAGTGCGCCATCTCTCACAGATACTCGAACAGAGGTTGGGGATCCCTTCCTCCCTTCTGCGGCTCCTCTTTGCTGGTAAGCAGCTTGATAACAACCTGCCTCTTTCCTCTTATAATATTGAAAGAAATGCCACAGTGAACCTATCACTTAGGCTAAGGGGAGGTGCAGTTGGGCAAACCTCTGCCTCCAAAGGTTTTTCCTATAAAGATGCGATACATGCACAGCCTGCCAAGAAGTCTGCCCAATCTGCCGAGGCACCCAAACCCTTCTCGGTAGACAAAATGGAGGAAACCCCTGCCATTGAAATCACCCATCCATCTCTGGATGAACAATACCAGACATTTGCAGAAACAGCTCTCATTTGCAGATTCAATGGCCTATGGCCCCGCACGGCCGATCTATATCAGTGGATCCACTCCCATTGGACCAAAAACTGCAAAGTTTTCTTCTGCTCGAAAGGCTTCTTTATTGTAGCCTTTTGCCTCAACGAAGATTACCAGAAAGCCTTAACGGGAGGCCCCTGGTTCTGGGGATCAGCTGGACTTTTCCTCACCCCCTGGTTCCCAGACTTTGACCCCTCCACTGCGGTCATCTCCAAGCTTCCTATCTGGGTCAGACTTCCAAATCTCCCTGCGCATCTATGGCATTTTGCTGTTTTTCAAGGAATCGGGGACACCTTAGGCCGCTACCTGGCTACAGACACCTCAAGGGGGGAGAAAGGAATTTACACCTTTGGCAGAATTTGCGCAGAAATAGACATCAGTAAAGGGCTGCCAGATCAGATCATCCTCAAAGTTGGGGACTTCTATTGGACGCAAACTTTGGACTACGAGAACACAGCCTTCAGGTGCCGCCATTGCCATCAGACGGGGCATCTCCAGAACACATGTGCATCGTTCTTCGACAAAAAGAAGAATATCTCCCGCAAATCCAAATCCAAGAGTTGGAAACCTTGTGACAAACCCCCTATGGATGACATAGAGTCCTCTAGCTCTGATGAGGAGGACATTGAAGTGGAAGAAAATTTGCAGCATCCGCAGGACACATCCTCAGCCCACGACAAGGATCCTTCTCCGCCTCTGATCTCGCAGAAACGCTCTCATGAGCCCTCGTCTTCTGATTCAGATAAGGAGTCTGCTCCTTTAGCACAGAACAGTCTGCAAGTAGTTCCGATCCAGCCAGATCAAAATGGTTGGGTCAAAGTCAATAAAAAGAAAGGGAAAAAATGTAGATTGGGTGATTCTGCCCATGCTGGGCAGACTCCCTAGTCCAACTCGTTCTTTTCTGTCCTCTCTGTTATCTTTTGCATAGGCCATGGTTGCTCTATGGGACCGAAGTTGATAATATATCATTTCCGGCACCCTTGCTCTTTTGCTTCGCTTCTTTGCAAGCACTGATTGTACTATATGTCTTCTTTCTTAATAGAATTAGTCTAATTCAGAAAAAAAAAAAAAGAATAATCAATTAATGATATTAATAAAAATAAAATAAATTATATATATATATATATATATATAAACTATTAAATTGACCTAAATAATTTTTATTTATAATTAAACTATTAATTTTAATATTCAAACTAGTCGTTATGATTTTTAATTAAATAATTAAATTAATAGAACTATTTTTTATTTTTATTATTATTTATTTATTTATTATTATTATTATTTTTTTTATAAGATAGATTTACAATAAAATAATATATAATTATAATAAAATAATATTTGTATTTTGAATAATCAATTAACGATATTAATAAAAATAAAATAATTTTTATTTATAATTAAACTATTAAATTGACCTAAATAATTTTTATATATAATTAAACTATTAATTTCAATATTCAAACTAGTTGTTTGGATTTTTTAATTAAATTATTAGATTAATAGAACTAACCATTATGGATTTCAAAGTCAAATTAGTTGTTATTCTAACTGTTTTCTTTGCCTTTCCTACATCTATTTAAACTCAACAACTGATCTCTCACCTAGTCCAGATGATGAATCACACTAGTTGGTTCGAAATGCGTGGACTTTGTTCATGATAATGTGATTATTACCAATTCCATTTCTGAGGCATCACATTCCACAATAAAGGTTTTGTGAAGTTTGGTGTTGCTAAGAGTGGTGCTAGGCACATTGCCTCTTTAAGATGTTCAAGGCCTTAGTTGCTTCAGGAGTCCATGAAAATGCATCTTTCTTCAATAATGTTGTTAGAGGTGCTGCTATTCTCCCATAATTCTTAACAAACTTGCGATAATACCCGGTTAACCCGAGAAATCCTCGCAACTTCTTTATGGTTGTGGGGACTTTCCATTCCTTAATGGCTTTAATTTTGTTAGGGTCTACTTTAACACCCTCGTGAGATACAATATGACCCAGATATTCCACCTCTTGTACTCCAAAGAACATTTGGATGTTTTTGCATATAATTGTTTCTCCTGCAATAGTTTGAGCACCCTGTCAACATGTTCAACATGATCCTTCCAAGACCTGCTGTAGATTAGTATATCATCAAAAAATACTAGCACAAATTTTCTAAGGAAGGGTTTGAAAATGGAATTCATCAACCTTGAAATGTAGAAGGTGCATTGGTAAGGCCAAAAGGCATGACCAAAAATTCATAATGACCCTCATGAGTTCGAAATGCTGTTTTTGGAATATCTTCAGTCTTCATTCTAATTTGATGGTATCCTGAACGAAGATCCAACTTGGTAAAATAAATTGCTCCATGTAATTCATCCAATAATTCATCAATCACAGGAATGGGAAATTTGTCTTTAATGGTGAGCTTATTGAGCTCCCTATAATCCGGACACATGCACCATGGTCCATCCTTCTTGTGTACCAATACTACAGGAGCAGAGAAAGAACTTTGACTAGGTTGAATTATACCCGCCTCTAACATTTCTGCAATCATACGTTCAATTTCGCTCTTTTGGACATAAGGATATCTATAAAGCCTGATGTTTGGAGGAACACTTCCTGGAATCAAATGAATAGCATGATCATGATCACGAATAGGTGGGAGTCCTTTGGGAGTTTCAAACACCTTGGAATGATTGTCCAAGACTTGTTGGAGATCTGCAGAAATAGATGATTTTGATGTTGGAACTTCTAGTGAGCATAATCGTAATGTTCCCAACTTCACATTTTCACCCAAGTGGAATATTAATTTTTGTCAATAAATTCAAATGCATGAATAATTAAGCAAGGAGGCTCATAAAAATACTCAAGCATGAATAAAAACCCCTCACAATGTGAAAAAGGACCATGAAATAACCATCTCAAGCATCCATATGTGTGAACAAGGTTAAATTTGACCAAGTCAACTCAACTTGTCTTTAAAAGAATGGATCCATGAATAAAGCAGCTCAATGTGAATGGAGGCAAATTCGGCAAAACAATTTGAAGACTCCTTAATGTAAAAAGGGGCAAGGCAAAGAGGCTCAATCAAGGAAGATTCTTAGAAGATGCTTTTAGTCACATTGACTAAATCAAACCACGCAGCATCTAGTTGTTCTCCACTTGATGGGACAGCGTAATGCTAGAAGGGGAAAGCTTGGCAAGGAAGCAAACCCTAGTGGAGTGGGGCCCTTGGAGGAGAAGCTCATTTTCTATATAATGAAGGAAGGGAAGCCATTTGGTTTTATATTGGAGATTATACTTTCATGAGGTCTGCTTAGACTTCTGCATACTTAGCTGTTTAGCTAAGTTGCTGCACTTCTTAGTGCAAGGGTTTTCTCATGCGGGAATGCCCTGATTTTTCTTGGAGATCTTGTAGCAAGACATCTAAGGGAGGCTTCTAATCTGCAATTTCCACTTTCAGGTGTTAGGCCAAGCACTTTTGCTCCATATGTAGGTAGTGCCTTGAGGATACTGCATTATTTGTATAGAGGTGCAGTGGAAGGGGTTAAAACCCCATGGTTTGGAGCTAGTTTCCCAAAAGGGAGCACATTTCTTCTTCCGGGAGCTGATTAATAGCATTGCAGCCATTTCTCATGTATATTTAGCCATTTTATGCAGAGCTATAGCTATACTATGTTTTTCAGTCTATATCTGCAGCAGCTTCCTTGTATTTTCATTGTATGTGGGAAAACCCTTGCCGGGTGACCATAATTCCATTGTAAAGGAGATTAGATCTTTGTTTCTTTGCCTCATTGAGTAATATAATTTTAATATCATATTTCTTTCTCCATTTTCTGATTCTTGCCTTCAATAGACAGCGTAGTCTCTTTTGCAGCAGCTCCGACATTTGCATGTTTTGGGGTTTTTGTCCATTTTCTACTATTTGAGCATGGGAGGCATGTTTAACTTTGTTTTTGGTATTTTTTTCTGAAATCCTCTTGCATGCAGCTCTGATATTGACTAATATAAATGAAAAAATCATTATTTTATACTGCTATAACTCAATAGTCAGGAAAACTACGTTTCTGGGTCACTAGTGGTACTTTTCCCCACTTGGTTGTCTTTCGGGAGTAATGTTTGTTGTGTTTTTTGTCAAGTAATGAGTTATGCATCTGATATGGCCTCTAATATGATCATTTTATGATTCCTCTTGAGTTTCTAAAGAGATTATGCAAATTCTGAAGTGGGATTTCCATTTTGCTGCAACCTTCCTCTTTCAGCAGTTTTCAGCTAGTCTAGTTTGTGGGAGATCTGTTTAAGGTATCTAAGTTCATTTTTTTCAGCTGAAATTTCATGCATAAGTCACATACAGCCTATATGAGAGGAAACAAGAATTAATCTGCGTTTCTGTTGCATATTTTTTCTTATAAAACGTTTTCCTTGAGCTGCTTGTTAGTGATCCTGAAAGGGAAATATTAGCTTTCAACATAGTTCTATAGACAGAGTCTGCTAGTGGGCCAGATAGCCTCTGGACCTCACCCTAATTTTACAGGTGACATATCCAGTAAATTCCCCTGCATTAAATCTCTGGAATATATCCAGTTGTTGGTTGTTAGTGTTTTCTTGAAAAAGGATTTTCATTTACCGGAATTATGAGCATTTCCTGATTTGGAACATTACAGTGGTATCAGAGCATGATCTATGGCCCGGCCTGTAAGATCAAGCTATCAAAGAAGTGTTGAGGAGAAGCAGAAAGTAGAAAGCAGAAGGTATGTAGAGGATGAGATTACTCTCCTCAATATTCAGATCCAAGAAGAGCCTCTCAAAAGGGGCTGAACAGTTGGAAGCAGAAAGATGCAATGAAACTCCAAGAGGGTTTCAAGGAGAAGAGGACTGCAGTGAAACCCTTATGAGGTTTCAATAAGAAGAAGAAGAAGACATGGGAATTCCTTTTTCAAGGGAATACCAAGATCTAGGGTTTTCTATTGAGGATGGGGCATTTCCTGTATTCAGAGAAAGAACTGGGGATGACAGCGCAATCATAATAGAGGCCCCTCTAGCTTCTCAAGAAGAAGAAGTGGTGAGGACAGTTGCACCAAGGAGAGAAGCTCTTGCACCTTTGCAAGGAGTTTCAGAGAATCTCACATATAGAGATTGTGGCACAATCCATGTGTAGTATGTGCCATCATTATCAAATGGTAAGATCTGGAATATTACAGAGTCTCATAGGGTAAGAAATATCTACCCCTATTTATTTCTGAAGAATGATGCACAAGGAAGGTAGGAAGATCAATGCACATCAGTTCATCCATCTCTCTATGATGATCTATGTCTTGATGCCTCCTTATTTGAAGAAAGGCCATTAGGGCAATCCCCTGATGAGAAGAAAAACAAAGTGTTCCCTCAACATGATACAATGAAGACACTAGAGGTTAGAGGAGACACTATCATAGCACTAGAGGTTATGGGTAAGAAGCATATTTATGAAAATAGCATTTTATCTTAAGATTGCATGTGCTCTCTTACCTTATATGTGCAGGCCATAACTCCCAAGGGGAGTGTTCTACCTTATAAACTTCATGGCCAACTATGGGCCAAGACTGTTTTCAAGTATGGCCACCTCCTTGAAGAGTTGAGGGAGGCAATGCATTATGATGGGTTCTTCCCTAAAGCCCCAAATATACATCTCACCTTCAGCCATGGTGAAGTGATAAGAGCAGCAAGTAAGTGGCATGCAAACCACTTACCATATCCTGATATGAAGCAGGGAGAAGGGAACCTGCGCTGGTTTTTGTTGGGAGAGTGTGGGTACTCCCCAAAATTTCTGATTCTCATGACTCATGCCTTGTATTCCAAGAGAAGGTTGCATAATGGGAGGGCATGTTTGTTATGGCTGTCACAAGGAGGGTTTGGACATTATATGTTGAATCTTATGTCCAAATATTTGCCCATGATTGAGGTATGTCTCATGCATCCACATGTATTTTGGGTTGAGATGTATTTCAAGTATGTATCTTGGTTTGGGAAGAGGAACAACTCCCACATGGTGTGGAATGGGAGAGCTAGCTTGGGCTATGTTGATGGAGCACCCCACATGTCCATCATTACATCATTGCTCCATGATCCACACATTGATAGTGTAAGGGAGCAACAAGATCTCTTGTTTCTATGGTTACTTTTGGGAGAGTATGGGCTGAAAACTCTCCATGCTCAACACAACATTCCAAGAGGAATGCATGGCACATCCAAAGTGCAAGAAGTGTTGATCAGCGGTTGTCATTTATGTCAACCCAAGCAGCACCAGGGGCTAACCCAATATTGCATGGGAATTTTGACCTACCAAATTAATATATTCTGGGTCAATAATTATTTTGATGGTTTCTACTTGTCGAGATGTTTCTGTTGATATATGGCACGCCATGTAATTCTTCACGGTTTGAGAGATATTCATGTTTGAAGTTTTTACCCCCAGTTAGTGGGCTAAAACCCCATGGGGTTGGGGCATGGGTCATTGAAAAGTCATAATTAATATTTTTTAAGCTCCTAAAATCCCTCCCATGTTCACTTGTTGAAGCCCCTCTCAACTTAAGCATTCATATAAATTGTGATCTTCATTTCCTCCTTATGCAAGGGATTCAGCCATCTGAAACAGGTCATCTTGGAATTTTCGCTCTAACTGTTTTTCTACGAAGGTTTAGAAGATGAAATTTTTATAAGGCGAAGCCGAAATCCTGAGGGAGTTGCAGTAAAAATTTCAGATCAAGGTGCGCAATATTTTTGTAGATATGATCCGTGTAAGTCAAGAATTTTGCAGGCTCCTGAAATTCATCTCAAAGAAGTGACCTTGGTAAATTCATCATAACTCTCTCTCTCTGAGTACCGGATTGGAATTCCATAAAATGTGACAGATAGGGCACAGTCTTTAATTTTTACTCTATCAATTTCAGAGACAAATGAAGAAACAGTGACACGTGGCACGATGTACAAGTACGCTCTGCTGAAACAGTCCATTATTAGGGCATTGTGAGAGATTGGGTATAAATCTCTCTTCAAGAATCCAAATTGGGTCAAACCTATGGCATTGGAAAGATGACTCATAGGACTACTACGAGGACCTAAATTAGATATTGAGGATCTGAAATGACATAGATACACCAGATTCAATACTCGAGCTCCTAGAGAGCAAGAAAAATCAGATCATGTGTTGTCAAGAGGGTTGCAAAGGACCATACTTTCTCGGGGAAAAAGAAAAGCAAGGTGCGGCATAAGGTAGCATGACAAGAGCAGCAGCAAGGCACATAGCTGCTTGACAAGAAGTTCATCATATGAAGTCTTCAAGTGGGCGTACTTGCATACAATCATTGTAAAGGTATCATTGTACTTAGTCATTGTAAATACATTATTATACAAATTGTACTAGTATCTATACGCAAGGGTTGAAGAGAGCGGTGTTGGGAGGTCTAGGATCATCATTAGGTGGTTGTGTCAAATTTTGGGTTATGTTCTAGTATATCTTCTTCTTCTACATCATTCTATATCATTGTAAAGTGGACCATTTTCCCTGGTACGGGAGTCCATTCTTCTTTTATTCTTCTATAGGGTGGAAGGGTGGTGCTAGGGTGAGTTGTAGCTCATTGGGTGTTGGGGCATCCATTCAGTTGAATAATGAAGAATATCGGGCATTGGAGCATCCATCTAGTGGGAGCTGGAGAAGAATTCTTTTTTAGATTCTAGGAAGTTGGAGCTTTATTTTCAATTGGAGTTGAATATTAAATAATTATTAGAAAAGCAATAGGTGGTTTTTGTCTCGGAGTGGGTTTCCACCTTAAAAACTGTGTGCATTTGTGTTCCTCTTGTTTGTTGCTATCATTGTACAAACACTGATAATAATTGAAGATTAACTAATGCTCTAATTGAAAGGAATACTGATTCACCCCCCCTCTCGGTATTTCCAACAAGAAAGCTACCTTTCAGCAATGATGGAAGGGAGCGAGATCCTCTCACATAGAATCAAAAGGGTGAATGGTTTTGGAATGTGGAATGTGAAGAGGGAGAGTCATGGAGTGACAAGAGCATTGCTACTTAAGCTTACAACGCTGTCCTCTAAGAGAAAGTTTTTGATGATGGAGTGTTTCCAAAGAAGTGTGCATCCTTTCATCTTGCATAAATTTATGAGGAGATTGTTATGGTAGGGCTCACTCATGGATCACATCTTCAGCTTGCACATGAGGCATGGTAAGAAGTACATCTATGTGCTTATTGATTGTTCTATTAAGAATTTGTATCTTCTCACCAATTGTAAGCAATGTATTGCTCTACAAGAGAGCAAGATTATTCATGGATGTTACGGTCACTTTAGGGCCACATTCTGTAATGATGATAACCCATCTCTACATGACTTGGAGAAAGTGCTTTGTTGTTCTAATTGTATGCAGCTGATATATATTGTTGCTCACTACTTTCTAGTAGATGAGTTGACATGCACAGCTGAAAATTCTTTGGGAGGCAACTTGCCACTTGATGTTTCAAATCAGCAATTGGGAAAGCTGCATTATACCCACCCTGGAGGCCATATGTATCATCTTCACTTGCACATAAACTTCAGAAACTTTTTGATTTGGATGAAATATGGTGGTGATGTGCCATTCACTATGAATGGAATGCTTTGGGCCAACAAGATCCATGACTTTGGAGGAAGGATCTTTGGAGATCCAGCCTTTGTTTTGCCATCAAACGGCAACCTTACTGCATCCCAAGAACAATATGTACTCTACACTTGCTATGAGTGGAGAGGGAGACAGTGTGGGGTAGGATATTTTGCCTATCATTTGCAACCATTCATCCCACCTTCTTTGCATGAGCTCAAGGTGGAGAATATTTACCATAAGTTGCCATCTTGGGAGGCAACAACTTTTGCTTGGATGATAGCATGGGGAGGAGAGTCTTTCATTTATGATGAAGTGCTCCATGATTGTCACCACTCCTATCTTGAGGAGGCCTTGGATCAGCAAGAGAGTTCCCATATCAGATTTCCATTCTTCCATGACAAGAGCCATTGGGCTTATTCACCATAGGCCAACTTGTACACTTGGGAGGAACCATTGGAAGACAAACACTTTGGCAGAAAATCTGATGCAGGGATGGAGGCTATGGATGAGAAGGCCACAAAAGAAGGAGAAGAAATTTTGCAGCCCCCTTGCAGTTGCTTGAGGACAAGCAACATTTGGGAGAGGGAGACTGTAATGTTCCCAACTTAGCTCATAGCTAAGTGGAATATTAATTTTTTTCAATAAATTCAAATGCATGAATAATTGAGCAAGGAGGCTCATAAAACTACTCAAGCATGAATAAAAACCCCTCACAATGTGAAAAATTACCATGAAATAACCATCTCAAGCATCCATATGTGTGAACAAGGTTAAATTTTACCAATTCAACTCAACTTGTCTTTAAAAGAATGGATCCATGAATAAAGCAGCTCAATGTGAATGGAGGCAAATTCGGCAAAACAATTTGAAGACTCCTTAATGTAAAAAGGGGCAAGGCAAAGAGGCTCAATCAAGGAATATTCTTAGAAGATGCTTTTAGTCACATTGAATAAATCAAACCACACAGCATCTATTTGTTCTCCACTTGATGGGACAGCATAACCCTAGAGGGGGAAAGCTTGGCAAGGAAGCAAACCCTAGTGGAGTGGGGCCCTTGGAGGAGAAGCTCATTTTCTATATAATGAAGGAAGGGAAGCTATTTGGGTTTAGATTGGAGATTATACTTTCATGAGGTCTGCTTAGACTTCTGCATACTTAGTTGTTTAGCTAAGTTGTTTCACTTCTTAGTGAAAGGGTTTTCTCATGTGGGAATGCCCTGATTTTTCTTGGAGATCTTGTAGCAAGAGATCTAAGGCAGGCTTCTGATCTGAAATTTCCACTTTTAGGTGTTAGGCCAAGAAATTTTGCTCCATATCTACATATTCCCTTGAGGATACTGCGTTATTTGTATAGAGGTGCAATGGAAGGAGTTAAAACCCCATGGTTTGGAGCTAGTTTCCCAAAAGGGAAGCTCATTTCTTCTTCTAGGAGCTGATTAATAGCATTGCAGCCATTTCTCATGTATATTCAGCCATTTTATGTAGAGATATAGCCATACTACATTTTTCAGTCTATATTTGTAGCTACTTCCTTGTATTTTCATTGTATGTGGGAAAACCCTTGCTGGGTGACCATAATTCCATTGTAAAGGAGATTAGATATCTGTTTCCTTGCCTCATTGAGTAATATAATGTGAATATAAGATTTATTTCTCCATTTTCTGGGTCTTTCCTTCAATAGACAGCGTATTCTCTTTTGCAACAACTCCGGCATTTGCATGTTTTGGGGTTTTTGTCCATTTTCTGCTATTTGAGCATGGGAGGCTTGTTTAACTTTGTTTTTGGTATTTGTTTCTGAAATAATATTGCATGAAACTCTGATATTGACTTATATAAAGGGAAAAACCGTTATTTTATACTTTTGTAACTCAATACTCAAGAAAATTGCATTTCTAGGTCACTAGTGGTGCTTTTCCCCACTTGGTTGTCTTTCGGGAGTAATTTTTGTTGTGGTTTTTGTCAAGTAATGAGATATGCATCTGATATGGCCTCTGATATGATAATTTTCTGATTCCTCTTGATTTTCTGAAGAGATTATGCAAATTCTGAAGTGGGATTTCCATTTTGTTGCAACCTTCCTCTTTTAGCAGTTTTCAGCTAGTCTAGTTTGTGGGAGATATGTTTAAGGTCTCTAAGTTCATATTTTTCAGCTGAAATTCCATACATAAGTCAAATACAGCCTATATGAGAGGAACCAAGAATTAATCTGCGTTTCTTTTGCATAGTTTTGCTTATACAGCATTTTCCTTGAGCTGCTTGTCAGTAATCCTGAAAGGGAAATATTAGCTTTCAACATAGTTCTATAGACAGAGTTTGCTAGTGGGCCAGATAGCCTCTGGACCTCACCCTCTTTTCAGAGGTGACATATCTAGTAAATTCCCCTACATTCAATCTCTGGAATAGATCCAGTTGTTGGTTGTTAGTGTTTTCTTGAAAAAGGATTTTCATTTGCCGGAATCATGAGCATTTCCTGATTTGGAATATTACAATAATTTTGAAATTACACCTCGTTTTTCTTTATTTAGAAGCTTTTTCATGACATTAGAGCTTATTATCTTTCCTAGCTTCCCTACAATACCCCGTAATTTGACTTCCTTTCCTTCTGAAAAAAAATTTCAAGAAAAGTTCTTGAAAATTAAAAGCTACCATCCCCAAAGATTGTAACCACTATACTCGTAGTACAACATCAGCACCTCCCATAGGAATGGAAAGCATTGTACCATTCAAAACATATTCCCCCATGGCTAGCTTGATATTATGGCATTTTCCAGAGCAATTTATAGTTCCTCCATTTGCAGCCATCACTTGGCATTCTGGTGTTGGGTATAGGAAAAAATTCAATTCCTTGGATACCTTACAATGAATAAAATTATGGGTACTACCTAAATCAATCAACACTATTACCTTTTTCCTCTTGATATGTCCTTCTATCTTGATATTTGAGGAGTGGTAATTCATACCAATACATTACACGATATGGTCGGACTCATTTCTTCCTCTTCTAGGGCTGGTTCCTGGTGTATATCCACTTCTTGTTCATTTTCTTCTTCCTCTTCACAATCTATGTAAAATAATTTCTTCTCAGCACACTTATGACCTTTAGTGTATTTTATATCACAACTGTAGCAAAGCCCTTTTACTCTTTTTTCTTCCAATTGTTGTGGTGTCAACCTTGTAGGTTGTGGAAATCTAGTCGTAGCAACACTTCCTTATTTATAGAAGTGAGTGGTAGGCTTCCTTGTCGCCATAATTTTACATTCAGTTTTTCATGCCAACCTGAATGCCTTCTAATCAGGTTCCAAAACATGAACTTCATGTTGGATTTTATCCTTTAAAGTACCTATGAAGAGATCAACCTTGTGTTCCTCTGGAATATCAGTTACCCTTATATTCAATTTTTGGAAGTCCTCAATGTGCTCCCCCACTAAACCCTTTTGTTTGAGATTTATCAATTGGCTAAATAAGATGTTGCTCTTTGTATCCTCATAATGTGCTATCATTTCCTTCGTAAAATTTCACCAAGTGACAATTTTTTTACGAGAGCAAAGCCATCAATACCATACAAATGTATTTTGTTCTAAATGTAAAGTTGCAATGCATACCTTTTGTGTGTTTTGCACATTGTGGAGATCAAAATATTGCTCCATCTGTAGTATCCATGTTAAAGGATCCTTTCCATCAAACTTCCTCATATCCATTTTTGGAATATGGTGGTTCTTCCCGCCAACATTAGAGTTTATGAAGTCACGATTAACATTTATTTTCTTCTCATCATGAGTTTCCTCTACTATCTTTTCACCATTAGGAAACATTTCTTGTATCAACTTTGTCAAACCTTCGATGTCTGCTTTTAGATCATTCTTCATGTTTTCCATGCTTCTTTCATTTTTTCTATCTATCTTAGCTTCCATGTCATCCATCTTATATTCCATGCAATCGACCTTAGATTCCACGCCTTTCTTCAAACCATCCATCTTCGCTTCCACTTCTTTCTTCAAAACTTCCATTTCATTTTTTGTTGCCTTTGCGAGAGCGAAATTTGGCAATTGCTCTTGTAATTTTGATAGATCATGTTGCAATTTTCATTTCATGAGTCATAGTAGAGCCTTTTGAAGGCTTAATGGGTGTTGAATTATTTTTACGGGCATTTTTTAGAACCCAATACTAATATATATTCTACAATATGCCCTTGGAATCAATTCAAATTGATTCTTCAAACAAGAATTATGCAATTCGGGAAAAAAATACACACCTTTTTCTTGCTTTTGAGGAGCTCGATATTGAAATTGGATTATCTTTGTGATTGCGGCTCTTCAATATCTGAAATTTGGCACTGAGGTAGCCTTCTAAATTATCTTTCGAATACCATAGGTCTGACTTGATTTGGATTCTCCAAGGCAAAGTTATATCTAATCTCCTACAATGACCTAATTATGGATTGGTTCAGTAGAGCGAACTTGTACGACTTGCCATGTGTCACTATTTCATATTTTAGCTCTGAAATTGATAGCAAAGAAACTACAATCCGTGTAATTGTGACCACTTTTTACGACACTCCAATCTGATGCTCAGAGAGAGAGTTATGAAGATTTTCCCACGATCACCTCTTTGATATGAAATTTAGGAGCATGAAATAGCACTACCTTCCACAGATCATATCTCCGAAAATATTGCGAACCAAGCTCTGAAATTTTGCGACAAGTTTCCTCAGGATTTCAGCTTCGCGCCCTAAAATTTTCAAACTCTGAACCTTCGTAGAAAAAACTTTATAGCGCAAATGCCACGATGACCTGTTTAGATTAAATTGAGGAGCCTGCAAAAAGACCTAACTTCCATAGATCATATCTCCGAAAATGTTGCGAACCAAGATCTAAAATTTTGTGAAGATTTTCCTCAGGATTTCGGCTTCACACCCTAAAAATTTCAACTTCTAAAACTTCGTAGAAAAAAAGTTATATCGAAAATTCCATGATGACCTTTTTGGAGCAGTGAAACCCTAGAATCCAAAGCTCTGATACCAAATGTTGTGAAACCAGCTCCAAAAATAGAAGAAAAGAGATATCAACACCTTAGAAATAAGCCACTTCAAGGGGGCAACCTCCAATACATTGCATGAATGAACAATTCTTGGATGATACAAATTACAAAACCTCCTTTCTATATATAAGAGTCCATGGGGCCACAATTTAATCCTAGCAGACCTAACAATAATAATTTAAGGGCACAATAATAACAATGTGGGGGTTACAGGGTTACAATAATAACAATAAGGGGGTTACACTAACAACAATAAGGGACTATACTAGTAATATAGGGACCTAACATGTTTTATAGAAATTTGGGTATGAAACAGTGTTTGCATTCAATGTGAATTAATTTTGAATGAGGGTGGTTTATCGCGGGGAAGTTAAATACCACAAAGCATTTATCACAACGCTGGAGGGTGGTAAATGGTTTCTTTGAAACGGATGTGATCCAATTATTTTGCGCCGCGTGGAGGAGAGATAATCGGGCAATACTGCCCATATTGCAAATCCAAAATCAATTAACCATCGCGCTATTGAATTTGCGATATGGCTTGTGGTTCGTCGAATATGGCGGAGGGAGTGCGAATGGACAAGATTAAGCAGTGAAGTTGCTTGGTGTATGGGCGTGGGGCCTGGGATACTTTATGTGTGGCAGGATTAAGTTAATACTTTTAAAACATAATTTAAACGTAAAGCCTTTGTATTAACGGGATAGGCGAGATATATGGTTTACACGACAAATAACTTATTTACAGGTGTAATGTAGGAATTTACAGGGTAAGTTCCTTATATCAAGAACCAAAGTTCACCACTCACAAACAGGTCACAAATCAGTACATCAGTATAATCACGTGGTTAAAACCCTCAAAGAGGGAAACAGTCCACGGCCTGAGCTAACGCGGCCACTTCAGGCAATTTATTAATATAAAAAAGAAAAGTTACATATGTTTCTATCATAAACAATTATGGAAAAATGACCCTCCATGCTCTTTAAATAGAGATCATGGATCAATCGGGTGCTAAGCCATGGATCAAGTGTCGTTAATACCGAGGTGAGAGATAATCGTCGGATCACTACAAATCGTGACCGTCGGATTATAAGTTACAAATTTACATGGTAAAGAAACACACTTTACCTAACTCTACACTAGACTAAGTTATTCTTAACTATTTCCTATGTGTCGGAATATCCTAACATCCCCCCTTAAGAACAACTTGGGATAGGTGTTGAGCCTCAAAATTGTGCTTTCTTTCACCTCACTTTACCTCATTTTCCCTTTTCCATTGCTATCCTAGACCCAATTGATCAATGAATATAGTTAAAATTACTTCTAGAATGATTTACATGACTGACTTGCTAATTTTTGTGATTTTTTCCATTGTAAAGCATTTTGACCGGAACTAGCTGCAGAATGCAGACATTCCGTAGCTAACCGGCGATTCTGCAGCTACCTTCACGTTTGAGTATGTTCCAGGTGGCCTCTTGAGAAAAACCGCATATGGGCATGATCCACGTCATGTCTACATGGTTCGTTGCTCATCATGGAGGAAGAAACGAATTCTGGGTATGGTTTTGAACGTGGGAACACATTTAGGAAGGAAGACTTCTATTAGGACTGTCTCAGTCCATATGTCTTTTCCTCTTCACGCAGCCACTTCAAAGAGTCCTAACGTGATTCCGATAAGGAAAGACAACGTTCCTGAATTATTGCAAGTCTTGTTATGTGCATTTGCTTTATAAACACTTGGGAGACCGAGAACTATGTTAGAAATTTTATGTTAGATTTGATGCTAGATTTTGTTTAGACTCTGTGCTACATTTCTGAAGATGCAGAGTGTTATTTTCAAGTTCTTTCATCTTTAATGAAGCAGACAGTGTTGTTGTGAAGGCGTTGATTTAATTTGGAGTTGAATTCCGTCAGGTGGTAGAGGGCCCCTGCCTCTTGCACGGATTTATTTTGCGTAAATTAGATAAGTCTTCTAGCTGCCTTTACGTTTTGCATTTGAATTAATAGTTGTTTTAATTATCTATTGTAGTTGTACTCATTCTAACTCTTCCACAAGAAGAAGCTCTTCCAAAAGACTATAATGATGAATGGGAAATGACTATAGTATTGTAGGATTAGGAGTTGAATTCATAGTTGTTTTTAATTAGCTACTGTAGTTGTACTCATTCTAACTCTTCCACAAGAAGAAATTCTTCCAAAAGATTATAATGATGAATGATGAATGGCTATAGTATTGTAGGATTTAGTTGTAGTTTTTGTTGTTCACTATCACAGTTACACTTGTTCTAATCACTCTTCCACAAGAAGAAACTCTTCCAAGAAATTCTTAAGAAGTTCAAGACATGACCATGATAATGAATGATTTAGTTGTGTGTTTGTACTAAGTATCATCTCTGTTCTTGCTCTTAAACGCTTGCCCAAGACATCATAATGACGAGTAGGATATGGATATGATATCTTAGTTTTTCATTGCTTTCAGTCCTTTTTGCTTGCATTTGCATTCAAATACACAGTCAGAATTGTTCTAATACCTCTTCCAAAAGAAGGAACTCTTCCAAAATATCACTAATGATGGACAAACAGATTGTGTAACTTCATAGAATAATGCATGATAGCATAGTTAGGATACTCCGGAGTTTAATTGCACTTAACTCATGTTCAGTTACTTTGTTTCGAGTTTGATGATGACTTATAGTTCAGCATTATTCTAGATTAGTGGCATCTTAAGTTCATTCTTAGATTAACTCATTGCACTTGCATTTCATATTTAGATTGTCATCCATTGCACAATAGATTACTTCAGTTGTTAGGATTAACAAAATAGCCTTCATTATTCACAAACCTCTTCTTGTTCTAAAAACCATAATTGATCTATAACCATATGAACAGAAGACAACATCATTTTAAGGCCTGAAATACCTCTGCAATTTCCTTATCATTTCATAAACAGAGTCCTCCCTCAAAAGCCTACTTTGAAAAGAAATCAATAACTTTTGAGTAAAGGTTTTGTGACATTCAATTGAATTGCAGAATAGAGATAGGAATTAGTTTTAGAATAGAAGATCTTAGGATGGTATCAATGTTTTTCCTCCAAATCTGTTTCAAATCTCTAACTAAGGACAAAATGTTGCATCATTGTAAGATTAGTTGTTTAACTGTTTAATTAGAGGATTTGCATACTTAGTGATCATTTCTCAAGTTTAGTTTTTGTTTTGAATCATTTGCTTAAAATTCATTATCAAGCTTTGCCTTTACTTAGTCATAGTTTAGATTTTATCCTACTTCAGTGTCTCCAATTGCATTTGTCATTTATTATCCATCAATTAGGCTTAACTCTATTTTTAATCACCAGCTCCTTTCCACTAGCTTTCTAGGCATTTTCCCTTGTAAACATAAAACCACCAAAAGACCAAAAACATCATAAATCATCATAAAAGACCAAAAACATCACAAAACACTACACACAATGCATTAGGAAACAAGCACCTAGGTACATACAGTACACTTCACTTCAACAGTTTACAAATCCTGGTTGACAATTAAATGAGCTCAGTTTAGGAGACTAGATTGAGACCAAACATTTTGGCGCCGTTGCCGGGGAAGTGAAAACTAGGTAACCTTTGTTTCTTATCATCCAAAAACAATTTTATGCGTAGGGAGAGAGATTCAAGGGGAAGATTTATAAGCAGCAGAGGCGATTTCTAGAACACCACTTGTTTCATCTAGATCCAAAGCTAGTACACCTTCAACTCAAACCCATATTCCATCCTCCCTTGATCCTGGACTTCTAGAAGATCTAAGGTCAACTATTCCATTAGAGAAACCTTCCACTTCATTCACTGAACCTGCCATAGAAGAAAATCTAAAGACTCCTAGTAGGGATACAAATCTTTCCACTTCCACAGAAGAGTCAACCATGGCAGAAGAAGGAGGAGGAGGAGTTTTTAATGGAGAAAACACACTATTTGGAGGAAGAGGTAGAGGTAGAGGAGAAGGAGGTAGAGGAGAAGGAGGTAGAGGTGCAAATGGAGGAAGAGGTAGAATAGGAAGCTCTTTTGGGTTCCCTATAATTGATGAAGAAACCAATACAACCATGAAAAAAATTTCACCCTCTGTCCTTCCAAAATTCTATGGACTTAAAACTGAAGATCCTGAAACCTTCCTATTTGAATTTGAAATCCTGTGTAGAACTTATGACTACTTACAAGATGCTCAAAAACTTAAACTATTTCCTTCAACATTGAAAGGAGCAGCATTGAAGTGGTTTATGAGTTTGATCAACAGTTCTATTAGGACATGGGAAGATATGAAACAAGCATTTCTAGAGAGGTATTTGGATTATTGTATGCCGGTCAATCATAAGGAAGAAGTTTTTAAGATGTTACAAAAAGAAGATGAAAACTTGGAAGATTTGTTGGAGAGATTTCATTACAACATCAAAAGAGCAAAAATGGAAAACCTAGATCAAGACACCTTAAAAGCTCTTTTGTTGAAAACAATTAGGGATGAATGGTTGGATATTCTTAACATGATGGGAAAAGGGGATATATCACAACTTACATTACCTGAAATATCTGAGTTATGTATCAACCTTTCCATAGGGAAATCTAAAACTGTCAAAGGTCCAAGAGATCCCGCTCTTGCAAGGGCAAGTAAATCTGCTTCTGGGACAGTAAGTAGATCAGAAATAGGACACATGCTTGATGATTTTAAATCTGACATCTTAGGGAGTCTTAGTGAACAAATAGACACCCTTAAGATACAAAACAAGCAAAAGGCTGAATCTGATGCTTTGGCAATATTTTGTCCCAAATGTAGAAAGAAACATGCCTTAAGAGAATGTCCTTTAGATGTAAAAGTTGTAGAGACCTGTGTCATATGTTCTGAAAAACATGAGACCAAGAATTGTCCTTCTCTTCCTGGTCTCAAAGCTGTCTTTCAGGAAGAAACTCCTACAGACTCCACAGAATCTCTTAACTTTGTATCTAGAAGACCTTGGCAGGGACCTCAGACACAAGGATTCCATGATCAAATGTATAATCAACCTCCACCTTGAAATTCTTGGCAGCAACCTTGGCCCCAATTTCAAAATCAATCTCAATCTTGGGCACAAGGAACACAAAGTCCCTATGGAAGATACTCTCCATATTATCAGTATCCACCATCCTATCCACCATATCCACATTTTTATCCTCAAAATCCTCAACAAAATTTCCCTCAAAATTTTCAACAAAATCCTCAACAACATCATCCAAACCAACCACATCAAAATCAACCACTTCCATTACCATTCCCTCAAAAATCCAATCAATTGCCAGCTCAACCCATACCAAACCCCAATAATAAGAACCCTCAGAATACATACATGATAGAAGGCCAACAGTTTCCAACTTATTTAATTACTCCTCTAGACCTTAGTGATGTTCAACTTAGGTCTGGCAGGATAATTGAAAAGAGGAAACCTTCTGTGATCATACAAGAACAAGATAATTCTGAGGAAGACTCTCTACGGGTGAATAAAAGTCTTGAGGAAGACACATCCTTTCAAGACCCACACATTGAAAAACTAAAACAAAAAGATCCAATAAATCCAACTCCTGTATTAGAGCAACCATCCACATCTACTTCTATACCTCCTTTTCCGGAAAGATTACAAATTGATAGAGGTGTAGAAAAACAAATCATGGTGCCTAATTATGATTTCTTAGATGAATTGAGAAATGTTTGCATTAAAATTCCATTATTGCAAGCCATCAATGAAATCCCAATTTTAGCCAAAACAATAAAGGAGTTGAGTATGAAGACAACAAGAAAAAGAATAAGAGAAACCAAGAAAATTCAACTGGTAGGACAAATAGCAGACATTATGATGGGCAAGATTGCTATTCCAAAGTATCTTGACCCAGGAAATCCAGTTGTCAAAACTCACATCAATGGAATTGAAATTCAAACACACTCATTGATTTAGGAGCAGCAATAAATATCATGAGTAGACAAATCATGGACAAACTGAAACTTCCTAATCTTCTCTTTACACCCACACTATTACAATTAGCAGATAGATCTGTGATCAGACCAGATGGGGTAATAGAAGACATTCCATTGTCCCTAGACTCTTGGGAGTACCCTGTGGATTTCATGATCCTAACACCCAAGAATAATCTAGGAGGCCATCCTGTTATACTAGGAAGACCTTGGTTGGCTACAGCTGATGCTTTTATTAGTTGTAGGTCCGGTGATATGTATATTTATGATGGTAGTTCAACTAAGAGATTCACTTTATATCCTCCAGCTAGGACAATTACAGATCTAGATGACACTCAATGGATAGAGGATGAAGAAGATTTACAACCACTCTTCACAATTTCAGAAATTAGTGAAGATAATCAAATTCTGAATACTCTAGAAAACTTTGAATCCTCTCCGTAACACAAATATGAATCATTTCAAGAGGGATCCAATATTGAGTTTTTGTCATCTAGGCAGATGTCTCTTCATTCTATGGACAAATTTGGCAGCTCTACAAGTGAAATTTTTCCAGGCAAAACCTTGAATATAAACAAAAACCTAGAAAAATCTCAACAAGAAGAGTTAATCAAAGTATTACAGAGACATTCTTCTGCATATGCATGGGAATACACTGACATGAAAGGGATAAGTCCCAAGACTTGTACTCATCACATCTATATAGAGGCAAATTTCAAACCAATCAGACAGCCTCAAAGACAGATGAATCCAAATCTTAGGGAAATTGTCAAGGAAGAACTGCAAAAATTATTAAATGTTAATTTCATCTATCCTATTTCAGATAGTCAGTGGGTTTCTCCTTTAGTGATTGTGCCTAAGAAAAATGGGAAATGGAGGGTGTGTGTTGACTACCGAGAACTGAATAAAGCTACTCTTAAAGACCATTTTCCCTTACCTTTCATAGATCAAGTATTAGATACATTAGCAGGTAAAAAGTACTTTTCATTCCTAGATGTGTTTAGTGGTTACAATCAAATCCAAGTAGCACTTGAAGACCAAGATAAAACCACATTTACTTGTCCTTGGGGTACCTATGCCTACCGAGTATTACCATTTGGATTATGCAATGCACCCGCAACATTCCAAAGGGCAGTATTAGGAATTTTTTCTGATCTAATACATGACTGTGTAGAGGTGTACATGGATGATTTCACAGTTTATGGGGACACATTTGAAGAGGCTTTAGAAAACTTGGAAAAAGTCTTAAAAGATGTCAAGAAGCAAACCTTTCACTTAGTCATGAAAAATGTTTTATGATGTTCACTGAAGGTATTGTTTTAGGGCACCACATTTCAGGGGATGGGATTAGAGTTGATGAGGCGAAAGTTGAAGTCATTTCTAACCTATCCATTCCAAGTTTCCAAAGAGATGTTAGAAGCTTTCTAGGATTTACAGGGTATTATCGGAGATTTATAGAAAACTTCACCAAAATAGCATCTCCTCTCTTCAAATTACTCACTAAAGATTGTGAATTTAAGTGGACTTCTGATTGCCAGTTAGCTTTTGAAACCCTGAAAACCAAAATTTCTGAAGCACCTATATTAAGGGGACCTAACTGGAAGTTACCTTTTCATATCTCGACAGATGCTTCTGATACAGCTCTAGGAGCAGTATTGGGACAGAAAGATTTGATTCTCTATGCCATCTATTATACCAGTAAAAATTTGACTCCTGCAGAGTTAAACTATACTGTAACTGAAAAAGAGTTTTTAGCTGTTGTTCATGCCATAAACAAGTTTAGACACTATATAACAGGCTATGAAACTTTTATTCACACTGATCATTCTGCCATTAGATACTTAATGAATAAATCAATCACTAATGGCATAGTTATAAGATGGTTGTTACTATTGCAAGAATTCAACATTACTATTCTAGATAGGCCTGGAAAACAAAACACTGTGGCTGATTTCCTGTCTAGAATCCAAAATATCAAAGATGACACTCCGGTTGAAGATCAATTTCCTGATGAATATATTTTTGCAATCTCTACTCAAACTCCATGGTTTGCTGATATTTCCAATTATTTAGTTTCAGGAAAATTCCCTTCAATTATGAATGCAAGGGATAAAAGAAAAATCATTAATGATAGTGCAAGATATTCATGGGTCGCTAATGAGTTGTACAAGACAGGTCCAGATTTGATCATTAGAAGGTGTGTTTGTGAAGATGAGATGCCTGAAATTCTCAAGGCATGTCATGATGAACCTTGTGGCGGACACTTTGCAGATAAGAGGACAGCCTATAAGATCCTTAATTTAGGATATTATTGGCCATCTTTGTTTAAAGATGCAAAGGAGTATGTCAAAAAGTGTGACAGTTGCCAAAGGGTAGGGAAACCTTCTCCTTCAGGTGAGATGCCATTACAACCTCAGGTACACATTGAACCTTTTGAAAAATGGGCTTTGGATTTTGTAGGACCTATTATTCCTCCATCAAGACAAAAGAAATATATATTAGTTTGCACTGTTTATGTTACTAAATGGGTAGAAGCTAAACCATTACTTGTTGCTAATGAATAATCTGTAGTTAATTTTCTTTTTGAGGATATTTTTACTCGTTTTGGTGTCCCAAGGGAAATTGTTACAGATCAAGGAGCTCAATTTACATCAAGGCTAGTGGAGCAAATGATGGAGAAGTATAAGATCAGACATAGAAAAACAAATCCTTATCATCCACAAGCAAATGGCCAAGTGGAATCTAC
Source organism: Pinus albicaulis (assembly GCA_034641835.2). Lineage (NCBI taxonomy): Eukaryota > Viridiplantae > Streptophyta > Pinopsida > Pinales > Pinaceae > Pinus > Pinus albicaulis. The sequence continues at coordinate 1,623,812,536 of CM076581.1, forward strand.
CAATAAATTCATTGAAGGAATCCTAACAAAGACTGTTCATCTACATAGAAGAGATTGGGTAGATAGGCTTCCTGAAGCCTTGTGGGCCTATAGAACTACATGGAGAAACACAACATGCCATACTCCTTATGAGCTTGTTTATGGAAAGCAAGTTTTGTTTCCCATAGATTTCCAAATTCAAACCTTCAAGATGGCAGTTCAGCTAGGACTTGATTTAACGGAGGCACAAAAGCATAGACTGGAGCAAATTAATGAATTGGATGAGATCAGACAAGATGCAGTTCAGAAAACAAGTCTAGTCCAACAGCAAAGGGCTAGATGGCATGACAAGTACATCAAGGAGAAGAAATTCAAAGAGGGTGACTGGGCTCTTTTGTTTGATTCAAAATTCAAGGATTTTCAGGGGAAATTTCAGACGCATTGGCTTGGGCCATATGAAATTGTTCGAATTTTTGATAATGGGGCAGTAAAAATCAGAACTATAGATGAAGAAGAGGTCACTTTTCTTGTGAATGGTCATAGACTGAAGCTATACCACAAGCCACTCTCAAGAGAAGAGTTTGTCAAGAAGTTCCAAGAAAACAATGATGTGAAGTTAATGAAGAAGAGTCTCTCTTCTTCATCAACTTGATTAAATTTTCTGAAGCATTTCTCTTGTGAAAAAAAAAAGAAAAAAAGAAAAAAAGAAAAGGTATAAACATGAAAACCAATCATTGATTGGCATGTTTATACAAAAAAGATAGGGTGAAAATCAGAGTCTCTCTGACACTCTAACTTTTCCCATTTTTGTTTTTACAAGCAGCTGTTACAAAAAATCATAAGTTCAGATCCATAGTGCTTATGATCCATCTCATTCCATTTCACTCCATTCACTTATCCATCCATACTCCATCTCATCCATCATTCATATTTCACTCCATTCCACATTTCATTCATCTCATTCCATCTTCCATCCATCTCATTTTCATGTCAAAATACAAAATTTGATATCTTGCTGTAAGTGAATAAAACATGTCATGAATTGCAGTACAGTTCTTATGTTCTTTCACTCCATTTCATGAACTGAATCCATTCCATTTCATCATCCACTTCATACATATCATAATCCATCATCCATCTTCATTCATACCATATAACATTTCACCCATATTCCAAAAATACTCCATTTTTATGATTAAAATGCTCTACAGGAACATTCTGCAGCTCAGTAGACATTCTGCAGCTGATCAGCCTTTCTGCAGCCAGACAGTCTTTCCGCAGCTACAAACCCTGAAGGCATCAATCAGCAGACATTAGAATTGCAACAAAGTGACCTAGTGTATCCATGAATCAAAAGCATCAAGAAAATTATGAAGACTCTTCCAAAGATGAACAAAGAAGACAAAGACTACAAAAATCAAATGAAAGGCAGAGGTAACAAGTTTAAATTATAATGGCATTTCATAAAATTTTAGCATAGTTTTAGTTATGGATTGTTCGAAAAGGTTGTTTTAATTATTTTTATTGATCAAGACCAATAAACCCTCCACAGACTTTGGATTAAAATCTCCCATTTCAAATTTCATGCCCGATATCATTTAAGCGGTTAAAATGGTCGAGGTATTTGAATTCTTCACGTCTCTTAACCAAATCATTCAATGATGATTCCCTCTGCCATCGTAAAAATCTCCGCCGTCTCTTCAATCATTAATTCATTCCCTCCACCTCACTCCACTACTTCATTCCGTGACCACTGCCATCACTCCATTCTGTAGCCGGCATTTCATTCCGAAGACAGAGATATTCTTATCACCGAGAGCAGAGCCAAAGGATATCAGTTTGAATAGCATTGAGCATTGTAAACTCAGAGCAGAGCAAAAGGGTAAATTCAGAGGTATAGCAGTGTGAGAGGTTGAAGCCACTTGATTCCGTGGGCAGACAAAGTATCACTGTGGGCAGAGATTGAGCATTTTTCACTATAAACACAGAAGTGTAGCAGTATGGAGTTTGAAGTCTTTTGTCACTAGGAGACAGAGGTGTTGCAGTGTTGAATTCGAAACCATTTGCTACCAAGAGCCAGAGGTATTGCAGTGGAGAAGTTGAAGCTAGTTGTCACTGTCAAACAAAGATATATCATTCCAAAGTTCAATTGTCAACAGAGGCATATCAGCCCGAAGTTTTGAAGCTGTTGCCACTATCAATCAGAGGTATGTCATTCCAAAGTTTGAAACCATTTCCATTCAGAACTTGAAGCCATTTCAATTCGAAGGTGAAAGTCATTGTTTTTGTGGGAAGAAGAGTGTTAATTTGAACATTGAAGAAGCAATCATGGGTTTCATTGTAAGGACTGAACCAGTGGGTTCAAAATATTTAGAAGGCTACCCTCAATGCAAAGAAATGTTACAACAAATAGGATGGCTTCAATTTTTGGAGAAATTTAATGGCTTCAACAAGGAATTCACTAAAACATTTGCAAGATCATTTCAAGGAACCGAAGTTGAAGTAGGAGATGTCAAATTTACTGTCACTGAAGTTTTCATTGCAGAGGCTACAGGGTTGCTGAGAACTGGAGAGAGATGGTTCAAAAATAGAGAATTCCACAATGACTCCTGGAAACAAATTTTAAAATCACCAGGTATGGATTTTATTGTATTTAAGAAAGGAATTCCCAGTTCTGCATTGAAAAATAAATGGAGAAACATACTACTTCTTCTGCAAAAATTTATTACATGTGAGGGTAGATATGGAACATTTTATGTCTACCACATTAGACTGATAATGCATTTTCTAGGGGAAGACCTAAACCTACCTTACTTCTTACTTCAAAGCTTGAAAAAGATGGCTTCCTGTGTTCAAAGAAGGGTTCAATTTTTAGAGACAACTTTATATCATCATGGTTTGGTCAAAATTTTGATTGAACACCATCTAGCTAAAACAAATGATACATGGGACGATTTCTTGATAAGAAATCATTTTGAAGAGCCAAAAGAACCCTCACCAGAACCACAACCTACAAGGAGAAGTAGGAAATGGAGGGCCTCAAAAGTTGAAATTGACAAACCAGTCCAAGAGAGCAGTGAGGAAATCATTTTAGAAAAGTTAACTCAAATCAAGAGGCAACTTAAGGAAGAAAAGGTAATCAGGAAATCTACCATGGAGAAAGGAGAAGGATCTTCTCAGCCTAGAAGAAGCCACAAACTAAAAGGGAAACTGAAGAAAACACTAATCAAACAAACAGGGGTGATTGATATAGAAGACGAGGAAACATCCATGGAAGAAGATACTGAAGAGGATTTTTATGAAGGAACCCCTGAAATTGACCCTGCTCAACAGGAAATTTATGACTATGTGGAAACTTTGGAGAGGAGAGCTTCAGAAAGCAGAGAGAGAACCCCCAGTCCTCCATTGTCTGAAATAGATATATTAAGAAGGGATAGGTATGAGTTGGAATTACTGAATAGACACATCAAAAATGAGAATGAAATTCTCAAGGATCAAGTCAAGCTCAAAACTGATATGAACTCAACCTTATCCCCGCATATAGACAAAGTGGAGAGGACCAATGAGAAGTTGAAGATAAGGAACAAAAAGCTAATCAGGGCACTCACCAACCTAAGGTTCAAACTTGTTATCAGAAAACCCAGAAGATCTCGAGCTTCCAGACAAAGGAGAAGGAGAGGATTAGATGTCCTTGCAGAAGCCTCTGAGTTCATAGGATAATTTGCATGAGGACATGCAAAGAGACAACAGTGGGGGTATGTTGAGCCTCAAAATTGTGCTTTCTTTCATTCCATTTTACCTCATTTTCCTTTGTCCATTGCTATTCCAGACCCAATTGATCAATGAATTTAGTTAAAATTACTTTTAGAATGATTTATATGACTGACTTGCTAAGTTTTGTGATTTTTGCCATTGTAAAGCATTTTGACCGGAACTAGCTGCAGAATGCAGACATTCCGTAGCTAACCGGCGATTCTGCAGCTACCTTCACGTTTGAGTATGTTCCAGGTGGCCTCTCAAGGAAAACCGCATATGGGCATAATCCACGTCATGTCTACATGGTTCGTTGCTCATCATGGAGGAAGAAACGAATTCTGGGTACAGTTTTGGAACGTGGGAACACATTTAGGAAAGCAGACTTCTATTAGGACTGTCTCAGTCCAGATGTCTTTTTCCTCTTCACGCAGCCACTTCAAGAATCCTAACGTGATTCCGATAAGGAAAGACAGTGTTCCTGAATTTTTGCAAGTCTTGTTATGTGCATTTGCTTTATAAACACTTGGGAGACCGAGAGCTATGTTAGATTTTATGTTAGATTTGATGCTAGATTTTGTTTAGACTCTGTGCTACATTTATGAAGACGCAGAGTGTTATGTTCAAGTTCTTTCATCTTTAATGAAGCAGACAGTGTTATTGTGAAGGCGTTGATTTAATTTGGAGTTGAATTCCGTCAGGTGGTAGAGGGCCCCTGCCTCTTGCACGGATTTATTTTGTGTAAATTAGATAAGTCTTCTAGCTGCCTTTACGTTTTGAATTTGAATTAATAGTTGTTTTAATTAGCTACCGTAGTTGTACTCATTCTAACTCTTCCACAAGAAGAAGCTCTTCCAAAATACTATAATGATGAATGGGAAATGACTATAGTATTGTAGGATTAGGAGTTGAATTCATAGTTGTTTTTAATTAGCTACTGTAGTTATATTCATTCTAACTCTTCCACAAGAAGAAATTTTTCCAAAAGATTATAATGATGAATGATGAATGGCTATAGTACTGTAGAATTTAGTTGTAGTTTTTTTTGTTGTTCACTATCACAGTTACACTTGTTCTAATCACTCTTCCACAAGAAGAAACTCTTCCAAGAAATTCTTAAGAAGTTCAAGACATGACCGTGATAATGAATGATTTAGTTGTGTGTTTGCACTAAGTATCATCTCTGTTCTGGCTCTTAAACGCTTGCCCAAGACATCATAATGACGAGTAGGATATGGATATGATATCTTAGTTTTTCATTGCTTTCAGTCCTTTTTGCTTTCATTTGCATTCAATTACACAGTTAGAATTGTTCTAATATCTCTTCCAAAAGAAGGAACTCTTACAAAATATCACTAATGATGGACAAACAGATTGTGTAACTTCATAGAATAATGCATGATAGCATAGTTAGGATACTCCGGAGTTTAATTGCACTTAAATCATGTTCAGTTACTTTGTTTTGAGTTTGATGATGACTTGTAGTTCAGCATTGTTCTAGGTTAGTGGCATCTTAAGTTCATTCTTAGATTAACTCATTGCATTTGCATCCCATAATCAGATTGTCATCCACTGCACAATAGATTACTTCAGTTGTTAAGATTAACAAAACAACCTTCATTATTCACAAACATCTTCTTGTTCTAAAATATATAATTTCTTCATAACTACATGAACAGAAGACAATATCATTTTAAGGCCTGAAGTACCTCTGCAATTTCCTTATCACTTCATAAACAGAGCCCTCCCTCAAAAGACTACTTTGAAAATAAATCAATAACTCTTGAGTAAAGGTTTTGTGACATTCAATGGAATTGCAGAATAGAGTTAGAAATTAGTTTTAGAATAGAAGATCTTAGGATGGTATCAATGTTTTTCCTCCAAATCTGTTTCAAATCTCTAATTAAGGACAAAATGTTGCATCATTGTAAGATTAGTTGTTTAACTGTTTAGTTAGAGGATTTTCATACTTAGTGATCATTTCTCAAGTTTAGTTTGTGTTTTGAATCATTTGCTTAAAAGTCATTATCAAGCTTTGCTTTTACTTAGTCATAGTTTAGATTTGATCCTGCTTCAGTGTTTCCAATTGCATTTGTCATTTATTATCCATCAATTAGGCTTAACTCTGTTTTTAATCACCAGCTCCTTTCCATTAGCTTTCTAGGCATTTTCCCTTGTAAACATAAAACCACCAAAAGACCAAAAACATCATAAATCATCATAAAAGACCAAAAACATCACAAAAAACTACACACAACGCATTAGGAAACAAGCACCTAGGTACATACAGTACACTTCACTTCAGCAGTTTACAAATCCTGGTTGACAATTAAATGAGCTCAGTTTAGGAGACTAGATTGAGACCAAACAATAGGATTGAAGGATTTACAAAGGTGACACAAAAGGAGGCTATTTCCTATGTGTCGAAATATCCTAACATCCCCCCTTAAGAACAAATTGGGATAGGATTGAAGGATTTACAAAAGTGACACAATAGGAAAATGAAGGAGGCATTAGAGCCTATCCCCCCTTAATGAAAACTTTCCTGAACTCCAATCGTGGATCGAAGTTTGGTAAACTTCACTTCTGTGAGAGCCTTTGTAAAGATATCGGCTACTTGATCATTGGTTGGACAATACTACACTTCAAGAACACGATCATGAATGAGCTTTCTAATGAAGTGTATGTGGATTTCAATGTGTTTCATATGCTGTTGTTGAACTAGATATTTACATAGCTGAATGGCACTCTGATTATCACACCAAAGTGTAGTTGGATGCTGCTGATGAAGACCAAATTCAGAGAGAATCTGACGAAGCCACATGGCTTCCTTGTCGGCTTCGACTGCACCACGATACTCTGCTTCTGATGAAGAAAGAGAGATGGCACTTTGTTTCTTACAAGACCAATTGATAGGTCCTGAACCAATACTGAATACATATCCTGCAGTAGAATTTCGATCATCAGGGTCACCAACCCAATCAGAATCAGTGAAACCAATCAACAATGGAGATTCCCTTGCACTGTAATGAATCCTAAACTGAACTGTACCTCGAATATATCGAAGTATTCTTTTAGTTGCTTTCCAGTGACTTTCATGAGGTTAGTGCATAAATCGAGTGACAAGACCAACGGCAAAAGAAAGGTCAGGATGGGTATGGGTTAGATACAGAAGTTTACCAACAAGCTGACGATATAAGGTAGCATCAACTTCAGGGGTAGTACAAGTGACTGAAAGCTTGACTCCAGACTGAAGGGAGAAGGGGTTGGCTTATAGTCTTCCATGTGAAAGTGGTGTAGAAGATCACAGGCATACTTGGACTGAGAGAGGGTAATTCCTTCCTTGGATTGCAAGACTTGAAGACCAAGGAAATAATGCAAGTGTCCTAAGTCTGTCATTTTAAACTTCTTTTTGAGGCTAGACTTCACATGTTTTATATGGTTTGGATCACTACCAATAAGGATAATATCATCAACATAAAGAAAAAGGATGGTGAAGGACTTACCCACTTTCTTGTTGTAGATAGTGTTGTCAAAATGACACCTATAAAAGCCATTATCTATTAGAAATCTATCCATTTTGGCATACCAAGCCCGAGGAGCTTGTTTGAGACCATAGAGAGACTTCCTAAGGCCACAAACAAGGCTAGAGTCATTTCGGATAAAGCCAGGGGGTTGTTCCATGTAGATTTCTTCATGTAAATCTCCATGTAAGAAGGCAGATTTAACATCCATCTGATGGACTTCCCATTTAAAGGAAGCAGCAAGGGAAAGAACAAGGCGGATAGAATTCATTTTGGAAATAAGGGAGAAGGTTTCAGTATATTCAATGCCTTCAACTTGTTAAAATCCTTTAGTGACAAGACAAGCTTTATGTATATCCTCTTTTCCATCTGGTCCAAACTTTGTTTTGTAAACCCATCTGCATTTGACAAGTTTTCTTCCTTTTGGAAGAGGAACAAGATCCCAAGTATCATTCACCAATAAGGAACAATATTCTTCATTCCTAGCTTCATCCCAATCTGGATGACTGGAGGCTTCTTCAAAGGTTTCTGGATCAGGATTTTCTAGAACTTGAGCCAATAAGGAAGAAGCTCTTTCGAATTGAGAATGTGTACATCATCGATCGGCAGGGTCACCTGCAAGAGAACTTGCTACATCTCGAGTAGAGCAGACCCATATTGGAAGCGGTGGAGCATAAGGAACAATTTCAAGAGGTGGAGGAGTATTTTAATTCTCGTTGTCATTTTTTGAACTAGAAGGAATGTTATTAAAAATAGAAGAGAAAGAGAGAGGTGGTACATATGCTGAATCAGGCTCGCAGGCCAAAGGTGGCACACCCGCCGAACTAGGCTCGCAGGCCAATATATTTTCATCAAATTTTACATCTCTCCTAATGATTATATTTTTGGATTTTGGTTGAAGAAGTCTATATCCTTTGATATCTTCAAAATATCCAACAAAAATACATTTTTCACTCTTAGGTTCTAAGGCTTTATGTTTCACCTCAGGAATATGGCCCCAAGCATCACTTTCAAAAACAAGAAAGTGACTTACATTTGGTTTGAGTGAGCTCCAAGCTTCTTTTGGAGTTATATTCTTTAAAACCTTAGTAGGAGTACGATTTACTATGTAATTTACACAACTAATGGCTTCTGCCCAAAAATTGAGACTAATTCCTTTAGATTGAAGCATACAATTAGCCATTTCTTTTAAGGTGCAATTATTCCTTTCAGCTACACCATTTTGTTGTGAAGTATATGGAATAGTATGTTGCAATTGAATGCCATGCTCCATGCAAAAGTTGATAAATTTGTTGTTAACATATTCTCCACCAGTGTCTGATCTTAACTTAAGGATTTGATGTCCAGATTGTTTCTCAATGAAAGGCCTTAAAGGCCAAGAACATGTTAGAAACTTCACTTTGAGTTTTGCCAGAAGTATACCTAAGCATCATAAAAATCAATGAAAGTTATGAAGTACTTGCAACCAAGAGAAAGAAAAATAGAAGGATTCAGTAGGAATCATTGTGCAAGGCTTCTCAAAAGAAAAGGGGTTGAAGCGTGCCAAGAGGCACGTTTGTCAAAACTATCCCGATGATGTTTTCCGAGTACACATCCGGAGCAAACACCATCTCGGCAAGATACCATAGGAAGGCCCGTCACCATATTTTCCTTACATAGAGTTTGAAGAGAGCGATAGTTTAAGTGACCAAATTGCTCATGCCAAAGTTTGCTCACATCATCATTATGAGCAACAAAAATAGAGGGAAGACATGATGACCCAAAGTTGTCAAACTTATACAACCTTGTGGAATCATCAGCAATGCCAGTAGCTAAAATATGCTTAGGATCTTTGAGGTCCTTGATTACAACATCATGAGGTGAGAATTCTACTATTTTCCCTTCACCTGAATGAGTTATCTGATAAACAGATAGAAGGTTGCATGACAAGGTAGGAACACATAGTACATCATTAAACTGACCATTATCTAGATGAATGGTTCCAAATCCTACAACACTAAGAGATCTATCATCACCAACATAAATATGTTTGGTGTTACAATCATTTAAAGAAGAAAACATGGATTTATTTTTATCCATGTGGTAAGAAGCTCCAGAATCAATGAGCCACTCATGAGAAGGAGAAGAAGAAGATATATTTAATGCATAACCAGATCTTGATGCTTGACAAGCACAAGCAAAAAGTGCCACGCCTAAAGATGATGGTGAAGAGTGCTCCAAATTGATGTTGTTCTTCTTCATTGTTGCTTCTAAGGCTTCCATATTCTTAAAACATTTGGACTCTAAATGGCCATCATGATTGCAAAATTTGCAATGTCTATCTGTCTTCTTTCCTTTGTTTTTATATGCCTTATCATTTTGGTGAGTTGCTTTTTCAGTTTGTGGCTGAAATTGCTTAGAACCCTTGTTTGGTTTCAGACCATACTTTTTAGGATACTGCTTCTTGGGATTCTTTTGATATGGTTGATGTTTGGCTACTAAAGCTTTCTTAGAAGCGTTTCCAGAAGTTATAAGACCAAGGTGTAAGAATTTTTCTTGTTCTCTTATCAAAGAATCACAAAAGGCATAAAAAGAGGGGTTATTGTAAGCGGTTCCTAAAGAAATGATGGCTTCTCTAGTGGAATGGAAGGCAGAAACAAATACAAAGTATGCAGGGCCAAGCTTAGCAAGAATGCAATAAATGAGGCTACCATCTTCCTTTTTTATCTTACAACCTTCTAAAAGAATTTGAATGGTCTTGAATTTGGACAAAAAATCTTCAATGGAGGAGAAATTATTGGGGTCCAAAGTAAGCAACTCATTTTCAAGCTGGTGGGCCCTAATTTGATTTTGAATGCCAAAAACAATTTTTAGCTTTTTCAGGGCTTCATCAAGGGTGTCAATTTCAAGGATATGAAATCGAAGATCTTGAGCAATGGACATTCCTATCAACGCTCATGCTTGATCTTGTTTATTTTCCCATTTAGAAACTTTATCATCATTAGAAGGTTTAGTTTCTTATCCTGTGGCTATTCTATAAATCCCTTTACTTCTAAGTATATCTACCATGTGAGGTAGCCATTGCAAATAATTGGTGTTGTTAAGAATAATCGGGCATGCACTTTCCATTTTAAAAAAAACAAAAACAAAGATGAGAAAAGTTGAAAATAACTGCTCCAATGGAAAGATCTCAAAAAATTAGGCCGTTTAAAAAAAAACGGCTCAAAAAACGGCTTTCTGATGAAGAAGTTATGCCTTTTAAAAAATTTGAGTTATAGATGCCGAATAGTTACGGGAACGGGATGAAGTGCGGCCTTTTTAAGAAAAAATTCCGCCCCTTTGAAAATAATTTTTTTACAAAAGAAGCTTGAGAAGGAGATTTGAACCCAAGACCTCTATTCTCATAAACTAACCCCTCACCAAGTGAGATAGTAAAAGGATCACGTTATTGTTTGAAAGGAGAAAGGGGTTTTTTTTTTTAACACTTTGGTGTGCCTGCCTTTTCCTGCACAAAAAACACAAAAAACTAAGCAAAAAAAAGAAATGCAAAGCGTTACAACAAAATTTTAGATTTTTAGTTAGCCTTACCGGCAACTATCAATTTTTTTCACCATTTCTGACTTCCCCAGATCGCACAAAGATGCGGGGAAAGAGCATACGTAGAAAAAAAAAATCCCTTTTCTTGTTTCTGATTTGCCGAGATCGCACGCAGCGCACAGTAAAGAGAATACACAGAGAAGAGGGTGTAGATCCAGAAAATAAATAAAACCTAGAAATCGAAGAAAAATAAATAAATAAAAATAAAAATAAAAATAAAAAAACAAAAATTTAGCAGAACTATTAACAAATATAACTATAAAACAGATGCTTTATACCTCCAGATCTAAACTGTCATAACTTGGGCAACCGAAAACCTTTTCGCATGAAACAAAAGGTGTTTCTCACTATAACAGATGCTCCACACACAACCGAGCAGTTCTTCAAGCCCAAAAATGTTCAAAAATAGTAGATATACAAAACGGCATTCGCATGCAGTCAAACTAGCTTCGGATTTTGATCAACAATGGACGCAGCCCTCAAAATAGCTTTAATACCATGTAGGAATTTATAGGGTAAGTTCCTTATATCAAGAATCAAAGGTCACTGCTCACAAACAGATTTCAAATCAGTACACCAATATAATCACGTGGTTAAAACCCTAAAAGAGGGAAACAGTCCATGGCCTGAGCCAACGTGGCCACTTCAGGCAATTTATTAATATAAAAATAAAAGTTACGTATGTTTCTCTCATAAATGGTTACCAGAAAAATGACCCTCCATGCTCTTTAAATAGAGATCATGGACCATATGGGTGTTAAGCCACAGATCAAGTGTCGTTAATACCGAGGTGAGAGATAACCGTCAGATCACTACAAATCGTGACCGTCGGATTATAAGTTACAAATGTACATGGTAAAGAAACACACTTTACCTAACTCTACACTAGACTAAGTTATTCTTAACTATTTCCTATGTGTCGGAATATCCTAACATGTAATGCGACCTTAGGGTGGATTTTTAATAAACTATATGTTTTTAACCTATGGGGGAAGTGGAATATGTCACGTGGGGAATTAGAACCATAGGGTAAACATTAAAATGTGGGTTTGAGGTATTTTAATAAATGACTTAATTATATTACGAGATGGGGTATTCTAAGGAATTAATATATTAAGTTAAATGTTAACATGAAAGTGAATATGAGAAGAAATACATATAAATGAACTAAGTAAAGTGTAAAATAAGAATTTGGGTGCAATGGTGGCCCCATTTTAAACATTTACACTTAATACTTAGGATAAACAGTACTTTTGTGGGTTTCTTGAATGTTTTTGTATGAAATGAGATTAGTTAAGGGTTTTTTTTTTTTACTTTTCCTAAGCAAAAAAGGTTTTTTAGCTTACGAAAATGGATTTTATCTTAGGAAAAGGGGTGATGTTTGAGGAAAAGGGTTTTATTAAGGGAATCCAATACTTAGCACTAATCATTGATTAAGCCTTGGGTCCGGTCCCAACAAAATTTAGAGAAATGCTCTGAGCCTTTATAATTGAAGGTTTTTAATACTGGAATACTTTGAGAGGAGGGAAATTAGTAATTTTCCAGATGATATTTATCCATGCCTTGTGTAACTGCTTTCTACCTACCCGTCATTTATTCTACCATTTTTTCATTATTTGCATGGATGCATTTGAGCTTGCAACCCTAAATCCATTTTTTTTCTTTTAAAGAAGGAAACTATATAATTCTAACCTTACTTCATCTGAGAGATCAGATTAAACTGTTGAGCTCCTCATTATTCTCTAACTATCTACTGATTTTTCAAGTTTAAATTTTTTGACATATCTTTATTCTCTATCTATAAACATGAAATTTAGCATGAAAAGGTAAGATTAGACTATTCAACTCATCATGGATTATGGCATTTTGAACACGCTGCACATAATCATTATTTTTGCAGTAAAAGTAAATAGTAGTGGCATTTTGACTTGCATCACTTTCATGTCTTATTCTTATCTATTTTTTTTCTTGGGGTCCATTTTTTATTCTTTTTTATCTTTTCTTTTCAAGTCCTTTGATTCTTCTTTTAGGACTTTTACCCTCTTTTCATTTTTTTTATTTTTATTTTATTACATGGGAAAACAACTTGCAGAAAGCAAGGTATGTACATATTTACAAGACTAATCAAAGTCAATTCAAAAATTGTGAACCCTATTATTATAGGACCCTAACAGTGGCTCCACATGGGGATGGCATTTCCTGGTGAAATGTCAAGAACTTTGAGACTAGTAGCCTTTGAATTCTGACTGTGCTGACCTTGTAGATGTTGTCTGAGTTCTGCAATTATTCATACTTATGACATTTTACCTTTCAAAGCTTAGGGCCTTCTCTCCAAGCTTCAAATTTGTTAGGAAAGCATCCAATCCAATCTAAAATCTGCAATGTTATATACAATGGATAAAGTAAACAAATTTAACTATTGGTTATTTCTGAAGAGTAATAGTGCTTCAGCATTCTGCCATTGACAGGTCCACCTAGCATATTTGATCCATCCATTTCTTTCAAAAAGAAATCATTGTTACCTCTGTAACCATAAATAACATAAGGTCATTTCCATAGGAAATCAAATTTCCCATTTTTACCTTTCTCTTTTCTCCTTGAATCCTACTTTAGAATTTTGTCACCAATGTAGAAATCATCTTCTTTACTCTTTTTGTCAAATAATTTCTTGATCTTATCTTGGATAACTTGAGACTTAAGATAAGCCTCTTCTCTTGTTTGCTGCAAGTGAATGGTTTGGTTAATCCTTCTTTGAATTTCATTGGTCTCAACTTGTAATTCTTGGATTATCTTCATTACTTGTACTCCTAAGGAAGATGGAAAAACACATCCATTCCATAAAAAAACTGGTAAGGGGATGTACCAATAGATTTTTTGGTGGTAAGTCTATCTGCCCATAAGGCATTAACTAACTTCTCATTCCAAGTTTTATTGTTATCTTCTAGTAATTTCTTGATGATGTTCACAAGGCTTTTATTGGAAGATTCAGCAAGGCCATTACCTTAAGGGTAATATGTAGTATAATGACCAAGGGTAATGTGGTATTTGTGGCAAAAATCAATCATCTTTTTGGATTTGAATCCAATTGCATTATCAATAATAATATTTTGGGGGCATCCAAATCTTGAAAGTATGTTTTTTTCTAAAAAGCAGATAATGACAGTATCAATGGCTTGCTTGGAGGATATGGCTTCTATCCACTTAGTAAAATTGTCAGTGGCTGTCAGAATCCACTTATGTTGAGCTGAGGATGGAGGGTGAATTTCACCAATGAAGTCAAGACCCCATTGTTGAAAAGGAATTTCTGTTGAGATAGGTTTTAAGGGCAAGGGTAACAACTTTTCCTTTCCTTCAAAGATTTGGCACTCGTGACAGGAGGTCACATACTTTTTTACATCTGCAAACAAAGTAGGCCAGTAAAAACCCACTCTCAAGATTTTGTCCACAATAGTCTTCCAGTAGAGATGTCCTCCACAATCACCTGCATGAAATTCTTCCAAAACTTTGTTAGCTTCTTCTTTAAGCAAACAATTCAATGAAATTCCACCATGATCTTTCCAAAAGAGTACAATGTCTATGAGACAAAATCTTACCGCCTTTAATTTTAAAAATCTAGCTTTCGTTCTTTATAATCTAGGAGGAGCTTGTAAATTTAGTAATACAAATATAATATTTTTGTACCATGGTGAGTTTGAAAAGGCTTCATTGATCTCTAGAGTCGCCATCTCTTCCTAATCATCTACTTGGGCAATAAAATTAATATCTAAAGCATGCCAATTTGATTCAGCCATGAGTTTGGCTAAACCTTGACCTTTTATAAGTTTGGTGGGTTTAATTTATGTCATATTCCAAAATTGTAGGAATCCACTTTCCTCTTTTACCATCAGGCCCATTCTGTGTTAGAATGTCCTTTACAACTGCATTTGGAACATGGGCAATGATATGTGAATAAAGAATGTACACTCTGAAGTCTTTGATGGCCTTTACTAAAGCTAGGGCATGTTTTTCCATTATATTATACTTCAAAGTAGCATCTCTGAGTGATTTGCTAAAGAAAGAAATGGGCTGCTCATAACCCTGGTCATTTTTTTGCAGTAAAACTGCAGCAATAGTGTGTTTTGAAGAAAAGGAAAAAATGATGAAATCCTTTTTAAAGTTAGGACTTATAAGGACTGGTGTTCTAGTTAAGGCATGTTTAATAGATTCAGATTATTGCTTGGCCTCAATAGTCTATTTAAGTACTGAGTATTTTTTCAGCATATTGTTAAGTTCTCTAATTATTTCAGCTAGATTTGAGATGAATCTTCTTAAAAATTTAATTTTACCTAGAAAAGCTTGTAACTATTTAATGTTCCTACGAGGACTAATGTTAAGAATGGCCCCTATTTTGGCAGGGTCTAGTCTAATTCCCTCTTTAGATATAATGTGTTCTAGTAACTTACCTTCTTCTAATCCAAAAACATTTTCTTAGGATTTAGAGAGATGCCAAACTTTCTGCATTTAAGAGAGACTTGCCTGAGATGATCCAAATGTTCATAATCAGTCTTTGAAAACACATTAATGTCATCTAAATAAATCACAAGAAATTCATGAATTTCCTTTGCAAAGGATATATTCATAGCTCTTTGAAAAGTGGCTCCTACATTCATTAACCCAAAAGGCATTTTTACATACATAAAAGTGTCGCATGGAGTACTAAAAGTAGTTTTAGCTTGGTCCTCTGGTTGGACTAAAATTTGGTTATGCCCTGAAAATCCATCTAACAGTGAAATCCTAGAAGAACCAACTACCCTCTGTAAAATGTGATCCATTTTTGGTAAAGGGTAATTGTCTTTTAAGGACACTTTATTTAAATTTCTAAAATCAACACATAATCTAATTTCTCCTGTCTTTTTCCTAGTGGGAACTAGATTAGAAACCCAATCAGAATATCTGATTGGTGCAATTATTTGGGCACCATACATTCTTTTTACCTCTTTTTCAATTAAAGGCATCAAAACAGGATTGATCCTTCTTAACTTTTGTTTAAAAGGTTTCTGGTCTTATTTTATAGGGATTTTATGTTGTATTATTCTAGTGTCATAGGATTTTAAGTCCTCATAACTCCAGGAAAATACATCCTGAAATTCCTTAAAAAGAGCTATGTATTTTACTTTTTCTTCTTCAGGTAAACCTTTGGAAAGTTTAATCATCTTAGGTTTTAACTCTGCACCTATGGCTCCATTTTGGGTTTTCTTGCAACATCATTAGAGTCAAATAAATCTTCTAAAGGGGTTAATCCTTTTGGTAAAAATTTATCTTTGAGGTTCAAAATATCAGTTTCATCATCAACTAACTCATCAATCTCTACTTTTTCTAAATTATCTATGTCTACTTTACTAAATTTAGTAGGTTTAGCAAACTTTAAGTTATTTACATCTACATTATTCAAATCAATTTCACTATCTAAATTCTGATCTACTGTACAGTCTGTATCTATATTACAACCCTGAAATTCTCCTTCATTATTCATGAAATGATAAATCTGTTTATCTTGTGAGAAAATTCGCCAATATTTAAGATTGTCTGGAATTATAGTTCTGTGTTTAACTTCTGCAATGTATCTATGATTTCGTTGAAATGGAAGATTACAAGTACTAGCAAAATGCAGTGAGCCTGTGTGTTCTGTTTTCTTGGTATTGTAGAAAAATCACATTCTAACAGCTCTTTGATCAAATCTAACGCAGTTTCTCAATATCAGCTTAATCTTGGATTATAAACAGAATATTCTCCATTTATCTGTTTCACAATTAACTCTGAGTCTCCCATAATTGATATTCTTTTAACTCCTAAATTCCTAACAATCTGCAGCCCTAAAATGAGAGATTCATATTCAGCCATGTTGTTTGTACATTTAAAATTCAGTCTAAAAGCATGAAATTTTGCATGATTGTTTTCCATATTGGTTATCCAGACTCTTGCTCCTGCTCCTAATTTATTGACTGATCCATCAAAATCTAGGTGCCGTAATGATTCATGAAAGATGTTTTCACTGTCTGGTGCTTTATTTTTCTCTTTTAGTTCAGTATTGTTTTCAATTCCAGTTTTAGAGTTACATAGAATGAAAGAATCCATGTCAGTGGGTGTAGTGTAAATAGGATAATTTCTTGGTCTTTCTCCACTACTCACCATATACTTCATCAATGTTTCTCTATAAAGTTTCTTTGGTTGGACAAAAACTAAGATTTTTGCATATGACATATCAAATTGTAGATATCCCTGTAATTTAGCTCCCCATGAGCGAGATAAGATCATTCCATACTTGGGAGGGATGTCAACTACTACAATGTCTATGACTATGCTTTTACCAGGATATTGAACTAATGTGACACATATATCTTTAATCAAACCTAAACATTTCACTTTGCTTGAATCAAATGAAAATAGATCTTTGTAAGGCCTTGTGATATCTATATTCAGGGTTTCCATTATTTCTTTTGGCATTAAATTGTGTGAAGCCCCTAAATCTAGCATTGCATTATGTAATATTTGATCATGAACAGTTAGGTTAATGTAAAATGGTGGAACTGCTCCATCTTGGTGTTTTCCATTAACATCAGGACCAAAAATTAATTCAAGTTGATCATCATTTAAGTTTACTGAATCTTCTCCATCATTCACATTCAAATTTTCTACGATAGGTGTTTTATACAGATCATGTTTTACCAATTCTGTCAAAGGAATTGGTATTTTTAATTTGGAAATTTCAGATTGGATATTAAATGGAGGTTGTGATTTTGCAAGTTGAATTATCTCTTCTTTTGTAACTGTAGTTTGAGTAGGTTTATCTTCTTTTTCTACAGTTGTTTTCTCATTTTCAGTTTTTGTTTCTATTGTCTTACTGCTTTTAGTTTTCTTTTCAGGAATAGTTTGAGAAGTAGTAGATGTTTTAGCAGATTTTGTATTTTCAGAAGCTATTTTAGCAGTAGTAGTTTTCATATCAGCTAATTTTGGATAAGCAGTAGGTGTATTGGAGCCTAAAATTGTTGTTTTAGCAGAATTAACTATATTTACAGCAGCAGATTTTTGTAAATTTGTTGATGTTTGGACAGCATCATTTGTTATGTCAACAATCTTGGGACTAGGTGAAATTTTAGGGCTTGAAACTTTCTGGCATGAATTAGAGTTTTGCTTGTTTTCCCTTGGGAGAATTTGCAGAACTTTAGTGGTGGGAGATTCTATTGTTTTCTTTGTTTGGGTTTGAATAGGTTTCTTAGTAGAAGTCTCTATGTTTTTCTTGCTTCTAAGGTTATATTGCTTATGTACTTCATTGATAGAAAAATCATAACCTTGTTTGTAATCAAATGATTCACCAGAATCTAATTGCATTTGTTGTAAATCATATAACTCCTGGTCTTCTTGTGTAAGAAAGATAGTGTTATCATCATTTATACCCATTAGATTTATGGTGTATTCACCATCATCATTTTGATGAGAAATTTTAGCATAGTTCTCTTTGAAAGGTGGTCTTATTGTTTGGTTAGGTGCTGACTCTCTAGATTTTCCAGTGTATCTGTTTTTACTGAAATTGGGATTTCTAATTTGTTGTTGGTTATCCCATTATGGCTTCCTTTCCGTATTATCTAACCTATCCATCATTCTCTCTAATGTTTTTGTTGATTGATCTATTTTTATATCTGAACTAGATGCTTCTTCTTTTATTGTTACTCTCCTCTCATTCCTTAATATGGCTCTCTTAGCTAATAGGTTTGCCTCTACACTAACAGCATTTGTTTGCATTTGTTCTAAAGTCTCTGGAATTCTCTCTCTCAATTGATAGGCTATGTCTGTATCAAATCCATCAGGAAATTTGAGAAGGACAGAGTTTGGAGTGGGTTTGAGATTAACAGGAATTGAATTATAAATGATGTTTTATCTAGTACAATAATCTTGGACGGTTTCATTGGGTGCTCTTTTTATACTTTCAAATTCAAACAATATTTGAAGAGGATTTTTCTTCTTTTCCTATTTATTCAAAAATAATCTATGAAAAACTACTAAATCAGCAATACTACCAGGATTCAAACCTTTAAACCATTTCTGAACCTCGCTAGTTAATTTTTGAGCAAAAGTCTCACTTTTTACATCAACATCATCTATTTCATAAATTTCAAAATAATCTGTCATTTTATTAACATGTTGTTGTGCAGTATACTGAGTGGTTCCATCAAATTGAGGGATTTTATTCTAATAATCTTGAGGCATATCATGTAATTGTCCTTGTATAACCAAGGGAGCATATCTGGCAGTCATGGCTTGTATTCTAGCTTGGCTTGGAGGTAAGTTGGAAGTACTTGGGGCAGAACTAGAAGTACTTGTTGATGTAGTTAAAGAACTTGCAGATGAGATTGGAATATAAGAATATGTACTGGAAAATTTAGTTGAGGTGCTAGAAGATGAAGCTGGGATATATGAAGAGGTGCTTGGGAATGAGAATGATGTATTGGAAAATGCAGAAGAAAAACTAGTGGATGAAGTTGAGGTGGGGGGAGATGGAAATAATATTATAGGTTGGAATGGTTTCTTTGGGATAAATGAATCTATGGAGTGAAGTGTGGTTGAAATAATGGATGAGGTGGTAGTGAATAGTGATGATCCTACAGATTCTATAAGGATGGTATCTAAATGAGAAATAGAGGGCTTAGGGGTATAGGCTAATAAAGCGGCTAATTCAACTGAATGCTGAAGAATAACTTCATGTATTTCCTTAAGTATAGTATAATTTATTTCATCCATTTTATCATAAATGTCAAAAATATTTGATTCAGAATCTACTGAAACAGTATCCTACTTAGTTTCAAGAATTGAAATAAAATCAGGATCTATAATAGTACTATTTAAGTCACTTTCTGATTTATTTATGAATAAATAATGTTCAAAATTTAAGTCAAACTCTAAGTCTTGTATACTTAATAACTGTTTTGGAAGGGAATTTTCTTTAACTAAGGAAATTTTATTACCTAAATCCTCTACTTGTTTATTATTTTTTCCAATTCTGTCAGGATTATCTACTATGACAACAGGTTGTGGATCTGGATTTGACCTAGTATAGTAGACTCTTCCGGAAGCCAGAATTACAATTTTTATGAAATTATTCTCACAACTCATAAAATAGTCTTAAGGTGAAAATATAATGAAAAAGATTTCCTTTAAGATATATTTTAAAACTGAGGATTGGTTAGTTCCCCAGTATGGTCGCCAGTTTGTTATCACTCTAATAATTCTTAAGTTGTGAGATTTTGATTTATAGTTTAAATAATATCAGAGGTAACCACAGACCTACTTTCAAGCTTTAGGATCTAGCCTTCCTAAGGCTCAGAGAGGGCTCTCTCTATAAGATTTAACTTTGTTTTTATATATGATCTTAGGCTAGTTATATGGAGAAATTGGTTTGATTTGGTGGGAAAAACCACTTAATGAGATGGATAGTTGTGAATCTGTAATCCATTAGGAAAATGGAGTCAATGTGTCAAGAAGAAAGATCAGGATCAAGACCTAAAGTCAAATTTTCACTGAGCAAGAGAGCAGAGTCACTAAAGATCTTCAAAGGTTGATTAGTGAAATGGCTTTAATCGGGATAAAGAGCAATTAAGAATTCTTTGATCTAGATAAGGAGTGAATAGGTAGGATTCAATCAAAATTAGGGAGAAATTAAGGGTTCCCTAGTCTGGATATCAGCAGAAAACATTAAATTGAAAACTAGTAAATAACAGAGTGCTTTTAACAAATTCTGATATACCTTTTTCCTAATTTCACATTAAAATTTAGAATACATTTATGAGTGGATGAGAAACATAAGAAAATAAATAGTTAACGGTAGAAATTACTTCACTTTAATGGCCCAACACATGAATCCAATAATACGATGTTTAATTCCTTGAAATCCAGTCTTCTGACTTGAGCTTGATTACACAACCCTTAGGTTTAGAATGTTCCAGCTATAGAAATATTTAGCAATTAATTCGACACTAATACTTCAAACGATGAAGTATTTCTAAACAGAATAGTGAAAAATATCCTACAACAATCATAGGAATTCTTTTTGGAAACAAAATACCTTATTACAAAAAGATAGTGACAACTACTTAACAAACTTGCAAGCTATCCTATTTATTCAAATTAAATAGTAATGTTGTTTGGATTTGGGTGCAGCTGGCTAGTAAAGGTGTCCTTCACGATGGCAAAATATCTTCAATCTGTTTGATAATTTTATCTTCACCTGATACTCTGTAACTGATACACTTTAACCATCTGATACTCTTTAACCTGCTGTTGGATTGCTTTACTGCTGTAAAAATATGTTTTTACTGTGGAAAAACAAAACTCTGTTTTTTCATCCTCTTTCACTGTAAATTGTTTTTTACAGTAAGTCTGTAAACTTCTGCCAAAAATCTTCCTCTGGTAATTTAATCTTTGTAATTTTCATTAAATTCTCATCAACTAACAAAGGTTGGCTTGACCACAAAGAGATGTTTTATCTCATGTTGTAAATAAAACAAATCTTCAACACTTGTGTGCAACACTTTGCTTGTAGGTACTCCTTGCTAATCTGATTTACTAACCTGTTCTTTGGCAAAATATCTGATCTTTTTATTGTAGTCTTCTTGTTTCATCAATTTATCATTGATAACAAGAATGTTTGGAAAACTTTTTTGTCTTAAAATGTCAAACTTAACCATGAATCTAGTTATGGCTATGTCCATATTTTGACACTCTTCCAATTATTTCATCAAGTTTTTCTTTGAAATCATTTTCCTTACCTCAAGAATTTTCTCTGTTATGTCAATTATCTCTATCTCATCCAATTCTTGCTTTTTTTTAGTATTGAGAAACTTGATTATTTCTAGGGCTTCTTCAGGCTTGGCACCTAGCTCTGCTTTGGTCTTCAATATTTCTTCCTTGGATGCTTTAAGCAAGTCTTTTTGTTCAAAAATTACTCGGATGGATGGCCAAGTATCATTGATTGACTCAACGATATTGGACCATAGTTGATTCTTTATGTATTCCATGGGCTCTTTTAAGGTTAATTCTATTTCTACCTTCTTTAGCTTTTCACTTAACCTTTTGGCCTTTTGTTCCTCATTTTTAGCATTTATTTGTGCTAATTTCTTGGCATCTTCAAGTTTTATGACTTGCTCTTTCAGTCTGTTTATCTCATTATTCTATATTGACATCTCTTCCATGTCTTTAATGATTTTTTTGGCCTCATCTAACTGTTGCAATGCTGAAGTAGAAGATTCAGTAGCTGAAGTAGTGGAAGAAGTGACTCACACTGCTATGGCTAATTGGACTTTTCGTGCTAGTTCTTCTGCTAGAGTTGAAGGAATTGTTGTTGTTACCATGGGAATGACTGTAGGAGGAACATTTTGAGTCTTTGCAGCTTCTTTCTCTTGGACAACCTTTTCCATCTCCTTAACCTGTGTTGTCAACTGTAATATGAGATTCATCATCTCATCCTTTTGGTTTGCCTCCTGTACAATTTCCTTAGCCTGTGAATGTTCTTTTGGAGGAAGTTTCAGTTGCTTTCTAAGTGCCACAATATCATCATTTTTCTTCTTCACCAATTCTTCTGCAACTTTCACATTAGAAGGGTCATACCCAACTTCAATCACCAATTCTTCCAAAGACTTGATTCTAGTGTCTTTAGCATAAGAAGAAGCTTTTTCAATCCTAATCTGATCTCTCATATTTGTCACAGTGTCCTAGATCTTCTGGGCACTCATTTCCTTTTTGGTCATAGTAGAATATAGCATTTATGAGCTTTGCTTATGGAACTCAATCTGATCTAAAGGATGAATGTCTTCTATTGGTACCTCAAATTCAACCTTCTTATAATATGTTGTTGTTTTAGGTATTTTTACTATAGGTTGCAGTACTAAAATTATCAATTTATTGTTTGCATAATCAAAGGCTGAGTGCAGCCTATTTTGATTTCCTGGAGTCTGCTTCAAATACTGTGAATAAATTTCATTCTTTATCTCCTCATTTTTTTCCTTGATATGTTTATACTTTTCTTTGATATCAAGATCTGTATCCTCTACCTGATGTGATGAAGATGCTTCCATGGTTTGTTGTTTCTCAATTACCTATGTGTTAGAAGCAACAGGTTGCTGCTCATTTTCAATAACAGTAGTAGTCTGAGTGTTCTTCTCTGGATTTTCTTCATCTAAAACCTCAATTGTTTCCTTCTCTTTGTCCACTGGATTAATCTTTGGTTTCTTATTATACCTGAGCTTAAATCTGGTTCATGTGGTTGTTTCAGCAGTATATGAACTTTATTCTCTGTTTCTCTTTATGGTTTTGTCCTCCTGCATAGGATTCTGCAAAGTATGATTAGTATCACCTTGCTTGACAGATTCCATCAATGTGTTTTCCAACCATTTACTTGATTTAAAAAATCCTCAATTTCAAGTTTCTTGTCATGGATGTAACGGGTTAATTTACATTTTAACCTCATCTTACTGATTATTCCATGAGAATCATAGTTCAATAGGTAACTTTCATCAAACTTATACACCTGCTTCCATGTTGTTGCATATGAAAGGACCTACTTGGTTTTTCAACTTGAACTGAGTAATATTTTTAGCAGCCAAAAAGTTTATAGAATCTAAGTTTAGAATTTGTCTTATATAATCTAAGGAAAACACTCTCATTGGCACATATTTTGGTAGTTTGTATGGCAAGAGGTTTGACCCGTAGACTCTAATATATGTGTGGTTTTGGTCAAGATACCAATCACCAGTTATTCTTTGCTCTAATAGCTGTAAAACTTTCTTAATATCAAGACTTATCCTTGGTTGTACACTGTTTGTAAGCATATTTATCAAATGGTGAATAAAACAGTCTGTGAAATCTACATAAGTGAACTCATTTGACTCTTTTCTAATTAAGGAAGTCCAGAAAATGACTAACAATGAATTTCCCTCTACGTCCAACTTCTGAAGTGTTATTAGGAATTTATCTGATTGGAAGTAAAGGAACATATGAAAGAGGAATGAAGTATACATAAATACTCCTTCAATAGTAAGTTTGACAAGCTGATCATGGATACTATCAGCTATATACTCAGTATAGTTATAAATTACTGAAGAAGGTTGACCAGGCACAAAAGTGGATATAAAACCAAGTATAGACTCATCAGTGTGCTCATCAGTAAAGTAACCAAGGATAAAAGACAACATTGAAATGATATGTCTTGATCCTTCAGGGAATTTGGAGGATGAATATGGAGGATTGATCTTTAAGACTTCAACATATGAAGGCATGAATAGTTGAAAGATTTGAAATATTTTAGGGAATTCTAAATCCAGATAAAGCTTTGTAAGGGCCTCTATAGAAAATGGGACTGTATTTGGTGCTGGTTGTAAATGAAACATTTGGTTAATGGACTCTGCAGTGATAGTGAATAATACTTCTTTCTCAGCATTAACAATAGCTCTTTGGTCAAGGGAATAGTGAGCTTGACACAGTCTAATGACCTCAGGGCACTGATGGGTATGGGGAACTACATATTTGGGTAAATTAGACTCCCAAATTTGCACTTTATCTCCCCGATCTAAAAAAATTTCTAGACTCTAACAGTGGAGATCAAGAAGATTGAATTCAATTACTGGATCAGTGATTTTATAATCTACATCAGCTAGAGGGGTATGCTCAACATCTACAACAGGAGGTTGTAGTGGATTGAAAACAATGGTACTTTTAGAAGCCATTTCTGGGTTTAAGTTTTGACAATTTAGCCTTCTGGATGTAAAAACTCTATTTTTTAGGTTTTTATACACTTCTGTAAGCTTATACTATTTATAGAAGGTATTTTTCGTATGACAAAGGTCTCTTTTGAACATCAATAGGTAAAATTAGGTTTTCTTCTTCTTCAAATCTTCAATTCTACTCAAATTCAATCGTTAAACCTTTTTACAGACTCGGGAAAGGTTTAACAAGGGTGTACTACTCTTTTTTGGATAAAACAAACCTAAAATAGTTTAATTTATGCATAAAGGGATTCTGAATATTTGTTGATCTGAAAATGGAAGTACTTGAAAATGTGTGCAAGGTATCCATCTTCATTAAATTAAATGTGAAACTTCTTAGATCTTTCCAAAGATCGACTGTAGGGGCATTTACTGGATATGTCACCTTTGATAAAAGGATGAGACCCAGAGGCTACCTAGCCCTTTACAGACTCTGTCTTTAGAACTTGAAGAATTTAACACTCATAATCTGAAAATGAAATTACTTGTGTTTTCTGTTCAAGGTATTCATTTCCATAAAATTATATGTACAAAGTGTTTAGATAGTCTTGCAAGTGAAACAAAGTGCTTTTGGTAAATTTCTGAGTCTTATGTGTGAAGGAGTGTTATTTCTTTTTACTTGTTAACATATTAGATCTGAAAAACACAGCAAGATAAAATCACATAATATAACACAGCAAATAATGAGGCATTTCACCCCTCATGGGCTACATCTGCCGGGTCCAAGGCCCCCAAATGGGCATGTCCTTGCTCTTATTAGATGCTTAAATTGGTTATATAGTGATAAGAAAGCCTAAACAGGACAAAAAAGCTGTGGAAATGAGTTTAGAACACAGAAAATAGTAAATATTGGCTTTTTTTTCACCTCCAATGGTTAACCATAGCCCAATACAGCTCCAACACTCCCAAGGCCCTAATGGCTCTCCAAGCTTCTCTGATAAAAAAGTACCCAAAGATGAGCTCTGTTTCCTCTACAACCTACACCATTGGCTTTGGAATGCTCAAAATACCTGAAATCAAAAAAAAAATCATCCAAAAATGTTCTCCCTATTAGAATTTATGACCAAAACAGTATTTGCCCAAATTCTCCACAAAAACCTCCTCTAAATTTGGGCTAACTGCAATTAGCCACACCAAAATAGTCAAAAACCGCTAGTTTAGTCAGACCGCACCCATATTTAGTGGGAACCACTAGAAGTTAAATTTAATGCTAGCAAGAGACCGGTCACATGTGAATCCTGCTCTATCTGTCGATCCAACGGTTTAACAAACATGGCATTTAACTTTTGTGAAGTGGACGATCACATAGCCATAGTTTATGGGCAGTTACCATAACTGTCCATTCCACCAGTTGGTGTAAGCCCCGAACCATTGCATGGGGTCATGTGGAATGGGGGCTAGCCCCCTTACCTCTCTACCCAAACCAATTTTAAAACTTAAATACAATCACCGCTCAACACATGTTAAGAAACAAACACGTAGTGCGTTGGTAAAAGTTTGTGTTAGCGGAGGGAAGGTCTGGGGTTCAAACTTGTGGAATTACAAATAATTTTGATACGCCATATTTTTCATGACTTGGGGCCACGTGGCGGCCTCCGGACCTGCCACGTGGCAGTCCCTCATTGGTCCATTTCAAAAAAGTCAAACCTCCATCCAATGAGCGAATGCCACTTGTCGTAAAATGATTGGCCCAAGTGGAATATTTCAGGGAATATTCCAAGAATATTCCTTGGAATATTCCATTTTTAATTTTCCAAATTTGGAAGTCAAACCTGGTCAAACTGGTCTTTTGCCTGAAATTGTGAATTTTCAAACTTGAATAACTTTCACATACAGTGTCGGATTTGAGTGTCGTTCACGGCTACAGGATCGTATCACCGAGGCCTATCTGATCATTCAGGTTGCAAGTGATTTTGGACACTTTAAATTTTGAGCTTTTTCCATGGCTTGGACTTGAGCTCCTGATCACACCTCCCAAATGAGAAGATTTTGGACCCCAAAAGCTCACTGAAATGATGAAACTGAACTATAGTACAAAAAATGAGAGAATAACAAAATCCTCTTCTCTTTAGCCTGCAAAAATTTTCCTGAATTTCCAACTGATCACATGGCGAATTTTGCTGAATGAGCCATGTACTTGTGCCGAATCTCGACCAAGTTTTTCTTGCCATACTAATCTGCCATTCTGAAACCAGTAATGACCCTTACTAAACTTTGTGCCCAATTTTCCTGCATGCCTTTCCATCCCATGGAATCTTGCACTGCTTTGCACTGACACTTCGTTCTTTGCACCAATTGACACCAAAGGCACCTTGTGCAACATATGACATCAACAACAAGTTGACAATGAAATGTGCTATACAATTGACACACAAAATCTGTAACAAGTGTGCACACAACCGACACAAGTCGATAAACATGTATGACACAATCGACACAAGTTGAAAAACAACAAGATACATCTTGACAAACACATGTGTATGTATCATGAACAATGAACTATATACAGTTCACTAATTACACATACAACCTCTATGTACATGTGCAACTTCAACTCTTCTTTTCAAATACCAGTAAGTACATCATCCCAAAAACATGTGGGTGACTAAGAGCTGAACCAAAAGACATTGCTGCAATATAAGTGAGTATCATACTCATCTTTTACACCTCCATGGCGAAATTTTTCAACATCAAAGAAATTACTTCAACTGAAACTGCTTTTACATGTGATCTTGCATCAAGTTTTCAACTAAAATACATACATACCAATATGAAATTTGCATGTACAAAATGAGTAATGACTTACTGCATCAAGAAGTTGATCCACTTCCTACCAAGCCAACTCCATGGCGTCTTTTGCAGTTGCAATACACCTTCATGTGAATCTTCCATTTCCACATCGATAATGGAATCCATAGATCCACTTACGCCAAGCTCTTTGTCCTCTAGCTGCATGTGCTTTGGACGATTTGTTGGATGCAAGGTCCAAAAATGAGAAACATCATGTCCCTTCCTTTGACAAAATGTGCAACTTTGAAACACTTTCTAAGAAAGTTTTCTTTGCCTCTTCTGCTTCCTGTGTGCTTTCTTTTTCAACTAGCATCTTGAAGCAACATGGTTAAGTCCACCACAAAATGAACAGCAAAACTTTCTTTCATTTGAACAAGCAAAATTATCATTCTTTGCTGAAACATAATCAAATTAATCATGTGAATAATTATACCTCTTTTGCTACAATGATGGCTTAAAACAATGGCAATCATCCTTAAAACAATTTTGACATATATGCATATTAGAACTTGGAATAAAAGTTCTCTTTACATTTGCATCACATGCATTCAAGGATTTGGAGTCTTCGCCATTAAACTGCACATAACCAAGACCAACATTCTTGGGTCACTCCACAACTGAAATAGGGTCAACCATGCCTTGTGCATGCTTGCCCAAACCTTTGCCTTCATGATAACCCATCTTAAACATTATTTTTGACCTGATACCCCTTGTATGTTTTTCAAAAGAACCAACACACTTTTCAATAGAGGAAATTGAAGACAAGTTGAAATGGTTTACCTCTTCCTCATGCTTGTTCTTGGACAAAGTTTCTTGCGCTTGAAGGATTTGTTTTTCCATGTCATGCAACCTCTGGAGAATTGCTTCCTTCTCTTCCTGTATGGCTAACAATTGTGCATGAAGCTTAACACTTTCTCTTTTGTTAAATGGTCAAATTAACAAAAAGAACTTCCAAATAAAATTTCTCAAAGCTTTCCAACAAATGACAAGATTTTAACCAAATGTCAGTAAAGATCCCTTCTTATTCAAGCAGCCATAAAACACAAACTCCAATAGCTTGTAGCAAACACTTAATCAAGTGGGTTTGTTTTCCAAAGATAATCTTGAGGTACTTTGGGATAAGGAAATAGCCTAAAACTCTTTTTTCCTTTCCAAGACTTAGCTATCAACAGCTATCTTTTCAACTCAAGCAAACTCATACAAGAAACCATTTTGCAACCAATAAAACAGTCAATATTTTACACTGTTTTAACACCTTTTGCACAAAACCAAATGCTCAAACCTGAGCACAACCAAGCTTAACCAAAGCTCTGATACCAACTGATCTGAAAATTGAAGTACTTGAAAATGTGTGCAAGGTATCCATCTTCATTAAATTAAATGTGAAACTTCTTAGATCTATTCCAGAGATCGACTGTAGGGGCATTTACTGGATATGTCACCTTTGATAAAAAGATGAGATCCAGAGGCTACCTGGCCCTTTAAAGACTCTGTCTTTATAACTTGAAGAAGTTAACACTCATAATCTAAAAATGAAATTACTTGTATTTATTGTTCAAGGTATTCATTTCCATAAAATTATATGTGCAAATTGTTTAGATAGTCTTGCAAGTGAAACAAAGTGCTTTTGGTAAATTTCTGAGTCTTATGTGTGAAGGAGTGTTATTTATTTTTATTGTTTAACATATTAGATTTGAAAAACACAGCAAGATAAAATCACATAATATAACACAGCAGCTGATGAGGCAATTCACCCCTCCTGGGCTACATCTGCTGGGTCCAAGGCCCCCAAATGGGCATGTCGTTGCTCTTATTAGATGCTTAAATTGGTTATACAGTGATAAGAAAGCCTAAACAGGAAAAAAAAGTTGTGGAAATGAGTTCAGAACATAGAAAACAATAAATATTGGAATTTGTTTCACCTCCAATGGTTAACCATAGCCCAATACAGCTCCAACACTCCCTAGGCCCTAATGGATTTCCAAGCTTCTCTGCAGAAAAATTATCTAAATATGAGCTTTGTTGCCTCTAAAACTTGCACCATTGGCTCTGGAATGCTCAAAATACCCGAAATCAAAAAAAAAATTCATCCAAAAAGGTTCTCCCTATCAGAAGTTAGGACCAAAACATTATTTGCCCAAATTCTCCACAAAAACCTCCTCTAAACTTGGGCTAACAGTAGTTAGCCCCGCCAAAATAGTCAAAACCGCCAGTTTATTCAGACCGTGCCCATATTTGGCGGGAACCACTAGCAGTTAAATTGAATGCTACCAAGAGACTGGTCACATGTGAATTCCGCTCTATCCATCGATCCAATGGTTTAACAAACGTGGCATTTAACTTTTGTGAAGTGGACGGTCACATAGTCGTAGTTTATGGGCGACTACCATAACTGTCCATTCCGTCGGTTGGTGTAAGCCCTGAACCATTACGTGGGGTCATGTGGAATGGGGGCTGGCCCCCTTTAACTCTCTGCCCAAACCAATTTTAAAACTTAAATACAATCACTTCTCAACACATGTTAAGAAACAAACACGTGGTGCATTGGTAAAAGTTTGTGTTAGCGGAGGGAAGGTCCAGGGTTCAAACCCGCGGACTTACAAATAATTTTGATGCGTCATATTTGTCATGACCTGGGGCCATGTGACAGCCTGGCCTCTGGTCCTGCCACATGGCAGCCCCTCATTGGTCCATTTCAAAAAAGTAAAACCTCCATCCAATGAGCGAATGCCACTTGTTGTAAAATGATTGGCCCAGGTGGAATATTCCAAGAATATTCCTTGGAATAGTCCATTTTTAATTTTCCAAATTTGGAAGTCAAACCTAGTCAAACTGGTCTTTTGCCTGAAATTGTGAATTTTCAAACTTGAATAACTTTCACGTACAGTGGCGGATTTGAGTTTCGTTCACAGCTATAGGATCGTATCGCCGAGGCCTATCCGATCATTCAGATTGCAATTGATTTTGAACACTTTCAATTTTGAGCTTTTTCCATGGCTTGGACTTGAGCTCCTGATCATTTGCAAAGGATTTTGAATCATTCAAAGGGTTTTCTGGACGTCTCTAATGATTAAAACAATCAGACTTTGCTTAAAATTAACTTACAATTTTCAAAAACTATAAATTTATCAGGGTTTTTGCAGCAAATATGATTTTTGAAGGAAATTAGGGTATTTCTTTTGGAAAACAGGGTTACAAAAAGTTTAAATTCACAAGCATTGCTCTTTGCAGGTATAAAATGGGTATTTTTCTTAAAAAATACCTGTT
The DNA here is from genome assembly GCA_034641835.2 of Pinus albicaulis. NCBI lineage: Eukaryota > Viridiplantae > Streptophyta > Pinopsida > Pinales > Pinaceae > Pinus > Pinus albicaulis. Next base: position 1,623,843,215 of record CM076581.1, read on the forward strand.
TTTGTAGGTATTTGACTTAAAAAGGGCTTTTGTGACGCCTGGGAGTTTTCTGAAGCTTGGCTAAGGTCCTTTAAACACAATTTGGTAGGTCTGAGCAGTCGAATCAGTAAATTATGGCTGAATTTGGTTGTTTGTGCATGGAAACGGGGTGGCAGCGTCCTTTCTTCAGTCAGAGACAGTTAAATGAGCAGAAAATGCAGGAAAAAGGGTTTGAACGTGTACATCTGATGTTTTATAGAAATTTGGGTATGAACTAGTGTTTGCATTTAATGCGAACTAATTTTGAATGAGCGTGGTTTAGCGCGGGGAAGTTAAATACCGCGAAGCAGTTATGCAATGTTGGAGGGTGGTAAATGGTTTCTTTGAAATGTATGTGATCCAATTATTTTGCGCCGCGTGGAGGAGAGATAATTGAGAAATACCGCCCATATCGCAAATCCAAAATGACTTAACCATCGTGCTATTGAATTTGTGATACGGCTTGTGGTTCATCGGATCTAGTAGAGGGAGTGCGAATGGACAAGATTAAGCGATGAAGTTGCTCAGTGTATGGGCGTGGGGCCCGGGATACTTTTGTGTGGTGGGTTTAAGTTAATACGTTTAAAACATAGTTTAAATTAGGGTCCGGGGATTGAGGCCTGAGGTCTAGCGATCTGCGAAGGTCATTTAAAAGAAGATACCAAGGAACCCTCAAATACCTCCATTTGGAGGGTTCCCTTGGTATCTTCCTTTAAATGACCTTCACTTGGGTCCTTGGACCTCCAAAACCTCCAATTCCTGCATCTAAATCCTTACCCGACGCGTAGGGTCCCATTGACTGTCTCCCTGACTTGATGGGCGTAGGGTCCCATTTTTGTGGCTGAGCGGGTGTATATGAACCAGAGATTTCCTCTGAAGGTTACACACAGGTATCAGTCAGTGTACAGAACAGGGTTTTGGGCCCCTAAGACTTGACGAGCGTCTGGTCACATGACCCACCTCCTAGGGCCTTTCACTCACCTATACAGGCCTTATTGTGACATGGCACATAGGAGCATTCCAGCTCGCCCTTGCTCTGTGAAGCACCCGCCTACCCTCCATCCCGCTTAAGGCTCGGGATTCAACCATACGGCATCTGTAAAACGCTTGCCTCCTGAGGGCTGGGGGTGGATAAGAACCAAACCAATGACCTAACTTGAGGGCATCGGCGACAAGCCCTTGAACCGATGTGGAATCTCCCCGAGGGGCATATCCGGGCCGGAGAGCCGACCTAACTTGGTATGGGGCGTTTTGCTGGTGGTAAACCTTGTCCGTACATACCGAGTGTACCTCACATGAAATCCCTAGAACATATGTGCGTGATGGAACCCATAATGGAACCCCAGATAACCCGTGAAGATTATCACCCGCTCGCCTAATAGGTATTTACAAGACCACCTGAGACCCAAAGCCGTAGGAAGGAAAATCTGAACTTTGGTGATTGGCCGACCGGATACATAGGGCACCAACCAAACGTGAAAGCCCTTTTTCGTACACCTACTTCTCCGATGACATGGGACCTTGTATCGTACTCATATAGGTCTCCTAATCACTATTGCCTTATTTCGCCTTAACGAGATAGGCGGGATATATGGTTTACATGACAAATAACTTATTTACAGGTGTAATCCGACCTTAGGGCGGATTTTAAATAAAATATGTGTTTTTAACCTATGGGGGAAGCGAAATATGTCATGCGAGGAATTAGAACCATAGTGTAAACATTAAAATGTGGGTTTGGGGTATTTTAATAAATGAATTAATTATATTGCGGGATGGGGTATTATAAGGAATTAATATATTAAGTTAAATGTTAATATGAAAGTGAATATGAGCGCAAATACATATAAACGAACTAAGTAAAGTGAAAAATAAGCATTTGGGCGCAATGGTGGCCCAATTTTAAACATTTACACTTAATACTTAGGATAAATAGTATTTTTGTGGGTTTTTTAAATGTTTTTGTATGAAATGAGATTAGTTAAGGGGGTTTTTTTTACTTTTCCTAAGCAAAAAAGGTGTTTTAACTTAGGAAAAGGGATTTTATCTTAGGAAAAGGAGTGATCTTTGAGGAAAAGGGTTTTATTAAGGGAATCCAATACTTAGCACCAATCAATGATTAAGCCTTGGGTCTGGTCCCAACAAAAGTCATAGAAATGCTCTGAGCCTTTATAACTGAAGGTTTTTAATACTGGAATACTTTGAGGGAAGGGAAATTAGTAATTTTCCAGATGATATTTATCCATGCCTTGTGTAACTTCTTTCTACCTACCCATCATTTATTCTACCATTTTTTCATTATTTGCATGGGTGCATTTGAGCTTGCAACCCTAAATACATTTTTTTCTATTAAAGTGGGAAACTATATAATTCTAACCTTATTTCATCTGAGGGCTTAGATTACTGTTGAGCTCCTCATTATTCTCTAACTATCTACTGATTTTTCAAGTTTAAATTGTTTGACATATCTTTATTCTCTATCTATAAACATGAAATTTAAAGCATGAAAAGTTAAGATTAGACTGTTTAACTCATTATGGATTATGGCATTTTGAACAAGCTGCACATAATCATTATTTTTGCAGTAAAAGTAAATAGTAGTGGCATTTTGACTTGCATCACTTTCATGTCTTATTCTTATCTATTTTTTGTGTTTGGGGTCCATTTTTTATTCTTTTTTATCTTTTCTTTTCAATTCCTTTGATTCTTCTTTTAGGACTTTTACCCTCTTTTCATTTTTTATTTTTTTTTATATGGGAAAACAACTTGCAGAAAGCAAGGCATGTACATAGTTACAAGAATAATCAAAGTCAATTCAAAAATTATGAACCCTATTATTATAGGACCCTAACAACATAAACAAATTTTCAAGCCTCGGGAATCAATCTGTTGGCACCAGTAAAGGAAGTTGTCAATGAAGAAGACCAGAACAAGTCCAAGACAGGTATTCAATATAAATTCATGTGCTCTGATTGGTATAAAGATATTGTGCATTACTTGTGTTTCTTTTCTTGCCCAACTTCACTAAATAGAACAAAATACAGAGCTCTCAAGCTCAATTCTCAACCATATGCTATAGTGGAAGGAAAATTATACTGGAAAAATCTTGCTGGTATTTTGTTGTTGTGTTTGACTGAAACAGAATCTACCCAAGTTACCAAAGAATATCATGAAAGTATATGTGGAGGACATTATAGCTGGAAGGTCACTGCTCATAAGATTCTCAAGTCAAGCTTCAATTGGCCAACCCTGTTTGCAGATGTTTTCAGAATGATTAGAAGTTGTCAAAAGTGCCAGTTATTTGCTGAAAAGAAAATAATTGCTCCATTACCTCTCATCCCAGTATTCATTGAAGAGCCTTTTAGGCAATGGGGATTGGATTTTATTGGAGAAATCAATCCACCATGAAGTGGAAAATTTAAGTGGATTCTAACTGCCACTTATTACTTTACAAAGTGGTTTGAAGCAATCCCCACCAAAAAGGTGAATGACCAAGTAGTGATGAAGTTTCTGGAGGAGAACATTTTCAGTAGATTTGGATGTCCAGTCAAAATTGTGACTGATAATGCCCAAGTATTCAGCTCTTCTCGTTTCATTAATTTATGTCAAAAATATAATGTTATTTTATCACATTCCATAGCATATCATCCCCAGGGGAATGGATTGGTAGAGTCTTCAAACAAAACTTTAGTCATAATCTTGAAGAAGAAAATCACTGAGAATCAGAAGGATTAGGATATGAAGTTGAAGTTTTCTCTCTGGGCAATCGAGTTACTACCAGGAGATCTACTGGTAAGTCTTCCTATGAAATAGTTTATGGAACTTAAGCATTATTTCCTACTCAGTTGGCCAAACCGGTGATTTCTTTCCTTCAAGAAGCCCAGGAAGAACCTAATGCTTTGATAAGAAGATTGAACAAGGTAATTGAGTTAAGTGAAAATAGAAACAAATTCAGGCATAACTTAATTACTTATCAATAAAAGATGAAGCCTATATTTGATAGGAAAGCAAAAGAAGTTCTTTTTTAAGAAGGAGATTTGGTACTGAGGTGGGACACCAGGCGAGAAGAAAAAGGAAAGCATGGTAAATTTGATCCTCTCTGGTATGGTCCATACATAATTTCTGAGACAAGGTCAAATAACACATTCATTTTAGAAGACTTAGATGGACAGTCAGCACAGCTGCCTGTAAACGGACAGTACTTGAAACAATATTTCTCGCACTAAAAATTCAACGGTCACCATTGTACATACCAAGATTGTTCACTGTTCATATACCACCAAGAAATATTTGACTCCATGCCCAAAGTGAAGGAACTAATCTACGGTTCTTAGTGTTTCATCGCAAAAAACACTATACCCAGGTGAAGCCAGATGTTGTGGCTCATTTTCATTTTCTTCTATTTTATTTTCAAAATACAAAAAAAAACATATATGATAAAATGAAAATCCTTCATATGTATGAAAGTCATTTTATAATTCACATATTTGATCAATTAATATGGTTTCGAAGCATGTGAAGGTGGGACCGAGAATTCCAACTAATACCCGTGCGAGTTGGCGGGCAGGATTAAAGCATGTTCCATTCGATGAAGATCAATGGGAACCCGCGGGAACAAACAACATGCAGGTTAGCTGGAGAAGTGCCTCCGCAGTTGACCCCGCTGACTAATGGAAGATCAAGAATTGACAGGTCTCATTCACTGTGGGGGAAGCACTCCATCGAAAGCTCTCTACCCCCAAGCATTCCCGCAGTGACGTATGCATCTAGTGGGCAGTAACTCACCTGTCATTGTCATATGTACCGTTATTTTTCCATTTAATCATTAATTCAACATTAATGTTTGAACTTCATGCCACTTATTTAAAGGATTCAAGTATTTCTTTTGTCTATTAGTCTCTGATTCTCATTCATCCTCGAAGTCATTCTGGTCATTTCATTTTCTTATTTCCACATACCATTTTCCGCCACCCTACATCATTCCATGGCTAAGAAATATTCCTTGTCCATCTCTTCAAGCCACATCCCTCTCATGGATACTGAGTAAGATATTCGAGACACCATCTACACCATTGAACATTTACCCTTTTACCAACAATTTCTCTTGAATGAAAAAAAATTCCCCCATCTATTCAGTTGTGCCTAATTCTGGTGTTCTCTCTGCATGCATCCCGAAAACATATTTTTTTCCCAAATTTGTGCATTGGTTAATGTCTACGTTGTATCCCGGTAAATGATTTGTGATGAATTACTTAGGTGAAAATGTTCTTCAGTTTTCAACCCAGTTAATTCACCAAGCCCTATGCTATCCCAAGTCCGATTCTTATGTTCAATTCACTGATGAGTCATTGGTAGCATTCTATGATAACCTTGTAGGACAGGAATTTAACTAGGTCATCTCCTTCTTGAAGCCGAATTTGGAGAAATTTGCAACATATGTTAAAGAATTTCAATTAGAGAATTTTTATGCAGAGATCAGTCCAGTGTTACAATTTTTGTCAAAGATTCTTGGAAAAGAAGATTCCTCTCAAGTTGACAGGTCAGTGTTTGGATTGTTTGCCATGATGATGTAGTCTAAAGTAGTGTTGGATATTCCCTCTTACTGGAAAGAGGCTTTTAATACTTAGCTCATGATCTTATCCCTCACTGGGTCCTTCAGGTTCCCCTCACTTATCACTTATCTATTTCTGTATCAAAATATAGAGGAATTTTTACATTTGGGATTGAATATAAGGGATGCAAATAAGAAAAGGAAATTATTAGTTTTCTGGACTGATATAATAAGAAATGAACCAGATGAGGGAGGGATATTTGATTTTGCTACCTCTTTTATGCTAATTTCTTATAAGGTTTTAAATGGTGTTCCTCCCCCTTGTTTCCTGCCCAAAGCTCAGGAGTGTCTCCAGTTAAGTAATGCTTGTAAATTTGGGGATTGGTTTGTATATGAGGATTATTCGGAGATTAGGTTATATGGAGCAGGAGTAGAGCCTTATAGATTACCAAGTTTTGTCCCTATGAGGTTGTTTGCATTGGAATTCATTAGACAAAGTCTGAACTTAGATCAAGTTCATTTTGTTCCAATGAAGAAGGGTCACTTTTTTAAACTACCTATGTCTATGGGTCCCTTTGTAGTAATTATGAGGCAAGAATTTAATGAGGCTAGTAGGATGTTGGAAGATATGCACTTATGGTTAGGTGATAAATGGGCCGATGACCCCCACAAGGTGATTTCTAACAGGAGGGTTGAAAATGGCTACTCTACTTTCATTCATGATAATAAGCCTGAACTTGAAAAATTGGCTAACAAAAGTTTTGCAAATTCTGTTAGGTCCAGCATATAGACCCCTATCATCTCAGAGAAATTGGGCCAAAGAAGTAAATAAGCAGTTGTAGATTCTGAAGATGAGGAACAGAGAGCAAAGAAGAGGGCAAGACTGGCTGAGGAAATACCAAGCACTCAGCCTGGTTTCCTCCTTCAGTTGGGTGATGAATAGAATGTACCAGCTTCACCTACAAGACATCGAGATGTTCAAGATCAAATCCCTTTGATCAAGCAAGATTTTTTCTCAGATTGCAAAGAGGAATCAAAAGATGAAAGCTAGTATGGAAGCACAAGTAGAATATCATATCACTTCAGACCAAACTAGACTGTTTACTTCCATGGACTTAGAAAATGATCAGTTTAAAATTATTTTTCTCACCCATTTGAAATGACAGTAGGGTCATCAACTCGTTTTAAAACTGTTAATTTGACTGTTGATGTGAAGAAAATTACTTTACCTGATAAAGTTAATTTACATATGTAGACAAGGCAATTGATTGCTAATGATTTCACTAAGTCCAACGCAGCTACTCAAAAGGCATAACAGATGCTAGGAAAACTGATCAAGCAATTGAAATTGGAAAAGGCCAATTCTAGGGCTCTATCAACTCATAACAAAGGATTGAAAAATAATATTTTGAAGATTGGAGTAAATCCTAATGATAAGTATGTTGTAATAAATTGTTACAGAGTGCTAAGTCAAAGATAAATGTGATGAAAAATAAATTAAAGTTGCCCACTAGGGAACACTCAATGGAAGCAGAGGTTAGAGGTTGAGAATGAGAAAGTACATCTTTTACAACAATTGCTACAAAAAGATGAGGAAATATCTAAGCTAAAGGAATCGGTCCTTATCTTGCAAACTCAGATTGATTCTCATTCTTGTACTACAGTCATGACATCAGGAACTGATGACCCAACAGCAAGGTTATCTCAGTTGAGTACAGAGATGAAGATGGCAGAAAGGGATCTCAAAAAGGGCCAGAGTAGGATTGCCTTCATGCTGGGATCTCAAAGGGAGTCTTTTATCATGTGATTCCTATGGGCCATTGTTAGTGCTAGCGAAGGGTAAAATGGATAATACCCGTGAGAAGACCACTACCCTGAAAGGAGCCAAAATTTTTAATTTCTTGCAGAGGCATTTTCAGTTGCTTTGGATGGTTAAAACCTTGTTCACAGAATGTCATACTTTCAGCAGGACCACAGCTTTCTGGCTAGAATATCATAAACTGATCAATTCTTCTAAAGCTAGCATCAAGATATGGAAGAAGTGCAGAGCGTGGATGATTAATCCACCTAGTGACACCTCAGCGTCACAAAAGGACACGCCAGCAAATCCGGAGAATACAGTGGCTGCCAGTCAAGTCCAAATTCAGCAGATAGATTAAAGCTTTAGTTATAGTTATTTGAAAAAAAAAAATGTATTGTAATGAAGTTCTTAAATTGCCATGTAATAGGTATTTTATGCAGTTTTCGTAGTTAAAACAGTTACAACTAATTTTCAGCAGCTACAACTGCTTTGCATTGTATTCAATGTAATGAAACAGAAAGAGGAGGGTTCCAAGTTTTGGACCTCTGGATGACCATAAATTTTGTACTGAATTTTCTGAAAATTAATGAAAGAAGATCAATTTTTTTGCATCTGTTGATGTTGATACATTTTTCCAGTTTCATCATATGTTTATTTTTCTGTGAATGAGGTGAAGTAATGTAGCTGCAGATCTCTTTTTACGGTTTGTAAGTAAAAGCTAAATGTCCTTAATGTGCGCTCCTGCACTCCAACTATTTTCTCTCTATAAAGATCTTTCTGAGATTTAAAGTGATAGAATGTGTTATCAAGCATATCATTTGAATTTTTCATTCCATTTTCTTCCTTCCATTTCAAGTAATATCAACAGATAATGGCATTGTGAAATCTTTCATTATATCAGATCATTGAAGGTTATAAATAATTAATTTCCAAAGGTGCTTAACAAAGACCATCTGATATCCTAAATTTGTGACATATATTTAAAAATGTCTTGAGCACGGATTCCTTATCATAGCCAAGGGATTGTTTCTTGAGATACAACACCACCAACAACATATTTGCAAAATTCTCTTTCATATAACCCTTGGGGATGTCATTTGTCATGTCAGCTCCTCTGTGCTCATGTTTGAGAAACTCTTCACAACCTTGCATTCTGAATTTTATGCCTTTGAACCATTCTTCACCACCTTTGGGAATTTATGTAGCTTGGGAGATGACATTTGGTGACATTGTGAGATTCAAAACTCCAACTTTTGATGCTATCCCTGTAAAATTTGCTACAAAGTATTTGGATACCTGGACATGGAAACCTTGCAGTTTTTAACAGAACTGTAGGCAACCTACCTTCTTGAAAGCCTCCACAGCATTGGGATCTTCATTTATCAGCTTCAAATCCATATGCTCATACCTTACGCAATAACCACCCTTGTTTGTTTTTCTGTTAGATGCCATTGATCCTTTATGCTTCTTGTTGCCTTCTTGTTTATGACACCTCCAGAATTAAAATTGAACAACGACCTACTTTGCGCAGTGAACCAACTCTCGAATAGTGACAATGAGATGCTTAACATGCAAGAATTGGATGATGAATGACAAAGAGCAGCTTGGGGCAAGGTTTAAAAAGCTAATTTGAAAATTCGAGGGGAAAATATGACACATGTGACCATAAGAGGCAATGCTTACCTAAGATACGACTTTGCATGCTTGAGAATTATGATAACTAACTCGCATGACCTCACCTTTGTCTTCATCCATCAAAATTTGACATCTCACATCGCTATGTCACTCTCTGCGGGAAAAAAGCCAGTTTCGTAGTGAAAATCGTTTAAATGCTTACAGATTCTCTACAGAACTGTCAGGTAGTTTCATAGCGAAATCTGTTGATTTTCCATATAATTCACTACGAAACTATGCAAAACTGACAAGTGGAATATGTTTCTGATTTAAAAGCATGGGAATGAAAACTAAATAACATGAGGTAGAATTGACTGATATGACATGGCTCGAGGTGGGTTTAGACTTAGTGTAGACATCATCATATGAATATTTTTTGAAATTTCATGAAAATAACTATGAGACAACATGAAACTAGGTGAATGATATGTAGAACCCTATCAATGAAACTGTTAAAACTAATGAGTGATAATAGATGGTGTAATATGTACTACCCTCTATGAAAATAGATGAAGCAGAACATCACTGACTGTAGGCAAGTATAACTTTAGCGCAAGAAATAGTAGCAATAAAACGAATGTGGTTCACATGCACTTCAAATCCATATTTTTTATTTCTGGAAAAAAAAATCCTAGAACAGTTCAATAGCACCTTTAACATCTCCCTCTGCTAATTTGGTTCTAGCTTGTTCTAGGAAAACATATCTCCTCCTAAGAAAGATAAAACAACAAATAATTACAATATTTTTTTATGGTAAGGCCATATCATCGGTTCAATCCACCAATAGCTAAATGAGATTAGATTTTACTCACACCTATAGATGCACCCATACATCTATAAAGCAAGTAGTTTATGTAAAAAAATGAAACACTTCATATTACAACACGAAATTTGGGTAAAAGTGGCAACAAATTTTGAACCCTGGAAAGTGGCTTAGGGACCAAAAGTAATTCACTAAAATGATCCCATAGAAAACCTCCAAAATTTAGCCCAGAAAAGAATAAGATATCCCTAAAATGTTCATATAATAGGCATTGATTTGTACTTAATACCAGATTAGTTTCCTGGTAAAGGAAGCAAAGCAAGCTTGGCATTGATATTTTTCATAATTGGACATTAAGAAAACAAGTATTCACCGCATGAAATTTTTATGAAATAGGATTAACAGATGGAAACTGCAGCTACTATGGGAAACAAAAAATTGTTGGCCATGTTTTATGGAGGTTTGTTATGCCACAAGTAGACTGTCCTCAAGGACCATTGGTTATACTACATATCTGTTTGAAGTGTCTCACAGATGATCAAGTTGGTCAGTGTCCAATTCCTGTAGCATTTTTTAAGATTTGCAAGGAGAAAGGGTAACTAAATAGATGAATTCTCGATGTTGTACCCTATAGTTATTCAATTTTCAGATTGTTTTATTGAAAGCTAAAAGCAGGGGCTAGATTTATACAGTTGCCTTAGTTGCATGAATGAATAGGAAGAGATTGTTTTGATCTAAAATGGTTTAGCATATATTAGATGTCAATGGCACTAATACAATTTTAGGTTTCCCCAAAGAAAGTAACAACAAAACCTCTTTTTATCAAATCCGATATTGATAAGGTACCCGGAAGTTAACCCATCAACAAAAAATGATCTAGTAGTTTCCCCAAAGCATGTATATAACACGTACATTTCTAGTTTGAGCTTCTCAATAATAATAGAAAACCCCAGATTGGTGAGAATAAACAGACCTATGTCATTATTCTTTTGTTGTTATTTTTTATGAGAGTTGACCACCATCAAACACAACGAATGGAGTCACCTCATACTACCGAAGCATGTTGATCTTATGTATGCAATACTATAATTAGGGGAGCTTGGATTTTCTAGTATTCAAAGCTTGTTGACAGATCTCCATACTACATGAATAGGTTGATGTAGGAAAATTTCAGCCTAATTCTCGCTAAAACTACACCCTAAAAATATAGATGTTTAACTTAAGTGAAAAAATGGGCTTACCTCCCTTGTGAATCCATGAGTAAACGCATGAAACGCCATTTAGGAATAAGTAAAAGTAACCATTTCATCTAACTGTAGGCATTGGGGATTCAGAGAATATGTTAAAATGGCATCATGCTTACTCGTTTTCCTACATATTTTCTAATGTGGACAGCCTCAATGTAAGGCTTGATGACCTTGAGAAGCCCCTATATACCCATGCTTTTCAATAAAAAAATTGCATAGAGGGAAATCAAGCTACAACGTAGTGGGAGTGTAGACAATATCCTTTGAAAATAGCCGAAGTACCGAGGGTTAGGTCATAGGAATTATAGGCATTGGAATTCAAGACAAGTGAGACTATTGTGTGTACATGTGCATGCATCTATTTTTCAAATTGTAGCAGGGGAATTATGAGTTCCTCCTGCTAAAAAATTATAATGGTGAGCCAAATACATGATGGATTGAGTAAAAATCATTATCATGTTCTATGAGTGGGAATGACAGAAGATAATTTTGGATGGGACAATTTATGTGGAATTTGTTGATGTTCATGAGTAAAATTTGTATGGAGCCCTATTAGTGCACAACATGACCTTTCACAACTGAGTTATGAAGGATATTTAGCTTGTTTACCAGGATTTATAAGTATGTCTTGCATAAGGATTTTGAGTGGAATTTGTAAATATGGGTTCATGGTGGCTCCTACTCAAAGACAAAGACATCCCATTGTTGATATTGGCATGATTTTGGTTGTTTCATAATGGTTTCGTTGATATTGGCATGATTTCGGTTGTTGCATAATGGTTATGATATGCAGTGGAGGGAGCTGACCCTAGACATAAATTTTGACATAATAGTTGATGTACTATTGTTTAAGCCTTTATGACATTTTTGTATCTTTGTTGATGTACCAGTGTTTAAGCCTTTACGAAATTTTTATATCTGCTATTAAAGCTTACTAGGTGGCTATGCAACACCAAGAGTTGCTTTGTTGGGGCATGCAATAAAAGGTTATATGCGAAGACATTTTTGTATCTTCTATGCAACTTTTTATTACTTGCCTAATGGCTATATGCTTAAAGTATGGCAACTTATAGAATTTGCACACTCGTTTTAGACCACTATCATTAAATGAATCATTTTTACTACCACAAATGTTACAATTTTCAATAAACTTCATTATTTTCTCCATTCTCAATAATGTAATCACTTTTTTTTAGTGGTGCTTCACGATTCTCTTCCTAATGATTTAAACGTGACTTTTTTTGACGATATGGATGCTCCATTTTGAAGTAAGCATGATGTCCACAATAAATACATTTGTGCAAACTACTTGAGAGCCTCACAAAAACTTTAAAGATGAAAGTCGGGCATCCATGGTATCCATTCGTTGATGGAATTCGTTGATGTTCATGAGTAAAATTTGTATGGAGCCCTATTAGTGCACAACATGACCTTTCACAGTTGAGTTATGAAAGATATTTAGCTTGTTTACCAGGATTTAGAAGTGTGCCTTGCACAAGGATTTTGAGTGGTGTTTGTAAATACGGGTTCATTGTGGCTCCTACTCAAATACAAAGACATCACATTGTTGATATTGGCATGATTTAGGTTATTGCATAATGGTTCTGTTGATATTGGTATGATTTCAATTGTTGCATAATGGTTATGATATGCAATGGAGGAAGTTGGCCCTAGACATAAATTTTGACATAATTTTTTATGTACTAGTGTTTAAGCCTTTATGACATTTGTGTATATTTGTTGATGTACCGATTTTTAAGCCTTTACAACATTTTTGTATATGTTATTAAAGCTTACTAGGTGGCTATGCAACACCAAGAGTTGATTTGTCAGGGCATGCAATAAAAGGTTATATGTGAATACATTTGTGTATCTGCTATGCAACTTTTTATTACTTACCTAATGGTTATATGCTTAATGGATCAATTTTACTACCACAAATGTCACAATTTTCAATAAAATACATTTTTTTTCTCCATTCTCAATCATGTAATCACTTGTTTTGTTAGTGGTGCTTCATGATTCTCTTCCTAATGATTAAAACGTGAATTTTGTTGACATTATGGATGCTCCATTTTGAAGTAAGCACTATTTCCACTATAAATACATTTGTGCAAACTACTTGAGTGCCTCAAAAAACCCTTAAAGATGAAATTCGAGCATCCATGGTAACCTATATTGTAATAGCTCTCTGAATTAAGCAATAAAATTAATGATTGCCTCTTATTTCCTCTTTTTGTAGTATTTCTTTACTCGTGTAACACCAAGTGTTTGATGAAATTATTGCAGTCTAATTGTTTGTAAAAAATTGTCAAAGAAAGTCTATTTAGAAGGAAAATTTTGCATAAATTAGAATTGGTACATCAAAAATCAACTAACAACATGTCATATCTTCAAATCTAATTTCACCACGAAATCAAGGAGCTAGAACATACCACACTTAACCTACTTTCTTAGTTACAAAAACTTCAAACTATGAATGAAAAACTATAACCAGAGAATTCCAGCAACAAATTTCTTCAACCATCTGAGGTTACATCAAGAGTTGGAGAGGTTTTAACTTTTTACCTTAGTCCTAACATCCTTTTATTTGAGAAATAATTCCCTTCTACAAATAATATTCTAGCAACAACATACAATGGAAATCTTTGCAAAATCGTAGTTGTCTATGCAAAAGAAAGATTAAATAGAGAAACCTTGCATTGAACTTGACCATTAACTTCTTTGGAGATTTGGACTTAGCTGATTAAAAGTGCTTGTGATATTTAGTTTTCCCTTCAAGTCCTATGTGATTTTGACAGAAAATCACTTGGAAGTAGCCAAGGTTCAATACCCAGAGGCATGATTAAGTGGTTGGGACATGAAACTAACGGTCGTTGCTCCCGCCCCCCCTAAAATAGTAGCAAGGTTACTATTATTCTGCCAGAGATTCTCTTTCATGGGAAGCGAGTGACCAGTTATCATGCTATCTCCTCATTGTATCCATGCTCGAGTGTATGCAGGAGTAGATATGATTGGTCTGTGGGCACCCGTTCATGTCTCTATGTTAGTACTCCACCCGTCTATTCTATGAATGTTTATGAAAGTTATGGGGCTTTATCGATTGACTCTTTTATTTACTCCGTTACTTCTGCCTTTGCTTATGGCTTTCAAACTAGCTCTTACAGAAGGTACCCTGCAGGCTCTTGAATTGGAATTCACTCTGCAAATGGTGGATCTTTATCTGGGACTAGGACTTAATTTGAATCATCTTATATAACCGTATCCACACCACCCTTGATACTTTTGCCTATCTTACTTATATTACTTATAATAAAGCAACCACCTTTGCAGCTTAATAATATGCATCTTTCGGGGCAACTTTCCAATGAATGGCTATGAATCTTAATCTTGAACCAAAAGGAATGCTTCGTGAGGTGCTACATCACATTCTGCATCATAGCAATGTGTTAGGGCCCGAGGGATTTGATTTGGACTCTACTGTCTCTCCCACCTCTGCTCCCACTATAGCTTCTATCTCTGCGGGATTATGTACTGATAAAAGGGAACCTGGTCCCTGTTGAGATTTTTCTTTTAATTATTTTTGGAGAAAATCTCATGTAGGTGACAACAATAGGATTTGTTGTTGAATTGACTCCATCTATTTCTGATGAGGAGTTAATGCATCCTATATTTGTTGTGAGTGAATTTATGATTCTGTTTCCATTCACAGCTATAAAATGTAAGCCCGTAGAGGCAAGTGAGCATGATGAGGAATGTGAGGTGAGTGGAAGAGATGAGAAGATGATAAACTCTGCTATTGTATTTCTCCAGTTGTTGAATGAGATTGCCGATGCCCTGTTAGGTGGACGTAGCCCAGATTGGTTGGGTGAACCACGTTAAAATCTGTGTTTTTATGCTTGTTTCTACTGTGTGTTCTGTGTGTTTTATTTAGTTATTCCGCTGATGAACTCTACACTTGGTATCGAAGCGTAAGGGAGGCCTTGTGATCTACTTCATCCGTGCCTTTGGGAAAAAGAAGATCAGGCAGGCAGATGGGGCGAGTGAAGCGAGAAATAAAGAAAATAGTGAACGCCACAAGATGACAGGCAAAGTTCTCCAAGATGCGGACTGGAATTTTCAAGAAGGCTAACGAGTTATCAGTTTTATGCGAATATATTCGAATTTTTCCAGCTCCAAGAAGAATAACTTGTGCAGAAACAACGCCATTAGAAATCGACGTATCTGCAGCAATGCAAAAAAAAAATTGTGTTTGACAGCTAAGACCATGAAGATTTGTTACGTAAGGCCGTGACAACTAAGACAGTGAAGATATGTTACGTAGGTCGGATTTGCTGCAGTGGAGACAAGCTGTGACATCAACCATTGAAAAATCGATTTGCTGCATGTGAAGAAGCCGTGAACTGGAGAGCCGATGCATCGTTGACTGTTTGACTGGAGATGCCATATGCATGGTAAGCAGATCTTCACCCTCAGCACAGTTACGATTGTTTTTTGTTTGTTCGGTCTATGCGTATTGAACGCTGAGTAGAAGGGTGAGAAAATCAAGTTGAATGTCGTTTTGCACATTGGTTCAACAAAGTGAGGAATGCCAAAGTTTTTTTTTAATGCCATTCAAATCATTTCTTAGTGGAATGTTTTAAAAAAAAAAGAACAAACAATTTGAAGTTTTTCAACATCGATTTATATAAATCGATTTGTATAGATTTGAGTGGTGGTTTTTTAAAATTAAATCGATTTGAAGTTCTTTAAATAAATCAATTTGGTTAATCCATTTAAAATCGATCTTGTATTAAATCGATTTTTTGTATGCCATGATATTAAGGGAAAGGCATTTTATAAGGTGAAGGGCATTTCCATTAACAAAAACTTCATTTATTAAAAGTTGTAATTGGAGATTTTTTGTGACACAACATGGAAAAAACACAAAGTGCCCGTTTTGAGATCGAGAAGTTCAATGGCAAAAACAACTTCGAGATCTGGAAAGTGAAGATGTATGATCTACTCGTGCAACAAGGAGTGGCAAAGGCGCTGTTGGGAAAAGCCAAACAGCCTTATACCATGACAGATGATGAAGGGAGTGACTTGGATGAAAGAGCACTGAGCGGCATTTGACTGTGTTTGGCAGATGATGTTTTGTTTAACATCATGTCAGAGAAAACTGTTGGTGGTTTATGGACAAAGCTTGAAAAGTTGTACATGAAAAAATCCTTAACCAATAGGATTCTTCTAAAGCGGAAATTGTACAGCTTGCGCATGAAGGAAGGTATGACAATAACTGATCATCTAAATACCTTTAATACTCTCCTAGTGCAATTAGAAAGTATAGAAGTAAAATTTGAATCAGAAGATAAAGTTGTAACTTTATTATGCTCGTTGCCCGAGTCATGGGATCATTTTGTTACTTCTATAAGTCTTAGTTCATCAGAAACCCTTGAATTTGATGATGTTGTTGGAGCTTTGTTGTCCGAAGAAACAAGAAAGAGGTCAAATTCAGAAACCTCTACATCAGAAGCAATGATGGTCAGAGGTCGTTCTAAAGAAAGACGCTTCAGTAAGCACAACAACTCACGTTCAAAATCGAAAGGGAAGAAGAGTAAGGTAAAGTGTTGGTTTTGTGGCAAATCAGGACATTTGAAGAAGGACTGTTGGAAGAGACAGCAAACATCCAAAGGAGAATCTTTGACAGAGAAGAAAGAAGCAAACACGACAGATACAGGTTCGACATCCATTTCAGGTATGAGTGATGAAGTGTTATCAATTGGTTTGTCTAATCATGATCAACATTGGTTATTAGATTCTAGTGCGTCAAATCACATGGGCATTCATAGAGAGTGATTTAAAACTTATAAATCAATCAATGATGGAGTTGTTTACATGGGAAATGATGTCTCGTGTAATATTGTGGGAATTGGAAGCATCCAGATTAAAATTTTTGATGGGACAAATAAAATTCTAACTGATGTAAGACACGTACCTGAACTAAGAAAAAACATCATTTCACTAGGAGTACTAGACACTAATGGATATAAAACCTTTATTCAAGGTGGAGTAATGAAAGTTTATAATGGAATTTTACTAGTAATGAAAGCAAAGAAGGTTGGAAATCTTTTTCAGTTAGAAGGAAGAACAAATTCAGATCATGCTTCTACAGTATCTATAAACGACAGTAATTTTATTCGTCTATGGCATCAACAGTTGGGCCATATGAGCGAAAGAGGATTAAAAATTTTATCTGATCGTAAGTTACTTCCTAGTTTAAAATATTCTAAGTTAGATTTCTGCAAACATTGTCTGTTTGGGAAACAAAGCAAGCAGAAGTTTAAAGCTGGAAAACATACTAGTAAGGGAATCCTTGATTATATCCATTCTGATGTTTGGGGTCCATCTCCTACAACCTCATATGGAGGATCGTCATATTTTGTATCTTTCATTGATGATTTCTCTAGAAAAGTGTGGGTCTACATGTTAAAGAAGAAGTCTGATGTATTTACAGTTTTCAAACAGTTTAGAGCATTAGTTGAAAACATCACTGGAAGAACCATTAAATGTTTAAGAACTGACAATGGTGGTGAGTTCACTTCAAAGGAATTTGATAATTATTGCAAGGATGCTGGGATCGAAAGACATAAAACCATTGTATATACTCCTCAGCAAAACGGAGTTGCTAAACGCATGAACAAGACTCTTTTAGAGAGAGCAAGAAGTATGCTTAGTAACGCCAATTTGCAGAAGGAATTGTGGACATAAGCGGTTTCTACAGCTTGTTACTTGGTAAATCGATCACCATCAACTGCGATAGGATGAAAAATTCCTCAAGAGGTATGGAAAGGTTATCCATGTGATTATTCTAAACTGAAAGTTTTTGGTTGTGATGCATATGCTCTAGTTTCGAAACATCAGCGTTCTAAATTAGATCCTAAATCAAAAAGATATATCTTTGTTGGATATGGTGATGGGACTAAGGGATACAGGTTGTGGGATCCTACTACTCACAAGATCATCATTTACAGAGATGTTAAATTTAATGAATCTTCACTTGAAAATCCAGATGTAGATGATAAATTGAAACAGGATAATGTACCTAAGCTTCAACACATTCAGTTTGAAACCAGTTCAAATACTGATGGTAGTCCAAATGAACAAGTTTCAGATTCAGATCATGAACGTGTTTCAGATGTTGATCATGAAGAAGTTCCTATAGATAATAATTAGCAAATTGGGGAAGTACCAGAAACATATTTAAGGAGGTCTACGAGAATCAGATGTCTTCCTAAAAGGTATGATGATTATGTTACTTCAGTTGCTTTAACTGCTAACGATGATGAACCTTTGTGCTATCAGGAAGCTATAGAAGGTTCAAACAGTGGTAAGTGGAAAGAGGCTATGAAGGACGAGATGAAGGCGTTAGCGAAGAATGCCACATGGGATCTCGTAGAACTTCCTAAAGACAGAAAAACTGTGGGATGTAAGTGGGTTTACAAATTGAAGAAGGGTGTTGATGATACAGAAGACAGGTACAAAGTGAGGCTGGTCGCAAAAGGTTTTTCTCAGAAAGCAGGCGTTGACTTTCATGAGATTTTTTCACCAGTTGTGAAAATTGTTTCAATTCGGATTGTATTAGCATTAGTTGCTTTACTTGATTTAGAATTACAACAACTAGATGTTAAAACTACATTTTTACATGGAGATTTAGATGAGGAGATTTACATGGAACAACCGGAAGGGTTTGTTCAAAATCGCAACAAGAAATTTGTCTGCAGGCTCAAGAAATCATTATATGGTTTGAAGCAGTCACCTCAATAGTGGTACAAGAAATTTGATTCTTTCATGATGAGTCAAAATTATATAAGAAGTGAATATGATCATTGTGTTTACTTTAAGAAATTAAGTAATGGCATGTTCATTATCTTAGTGTTGTATGTTGACAATATGCTTTTAGCAAGCAAAAGCATAACAGAGATCAACAGGTTAAAGGCTCAGATGGCTAGGACGTTTGATATGAAAGATCTAGGAGCAGCAAGACAGATTTTGGGCATGGAGATTTTCAGAGACAGGAGCAATGGTAAGCTGTGGCTATCACAAAAGAAGTATATTGAGAAAATACTCTTAAGGTTTGGTATGAACAATGTGAAGCCTATTTCAGTCCCTTTAGCTTCCCATTTTAAGCTTTCTTCAAGTTTATGTCCTAACACAAATGAAGAAAAGGAATATATGTCTCGAATTCCATATGCCAATGTAGTTGGTTGTTTGATGTATGCGATGGTTTGTACTCGACCAGATATTTCACATGCAGTTGGGGTTGTCAGCAGGTATATGGCAAATCCAGGAAAAGAACACTGGTCAGCAGTGAAATGGGTGCTTCGGTATCTGAGAGGCACAAGTGATTATTGTATCACTTATAACAGGAGTAGTGAATTTGTTTGTGGATATGTTGATTCCGATTTTGCAGGTGATTTGGATAAGAGAAGGTCAACTTCAGGGTATGTCTTTACTCTTGCAGGTGGAGCTATTAGCTGGATGTCAAAGCTACAGAACATTGTTGCTTTATCCACTACAGAAGCAGAATACATAGCTGCTTCACATGCTTGCAAAGAATCAGTTTGGTTGAAAGGTTTGTTTGGTGAGTTTGGTAGGTTATAGGACAACATTAAGTTATTTTGTGATAGTCAAAGTGCAATTCATTTGGCTAAGAATCCGGCCTATCATAGTAAATCAAAGCATATACCTATCAAGTACCATTTTGTAAGACAGGTTATCACTGAAAGGGGAGTCTCTCTTGAAAAGGTGCATACAAAGGAAAACTGTGCAGACATGTTCACGAAACCAGTTCTGTTAGAGAAGCTACGATGGTGTCTAGCTTCTCTTGGCTTGCAAAAAAGATAAAAATAATAATGGAACAAGGTATCAGGCTAATTGTTGTCAAGGTGGAGATTGTTGAGATTTTTCTTTTAATTATTTTTGGAGAAAATCTCATGTAGGTGACAACAATAGGATTTGTTGCTGAATTGACTCCATCTATTTCTGATGAGGAGTTAATGCATCCTATATTTGTTGTGAGTGAATTTATTATTCTGTTTCCATTCACAGCTATAAAATGTAAGCCTGTAGAGGCAAGTGAGCATGATGAGGAATGTGAGGTGAGTGGAAGAGATGAGCAGATGAGAAACTCTGCTATTGTATTTCTCCAGTTGTTGAATGAGATTGTCGATGCCCTGTTAGGTGGACGTAGCCCAGATTGGTTGGGTGAACCACGTTAAAATATGTGTTTTTATGCGTGTTTTTGTTGTGTGTTCTGTGTGTTTTACTTAGTTATTCCGCTTGTGAACTCTACAGTCCCCGATCAACAGGTGTGGGATCTCAATCTTAAGGTTTGGCTCAGTAGTAGTTAAAGACCAGTACAAATCGACCCATATGGAAGGGATGCTAGACAAGCTTACACTGGCATTGGAGCTTAGCGATATTACGGCAATGTGAAAATTTATATGTCGCTCAAGGCTGCCCAACACTTAGGAAATTGACTTATTATACCTAAATAAAAGTCAAATGTCTAATTCACTGCTTTTTTACTCTGTCTTTGCAACCTAAGGAATGCCTATGAAAGTCATAATCATGTCCTGGCTCTCAATCTATAACTATTGGTTGATAATAAACGGGCTCCGCTCCTGCCTTTGCGGGATCCAATTTCATTCAGTATATTGGCACGGGATCTATATCTCCAACTACTGGGACTGGCTCTCTCACTTGAACTGGGACCGGTGACTAAGCAACTGGATCAACGGATTCTGGGTCAGCAACTGGTTCAACGGATGCAACTGTTAGAGAAACTTCAATAGGTGTTTCAACGGGTGCTACTTCAATTGCTTCTGGGATAATTGGGTCATTAGCATCATCAACCGGCACATTCACGGGTTTTCCCACTCAATCTGCTCGAACTAACTTAGATGCAGCTAGCATTGCCGTTAGTGGTTATCGAAATGAAGTGGGCTCTGCTACTACTCCTCGAAGGGATGGATGTAGGGACTCCAACGGGGTATTTGTATTAAAGGACATAATAGTTTGGTATAAGACCGGTCCTTGCTCCACTTCCTTCATAGAGTGGCTAAACCCCTTAGGGCGCAGTATGGGATTCACATTTCTTCGTTCCTACCTATAAGGCTTGGTGTTTCCTCTGAGGGGGATCTGATGCTAGAAGATGGTAGGATCATAAGTCTTGAGATCTTCATATTTCCATGAACACATACTCAAACATTTTGAACATCTACATGCATTCTTCCTTTTCCTTTTGGGATAGAGTATGAGATATTTTGATCATTTTTGGGTATACATTCAGGAAGGTAAGGCTAAGGTCCAATAAGTAAGTGAGGGCTAAGTGCAATAGGAACCCCGATAACTGTTATGAAATAAGAAGGTGGGCTACAAAAGGTTTAGATCCAATAGTGCAATGAGGGCTTAGTTCCTTTTTTAAGTTGTATCTTATGCTGGAAGATGGAGGTGTCATATGTTTTTCAATCTTCATAGGACCAAGCACAACATCCTTAAACTCTTGAAACAGATCCAAGTATTTATTGGTGTCTACCTCCTCTAAATATCTGGACAGATTTATACACTTTGGATCATCTGATGTACCAAGATTATGTGGATCTACATTGTTAGACTCGGGCTTGACTGTTGGCTTGATTGGCACATCATTCCTATCAAAGAGTTGTTCTAAAGGGAAAATACATTTAGGTATAAAGTTTGTCTTTAACTGAAAGATTTTGTGGCCTGCAATCTGATTCAATAACTTTGTTCTGGGATCATCTTCTTCATTAGTAAACTGCTAATTATCAGGTGCTTTATTCTCCTGGTCAATCTGTGTGGTAGATAACTTCTTTATTATTTCAAATAATCTTATTATCTGTTGATCATCTTCAAACACCTACTAGTGTCTTATATTATCTGGGATAGAGGGCCTATATCTCATCTCTATTTAATGCTCCAGTTTAGGAATAGGAGGAGGTTTTCATGTGCTTGCAGCTATAGCAAAGCATCAACTTTCTAATTTTCATGAAAAGAATTTTCTTGTACTTCGTAATGTTTTCACGCCAGTTCTAATGTGCCTTGAGTTTAAAGCAAACACTAAAATACTTTAGATAACCAACTTCAAGATCAAGTGTTCCAATGGTGACTATAGCATTCAACCACAAAAAGGGTTAAACAGACATCAGAAATTTGGATTTTGCAAAATCAAAATAAGTTACGATTTTGAATTTATTGTGGTCATTCCAGGTGTGAAAAAATCATATGTCATTATGCCAAAGACACATGTATTGACCTGATTATCATTGCTATAGAAAAGCTTTATCTGAACTCCCCCGTGCCTCAAAATTTTGAAAAAATTAAAATTTGCATGAGTAAGGTATGGAAGGGAACACACCAATCCATCTACGATTTCCTCTGGCCTGCTAGCAGTGGCCATTTTGGCCTTCTGTATATATTTGTACGCTTTTTCCCCATTTTACTATGTAGTCACCTTCACGTTGAAAAGGATGCAGTTGGGTGTAAGGTGATTCTATAGCGAGGGCCCTGACATATGAAATTAAGAACACTGGAAACTTTTGATGCGGAGATTTTCGATCTAGATACCCTCCATTTCTAAGGAATTTTGTTTCAAATGGAAACGAAAAATAAAAAATAAAAATTGAATATCTCCTGTGGCCTAAGGAAAGCTTCAAATTCGAAGTTCATGAGTCCCTGAAATCCGGAATTGGAGTTAACTCCTGAGAAGTGACCCTTACACTTGTGCGGCCACTCTGAAAATTTATATGGCTTGTATTCAAGTTGGAGTTGGGATATTAGGTATACAACAACATTAATGCAAAATTTCCACATTTGGTAGCCTAACCACGAGTCTGGTTTCGAGGAAGACAATTAATTGTGGCAGGAGGATTTTTTTTTCTTATATGATTTTTAAATTGGTAGTCATGTTAAATATTTTTTCTATTTTGTAAATTAAAAAATATTGATATAATTTATATCATTTTTAAATTTGGTAAATGGAATATAAATCAATTTAAATGTTTTTAAAAATTCACACATATTTAGTCTTAAAGAAAATATAATTGATATAAGAATGGATAAAATTCCAGGCCTGGAATATGTCGTAACACTTTTTTTTCTTGGCTTAGAGTTCGTTTTCTTTGGACGTGAGGAAACAAGCTAATGACCCAAGACCTAGAGGCATCTGACAAGAGTGAAAGCATGCCCCCTTACGAACCATCAGTGGGTAATTACATGTGGCATATTGATTCACGAAAATTTTAGTGGCATGGCCACTAAAACTACACCCAAAAATATATAGATGTTTAACTTATGTGTGGAAATGGGCTTACCTCCCTTGTGATGCCATGAGTATCATCAATGTCCACCTGAAATAAATAAATAACAAGAAACATTATTTAGGATTAAGTAAAAGTAACCATTTCATCTGGCTGTAGGCATTGGGGATTGCATATAATATATTAAAATCACATCATGCTTACTCATTTTCATGCGTATTTTCTAATGTGGACAACCTCAATGTAAGGCTTCATGACCGTGAGAAACCATATATACCCATGCTTTTCAATAGACAATCCACACAGAGGGAAATCAAACTACAATGTTGTGGGAGTGGAGACAATATATCCTTTTAAAATAACCCAAACACCTAGGGTATAGGTCATAGAAATGATAGGCATTGGAAGTCAAGAGTAGTGGAATTATCACGTGTTCATGTGGAGGCATCCGTTTTTCAAATTTTAGCGGGTAATTATGAGTTCCTCCAGCTAAAAATTTATAATGAAGAGCCAAAAATTATTGTCATGTTCTATGAGTAGAGATGGAGGAAGATAAGTTTGCATAGGGCAATTCATGTGCCATTCGTTGATGCTCATTATAATATAATTCTAGTTTAGTTAATTCTCAATATAATATAATTCTAGTGTAGTATATTAACTAACCACCTAGTGTAAGACTGTGGTGTCTCCATCTAGACCAACTTCTTGTTGTTCTCTAAAGGTCATGTATGTAGTGGAAACAAGCTTCCACTTACCTTCAATACACTCATCAACTATGTTGTCTTGCCATGGCTAACACACTATCAAACACATTTCCAGATTGTGTTATCTTTTGGTGAATTTGTGTTGCAACACTTCATTGATCACCCATACTTGTTAGGTTAGACATCCTTCATCCTCCTAGTCCACACCGAACTAGTACATCATCCTAAATGTCTCGGGGATCATTGTGAGTCGGTCATCAGGGCTATGAAACATATAAACTAGTCATGCACCCTTTATCATGTTTTCTTAGCATGTTATATATGATAACATTTCCAATGGCACCTCGAGGAAGGTCCTTACATTCTTCCCAAATTGAATTGTTAACATCCTCATCAATATAGCCCCATGAACTTCTCTAATGAAATGGGTGTGGATAGTGAAGAAAAATTCCACAATTTTGCATTCAAACATGGATTTAATACCATTTGTCATGGGGCTAGAATTTTTATTGCACTTGAGTATTTAATACCACTCAAGAAACATGCTCACCAAGCATCTTCAACGTGACCTTACTAGTTAAGCATGACCACCAACCAGTTGTATCACATGTGTTGCACTTCACTGCCATGTCATAACCAAAACTAGGCTAGGTACCTCAAACATGAAGTAACCCTCAAACAACCACATAGATACTCTTTAAGGGATACCTAGATTTCAACTTGGATATGGGAGCCATGGCATGTTATTTTACATAAAGGGCCACATGAATTGTTAGTATGTATGGTTTTCTAATAATAATGTGTGCACATTCTAAGAATGAGAATGTGTTATTACAATTTGTGCATATTTTTGTAATGCATGTATCTGTAGAATTATTTATAGAATAATATGGCTTTATATTAATATAGATTTGTATTAATTGACCACGATAATAGTTTCAGCTAACCTAGAGCTGATGGGCATTTATGAGGGGATGCAAAACTCTTCTTAGGGTTGTCTAGCTTTGAGTTTGGTTTCCCCTTCATCCTAGAGATCAGAGAAAGGCAATGTATTATGACTTTCTTAGGGTTTTCAGAAGATTCAGAAGTTACGACTTTCTCTAGTTTGTTTTTTTCCTTGTCCTTCATCTCAAGTGCCATTGCCCTTGCCCTCCTTAGACGAACTAGTGAAGGAGAGCCTTGCCCCAACAACGAAGGAAGGTCAAACTAATGTTGAGAATATATGAATCCATCTACATTGTTAAAATTTAGAGACAAAATGGTATTTATAATTTTAACACTATAGATAGATTCAAAAACCCCTTTGTCTCTAAATTTTAACAATGTGGATGGATTCAAATACCCTTGTAGTGAAATGAAACACTTCAGTATCAAAATTGCAATTTTCCATTTCTAGAGTGACACAATTAAAAATTACTAACTTAAATGACTAATTCATATACTTGTTGTACTTATTATTTGGTCATATTTTTATCCTTGGACTATAGTAGTCATTTATGTTAATCATTATCAATTTTGTCACTTATTATCTAGTCATATATTTTAGCCCTACACTAAATTAGTCACTTTTAGTTTGGTCGCTTATTATCTAGTCATATATTTTATCCATAAACTAAATTATTCGTTTAAGTTAGTCATTTTTAGTTCGATCACTTAAAATTGCTCAAATTTAATAGTAATTCGCTTGAAATAATTGTTGTGACTAACTTTTTTAGTCACTAATTTCATCATTTTCTACTAGTACTCAAGCTCCAAGAGCCAGGGAAAAGCAAGCGAAGGACAGAGGAAGTGTAGTAGATCTAACCTGCAAATATAATAAAATGCAAAATATGCCCAAGAAATAACACCATAGAAGATAAAACTTTAGAGCTTCATTAATATCAAAACCCTTGAGGTATGGCAACACCATACATTCACTCCTTAAGGAAGGAGATCACTCCACAATCCATATGTTTGTCAATACAATAGTCCTTGAAATCTCTCAATGGAGAGTCTCTAGCCTCTATATAGGTTTCATACAGGCAATACCATGGGTAGTTACCATGGGTCTCTCAATACAATGCATCCAATACAATGGGCTTATCACTTTATTCCCTAGCTACATGTGGTTCCTTGCATAATGTGGGTTAACCACTTTATTTATTAACTATGGCCCATTTATTTATCATTCTTACATTATTACATAATATTATTCCCTTGGGTACCTCCCTTTGTACATTACACCCCCCTTAAACATGTTTCATCCCCAAAACATGAGAAGAACACAAATAATAAGATCTACTCAAAAGGGTATTCCACTAGTATCATTCACATGCATCTAGCCATCCCAGAGAAAGGTGAACACTCGATCTAGTTGGTGTCTCGCTCACTTGAGATGGAAGTGGGTTCTGGTGGTTCCTGTGTGTTGATGTGTTGTGGGTGGATCGTCGCACCTCTCTATGTGTCGTCCAAGGTTTGTTGTCCTTGTTGCTAATTCGTTGCCACCTTGTTGGTTGTTGTCATGTTGGGTGATGTAGGTGGTGATATGTTGAAGCTTTAACTAATGGAATATATTTCATTAATTCCTCTAGTATTAGTGATGGAGTGGTGTCAGTGCTTTTGTTGGTACCTTCTTTGATGTCTGTGTTTGGTTGTCCATCATCAAAGGCTCATCATCTGATGTGTCTGTGTCGTTAGAGATTTGTGCTTCTTCCTTCCTAGTCTCTGCATGGTTCCTAATACAAATATCCTGCAATGTAATTTTCTTATTTTTATACCAAAGCTTCATGAATTTCTTTTGCACATTAAATTTGACAATACCGATGGATTCCATCCAAGGGTGTCCCAAAACAACATCCACAACAGCCACATCTGAAGCATAAAAATCAGAATGCAACACAGACTTATGCATAGAAATCTTCAAATCATTATAAATTTGAACATGTTCATTATCAACCTGTGTGTTTTCAATATGTTTTGCTAGAACTTGCAATTTTTTAGCCAAATTAACATTGATACAATTATGCTTGCAACTAAGAATGATAGACACAATGATGTTATTTTTCTGAATACTTCCATGAACCTGTAATATAGAAAGATTAGTAGAAAATAAGTCTCTATGGCTCTTAGTGTCCTTCTTTCCGGCTTGAGACCACTTGTCTAAAAGGAATTTTTCTAGTTTTTTCTCGAGAAGTTTCCTCACTGAGCTGTCAAGTGAGGTTCACCATTTATTTGCCTCATATTTCATATGAAGCCCTATGGAACATATCCAAAAATATGGGGAGTTAACCTTGTGATATTTTAAAAATTCTTCAATAGTAGGGCCATCATTTTTTCCTGTAAACTTCATCTTGCGAGAACCCCTAAAACAGAGTAAGGGTTTTGAAGAAAATCACTTACTTTGGCAAAAATTTAAAATGGTGATAACTCTGTCAATATAACTCATAATCCTTATTATAACCTGTTTTAGAAAATGAAACATTCATTTTGCATATATCTACGTATCTTAAATCCCGATCTAGGTACTTTGGAAACTCATATTTGCGCTGCAACTGTCCCACCGTCACAAAATTTCTGGAAAAAAAAAAAAAAAAAAATGATGATTTTAAACTACTGATAACTCCCTCATCCGGACTCCGATTTGACCAATTTATTTTTTGAAATCAGGTGATTTTTCAAGGGGAGTTCAGATCTATAATTATTTGTCTAAAATTTTGCACCAAAAACTGAAGAAGAAAAAAATGTGAGGAGAGTCGTTGTCCACAAATTTCCGTCAGAAAATTTCTACGCCACAGTTGAATTTAGATCAGCGATATCTCCCTCATACGAACTCCGATTCGACTGATTTGTTTTTTGAAATTGGGTATTTTTATGCAAGGAATCCAGATCTGTTATTTATTTCTGAAAATTGTGTGCCAAAATTTTCATATCTACTCTGCAAACTCGCCACCCATAAAGTTCCTGCAAAAAAAAGAAAAAAGAAATCTCCACAACTCTTCTCAAGAAAGTGCTCTGATACCACTTGTAGTAGATTTTACCTTAAAATATAATAAAATGCAAAATATGCCCAAAAAATAACACCATAGAAGATAAAACTTCATATCTTCATTAATATCAAAACCTTTGAGGTAGGGCAACACCATACATTCACTCCTTAAGGAAGGAGATCACTCCACAAGCCATATGCTTGTCAATACAATAAACTTTGACATCTCTCAATGGAGAGTCTCTAGCCTCTATATAGGTTTCATATATGCAATACTATGGGTAGTTACCATGGGTCTCTCAATACCATACATCCAATACAATGGGCTTATCACTTTATTCCCTAGCTACATGTGGTCCCTTGCATAATGTGGGTTAACCAATTTATTTATTAACTATGGCTCATTTATTTATCATTCTTACATTATTACATCATATTATTCCCTTAGGCACATCCCTTTGTACCCTATATTATCCCCCCTAGGTATACTACAGGAGGGCTCTAGAAGAAGATCAAATTTCCCACATGTGGCAGTAGTAGTTGCAGGAGGACCGAAATTTCATATTTGCAGTAGGAGGTCGAGTATCTTGTAGCAGGCATTAGGGGAATTTTGAAGTATAAAATAGGTCTCATAAAAAATTATAAAATAATAGCGGTAATAATAAAATAAGATTACATTACATCATCAAATTTTAGAGAAAAAAAAGAAAAAACTATTTTTTCAACTCGTATTTTCGACTTATCTCCTTATGGGTTTACTCAAATTTTGAGCAGGAATACTTGTTGGATGCAGAATTTGTTTCCTTATCCAAGGAGTACCCATGTTGCGTACTTTCAATGAACCCTGCTACACGAAAAATAAGATATACATGAAAAATGTGGTTGTAATCACGTTTTTTCATGTATTTCTTATTTTTCGTGTAGTAAGGTCCATCGAAAGTATGCAACATGGGTACTCCTTGGATGAGGAATTAAATTTTTCATCCAACGAGTACTCTCACTCTAAATTTGAGTAAAACCTTAAGGAGATTTGTTGAAAATACAAGTTGAAAAAATGGTTTTATTATTTTATTAGTTTTTCATCATTTTACTTTTTTACCCCAAAAATGGTGAATCATCTCACATGGTTAGCATCATCATCTTGAATTCTATTGGTTCTTATAAAAATTATTTTGGTTGTACATTTTTCTTAGGATGCCCATTTTAGACCTCAAAAGTTCTCTAATGAGGTCGAGGAAGTGTTATTGGAAGAGATTTGACTGGGTTTGGCTAGATCGAAGTTGGCACATCATCTCAATATGTTGGTCTTGGTATTGGAGGGTATTGGTCTAAGTTGTAAGGTCATGGAATTCATCAATTGAAGAATCTATAAGGAAGAGCAGAGATTTAAGGGTTTTCTTCTCAAGAGGAGAGGTTTTGGCCCTCCCTTGAAGTCTATATGCCATGTCATTGTTCTTATTGTTTTGGTAGTTGTTTGATGCTTCACACATATAATAATAAGGAACTAAGTTAATAAGTAAAAAAGAAACAGAAGTAGTTATTAAGTTAAAGAGAATTAATCATAATCATTGCCCTATTGAATTCTCAACACTAACTCTAGTCAAAACCCCCACCTTCAGCTCAAGCAAGGTTGGCATAAGATGTGCTTGACCATTGGGGAATAAAGGAGGAGATCATCTTGGAGAATAAGAATGATATTAAAAACACTATCACTTCCAAATTTAAGGATAAGTTGTGAGATGATAAAGACTTAGAGGGAAAAGGGAAGCTACAATATTATAAGGAGGTGATCAACCCCACTCTTGCTAACGAGAATTATCTTTCTATCTTGACCAGTGCTAAGAAGAAAATGAACATTGCAAAGATAAGAACTAATTCTCTTGAGCTTCGGAGTGAAATCAGGCATTGGTCTATTCCCAAAACACCTTGGGACGAAAGAATCTACCCCTTTTGTGATACTAAGAGTGTGAAAGATGAAAATCACTTTCTCTTGGATTGTTCGGCCCCTACTCACATATGTTCTCCTTTTCAAAACATTTTCCATACTACCAACCTTCTTGACTTGTTACATCAACAAAACTACAATGATCTAAGAACGCTTCTCTCCCCTTTTTTATATCATAGAAATAAACTATTGAAGAGTCTCAATGCTTACATTCCTAAGGTCCAATAAACCATATTGAACTTTGTGGACTTTAACCACAACCACCATCATCATAAATTTTAGTATTTTTATTATATATAGATACCATTTTATTAGTTTTAGTTTTTAAATTTTTAATTAATTTATAATAATAAAATAAAATTGGTCTTTCCAAACCTATAAAATAATACAATTTACTTGCTATTTTACATATACTTTCTAAATTCAAACATATTCAAATTAGTTTTTTGCTTTGTTTTTTTTTTTTCTTTAAAAGAAAAAAAAGAATGGATTCTATTAAAATAAAATACCAAGCTTGATGTGTCCAAATTGTTTCCACGGTGGCCATCATACTATGTAGCCAATCAAATCTTATGTTAATGTAATTTTCAACTAGCTAATCATATCATAAAGGCAGATTACAACAAGACCATATAAGTTACCAAAACAACAGAAAATCATTAAATATATATATATATATATATATACCAAATTACTGGATCTTAACAGTCCCAGCTTTTGTGATCACATTGTCCTCCATATGCTAGAAATGGATAAAATCGGGTTCAATCCACGTTTTGATGGGAGTCAACAAGCTCATAAGTGATATCCCTGAATATCTTAGTAAGGAAATGCGTTCCATCCAGTTGAACATAGAGTTATTGGAAAGAACAGCATAACCATTTATTATAACATCTATGATGACTTTGGAGTTTCCATATATAACCATACAATGGATCTGCAGCTGTTGTGCAAAATGTAAACAATGTATCCTCAATTATTATATATATCACAAAATATGGCACTTGCAGACGCTTGAAACATCAAGATTTGATTGGGCAAACACTCCCTCGTCAAGTTGATGACGGAGTTTACTCTGAATGGTATCCAACTCCAACTATAATTTCCAGTTGGGACTTGAACCTATACCATAATCCTAAAATTTATTAGATATTATCCATGGATTTTACAGCCCAATGCAAAATGCCATCTATTATCTGTTGCAATTAGGTATAATTATATTGTCAATACTCTCAACTGCCTATCAATTTTATATTTTTTTGTTATCTTAAAATAAAACTGTCTTATTGATGACAGAAACAAACATGTGATATTTAGATAGCCCAGTTGGTGTGGGGTTTTCTTATTCCAACACTAGTTCAGACTAAGTATTATAATGATGCAAGTATTGGTAAGTTATTTGTCCATACGTTTTTTTTCTTTTAGATTGCTGCAATGAAATATATTCTTAAGATTGATCATAGCGACTGTGTTTCTGACCAATATTGAATAAGATCAAAACTAAACCAGAAGTGTCAAATAATGCAGCTCGAGACAACCCGGCTTTCTTTTGAATTGTTTTGAGAAATTTCCAGAATACAGGTGTACAATTTGACATAACAGGGGAGAGTTATAGAGGTATGACTCAGCGACTATGGCCACTTGTTCTTTTAAGTTGTTTAAACTTTAAAACTATCCATGTTGGTAGTTGTGTATCCTGACTATGTTGGTTGTTGTAATCTTGCAGGACACTATGCCTCAATTAAACTCTTCTGCTGGAGTACAACAAAAAGTCGAACATCAAGCCCATTAAACTGAAAGGAATCCTTGTATGTCTCTCTTCTTTTACAATAATTTTAAGAATTTTCCAATGGTGTAGATTGTGTTTACCTAAAGTTCATGTGATTATGGCATTCATTACCAGGACGACCTTCAAAATGAATGTAACTAATGACATAAAGGGTTCCATTTCTAATCGTACTATTGGGCAATCTTCATTGAACCTGGGTTTTGCTTTCTATTTTGAGCTTGCTAAGCTCAAGGTCCAGCTTGAAATGTAGCTCCAATTCCATGTTAATTTTGTAAAATGTGGTTTTTGCTTTCTATTATAAGCTTGCTAAGCTCAAGGTCTAGCTTGAAATGTAGCTTCATTCCATGTTAATCTTGTTAAGCCTGTACTAAGGGTAAAACCGCCGAGGAGATTTAAGTACATGTTTGCTTTTAATTCTATTAATTTATTTATTGAAATGAAAAAATATTATGTTGTCGAGAGAATTTGCAATTCATAGTGAAACAACGAGATTTTTCTCATGGGGATTTTGTATTTATTGTTACAATCAAATCAAATCTAATCTATCTGGTTATTTATTAAGGTTTAATCCTTTGTACTGACATTTTCTTTGCCCCTAAATTTGCTTGCAGATGGGCAATCCTTTGTTGGACAAGATATCAGCATCAACAATGATGATTTCTTGTGGTCTCATGGTTTAATCTCAAATAAAACTTACAAACTAACAGAGAATAGTGTGCAACAATTCCAAAAGGTGGAGGGAAATTTATGTTCTTGACAATTTGTTTGACTTGCCAACATGTTTCCAGCAAGGTGAAGAGTGAATCTGGAAATATAAATTTGGAAGATGTTACCTTGGGGTTATGTTTAAGTGTTGGAGGATCCCAGACGGAGAGATTTGGAAAACCAAGGAAATTTCTACATCAAGTCATTTACTCATCATAAATACAATTTGATGCTGAGATTGATTAATGAATATGGGGCGGCATTGATTTCAACCATTGTTGTTTCAACGGGATATAATTCATCAAGATTGATCTCTGTTGTTGTTTGACAAGTTGAACATACATTCAATAAGATTGACCTCTGCATAGACTTCAAAATAAACCAATATCTGAACAAGCAAGAGGAGGTAAAGAAGGCACTTCATACAAAACACTAATCTACATTGGGAAGCTTGCTGTCGGTATGTTATATAACATTTATATATTTGTTTGCTTTTGTATTTAGGAATATGCATTTCTATTTCATTACCAAGCAATAAAAAATTTACATCAAGAAAGATGCGTCATGGGGCCAAAAGGTAGTCACAGAGAATTCCCCCTCCCACAAGAAAATTAGCATTTCTGATTTTTGCTATTTAGTTTTTATTTTTGAGGTTTAACTGTTGAATTATGATTATTGTGATGAATAGATTTTGCAATAGCTAACACTAAAAATTGGATCTAGGAAATTCCTCTATGATCTAACAAACAGGGGAATCAATGTTATACCAGTTCTCTCTGACCTTCTTGTAGAACTCGGAAACAAGATTTAGAAATGAATACTAATTTATAACTGAATGAAACTGAAAGATAAACACACATAAGTAAACACACAGAATTTACGTGGTAAAACCTTGACAGAGTGTCAAGAAAACCTCCACGGAGCAAAGGATTGGAAACTCTATTAATCAAATGATTCTCTGTACTTACAAGCCTCTCGGACCATCCAATTTAACTTGAGCCTATTTCGTTATTCTAACTTCATTTCATTACTCAACCAATTAATGATCAATAAGTAATTTGCCCAAAATTACGTTTTTTACAATTTGTTGTCATATTTTAACAAACTCCACCTTGACAACAATTTTCCTAATGCCTTGCCCATGCCCATTCATCATCTTTTCTGCAAGCCGAGAGAAGCAAGACACTATCTCAGCTTCTCTACTGTAACTGGCTTCGTGAATATATCTACATGATTTTCCTGTGTGTGGACCTTCTTGAGAACTACTTTTCCGCCTTCGATTACATGTCTCACAAAGTGATACCTTACATCGATGTGCTTGGTCTTGCTGTGATAGGTTGTATTTGTAGCCAAATGAATAGCTCTCTGACTGTCACAAAACACATTCACTTTCTCCTGCGTGCTTCCAATCTCATCAAGCAGACCTTTTAACCAGATTGTCTCTTTACAGGCATCTGAAGCAGCTATATACTCTGCTTCAGTAGTGGACAAAGCAACTCTCTTGAAGCTTTGACATCCAGCTGATTACTCCACCTGCAAGAGTAAAAAAATAACCTGTAGTAGACCTCCTTCTGTTCAAATCAACTGCATAATCAGCATCCACATATCCGCAGACTGAACCTTCACGACCATCAAAGCTGATGCAATGGTCACTTGTGCCACTCAAATATCGAAGCACCCATTTCACTACTCTCCAATGTTCTTCTCCTGGATTTGCCATGAACTTGCTGACAACTCCAACTGCATGTGAAATGTCAGGTCTTGTAGATACCATCGCATACATTAAGTTGCCTACCGCATTTTCATATGGTACACGAGACATATACTTCTTTTCTTCATTAGTTCTAGGACTTAAATCCGAAGAAAGCTTAAAATGGGAAGCTAATGGAACATTAACAGGTTTCACATTGTTCATACCGAACTTTTCAAGTACTTTCTCCACATACTTCTTTTGTGATAACCAAAGCTTACCATTCTTCCTGTCTCTGTGTATCTCCATGCCCAAGATATGTTTTGCCGCTCCAAGATCCTTCATTTCAAACGTCCTAGAGAGCTGAGCCTTTAACCTGTTGATTTCTTCCATGCTTTTGCTTGCAATAAGCATATCATCAACATACAACACCAAGATAATGAATATGCCATTGAAACTTTTGAAGTATACGCAATGATCATACTCACTTCTGATAAAATTTTGGCTCACCATGAAAGAATCAAACTTCTTGTACCATTGCCTGGGCAAATGCCTCAGGCCATACAATGATTTCCTGAGCTTGCAAACTAATCTTCTGTTGCGACCTTGTACAAAACCTTCTAGCTGATCCATATATATCTCTTCATCCAAATCACCATGAAGAAAGGTTGTTTTAACATCTAATTGTTCTAACTCAAGTAAAGCAATTAGTACTAACACAGTACGAATAGAAACAAGTTTAACTACTGGCGAAAAAATCTCATGAAAATCAATACCTTCAAGCTGAGAATACCCTTTTGCAACCAGTCTCGCCTTATACCTCTCGATACTTCCATCAACTTTCCTTTTCAACTTGAAGACCCATTTGCACCCAGCAACACTTCTCCCTTCAAGAAGTTCTACAAGATCCCAGGTATTGTTCTTGGCTAAGGAGTCCATTTCTTCTTCCATAGCCTTTTTCCATATCTTGTTATCTGCATCATTTACTGCTTCCTGATAACAAGAAAGTTCCCCATCTTCAGCAATTAATGCAAAAGATGAAGCAGAATCTTCATACCTTTTAGGTGTTTTTCTTTCCCTTGTAGACCTTCGTAGAGTGACTGGTTGCTGAATTGGTTCTGGAATTTCTCCAGTTTCCTTTGCTTCTTCACCCTTATCATCAGAAGTCTCTCCTTCCTTTTGACTTTCTAGAAAAGGTGTAGTCTCCAATTGAATCTGCTAATTTGGCGATACTTGCTCCTGTTCAACTTTTTCAACATCTGATTTTAGAAGAGAAGATTCATCAAATGTTACAACTCTACTAATGACTATCTTCCGTGAAGAAGGATCCCACAACCTATATCCCTTCACTACATAATCATATCCAACAAAGACACAATATTTCGATTTTGGATCTAACTTTGAACGTTGATTTCTAGGAATAAGAGCATAGGCATCACAACCAAAAATCTTCAAATGCGAATAATCACAAGATTGACCCGACCAAACTTCTTCAGGAATTTTACAGTTTTTTGCAACTGAAGGTAATCTGTTAACTAAATAACAAGCAGTGGATACTGCTTTTGCCCACAACTCCTTTTGCAAGTTAGCATTACTAATCATGCTTCTGGCTCTTTCCATAAGAGTCTGATTCATCCGTTCAGCAACGCCATTTTGTTGAGGGGTATAAAAAGCAGTTTTATGTCTAACAATCCCTTCATCCTTACAAAATTGTTCAAATTCTAAAAAAGTAAATTCACCGCCATTGTCAGTTCTTAAACATTTAATTGATTTTCCTGTTTTCTTCTCCACTATTGCTTTAAATTGTTTAAAAACATTATATACATCAGCTTTCTTTTTCAGCTTATAGACCCAAACTTTTCGAGAGAAATCATCAATAAACGTTAAGAAATATAATGCACCTCCATAAGACACAGTAGGAGATGGTCCCCACAAATCAGAATGAATGTAGTCTAAAATTTGTTTACTATTATGATTTCTAGTCTTGAACCTTTGTTTACATTGTTTACCAAACACGCAATATTTACAAAAATCTAACTTCAAGGATTTCAAATCAGGAAGCAACTTGCGATTCATCAGTACCTGAAGACCTTTCTCGCTCATGTGACCCAAACGCTGATGCCATAGACGAGAACCTTCCTCTGCTTTTTCTGATACGATCGCTGCTTCACTAACTTGAGTGCTTCCTTTGAGTCTGTACAGATTTCCGACATTTTCAACCTTCATAACAACCAAGGCTCCTTTTAAGACTTTCAGCACTCCATTCTGACCTATAAATTTATACCCATTCGAATCCAAAACTCCCAAGGAAATCAAGTTTTTCTTTAGTTTAGGTACATGCCTAACATCAGATAATGTTTTAACTGTATCATCATACATTTTAATTTTTACATTACCAATCCCAACAGTCTGACAAGATGCATTATTTCCCATAAATATAGAACTATCATTTAGAGTTTCATATGAAGTAAACCAACTTCCGTGCAGACTCATATGATGAGAAGCACCAGAGTCTAATAGCCAATTTTCAGCATCTTGAGAGACATTACAAACAGGGAGAGCTTCAGCAATTAACACCTCATCAACCATACTTGAATCAACCTGATTTTCTTCGTTGTTATGGTTTTCCGACTCCTTCCATTTCCAACAATTTTTCTTGAGGTGTCCAAGTTTATTGTAGTACCAGCACTTGGCTTTACACTTCTTGCCGCCCTTTGACTTCGATCTGGAAGAACCTCTTTCTTTCTCCCCTCTTTCCTTTCACCGACCTCTGGCTACCATGGCTTCTAGTGCAGATGTCTCAATGCTAGATTTCCTTCGTACCTCTTCAGATAAGAGAGCACCCACAACAGATTCAAATTTTAATGAATCGGTAGTGCTCAAACTGATTAAGGTTACAAAGTGATCCCATGACTCGGGCAGGGAACACAACAAGGTTATTGCCTTGTCTTCTTCCTGCATTTTTACTTCCATATCTGACAACTGGAAAATAAGCATATTAAAAACATTTAAGTGTTTTTCAATTTTTGTAACCTCCTTCATCTGAAGACTGTACAATTGTCTTTTTAAATAGATTCTATTTGTCAAAGATTTTTTCATATACAAGGTTTCCAATTTTTTCCACAACCCTTCAATTGTACTCTCTCCAACAATATTGAAGAGAACTTCATCTGCTAAACATAACCGAATGGTACTGAGAGCTCGGGCATCCAAGTCCTCCCAGTCCGAATCTGTCATGCTTGCTGATTTTTTATTTACCCCTTCTAATGCTTTGTGCAACCCTTGTTGCACCAACAAATCCATAACCTTCAGTTTCCACAAAGCAAAATTGTTTTTCCCGATGAATTTATCCACTTCAAACTTTGCATTTGTCATTTTTGCCATTTCTTCCTCCTAGTTTTCCCTTCTTTCTTTAATTTCCAACTAGGGTCTAATAAAAGAAAACTTTTCCCCTCTTCTGCTAGGGTTTCAAGGGCTTATACAAATTATCCCCTCTTCTGCTAGGGTTTCAACTCTTCTGCTAGTGTTTCAAGAGTTTCATATTTTTCTTTCTTCTACTAAAAAGAGCTACCATACCTGAAACCTTTGCCAGAGTGGTTGCCATTCGCTGGAAGCAGAAGCCACCGTGAGAGAAGTCTGAGCCATTCACTGGAAGCAGAAGCCACCGTGAGAGAAGTCTGAGCCATTCGCTGGAAGCAGAAGAATCCGCCGTTGAGGCCGTTGAAGAGTCGTCGAACCATTGCTATCTACCGGAGTAAGGAGGTCGTCGAGGGGACTGTCCACTGTGACAAGGGATTGGTCGGTTGTCAAGACAAGCATTCGTCGTTGCCATCAGAGCCTGTTCGAAGCCGTTGCTGCCTGAGTTGCTGCCTGCGGATTTTCCTGGAAATGAAATCGACTGCCCAGAGAAAGCCCGTGAGAAAAAATTGAGGCCGTCGTTCTGACCAAGCGAGATTCTGGCTGTCAAGCGTTGTTCTGCTTGCTGTATTGAAGGTTCAAGCTGCCGTTTTTTTGTTTTGTTTGGAGCTTACATTTGGGGAAGAGTTGTTGCAGAGGGAAGAGCCCTCAACAAGAAAAATTGTTGTGCAAATGAAATCAACTGCCAGAGTGCCAAAGATTGAAGCCGCGGTTGATTAACGTTGGCATCCAGAACTGGAGAAGCAGGTTGCAGAGGCATGCTCATCGAAAAGCCAGCAAAACAAGTGAAGAACTGAAATCATCGACTGAAAAGAGAGAGGTAGAAATTGTTCTTGAAACACAGACCTTTTATTTTCAGTGGAGAAATTGTAAACAAAATTGTTTATTTAAAAAGGGTTCAGGTTTTCTATAGAACTGATTTAATGGAAAAAGAAAAAAAAATAGAAATTGTATTTTTATTTTTAGTAGAAGAAAGAAAAATCTGAAACTCTTGAAACACTAGCAGAAGAGGGGTCCGTAGGCAGCAACTCAGGCAGCAACGGCTTCGAACAGGGTCCGATAGCAATGACGGATGCTTATCTTGACAGCCGACCAATCTCTTGTCACGGTGGACAGTCCCCTCGATGGCCTCCTTACTCCGGGGGATAGCAATGGTTTGACGACTCTTCAACGGCCTCAACGGTGGATTCTTCTACTTCCAGTGAATGGCTCAGACTTCTCTCACGGTGGCTTATGCTTCCAGCGAATGGCAACCATTCTGGCAAAGGTTTCAGATATGGCAG
This sequence comes from Pinus albicaulis, assembly GCA_034641835.2. Classification (NCBI taxonomy): domain Eukaryota; kingdom Viridiplantae; phylum Streptophyta; class Pinopsida; order Pinales; family Pinaceae; genus Pinus; species Pinus albicaulis. The sequence continues at coordinate 1,623,882,086 of CM076581.1, forward strand.
CTCTCCTCTCGACGGCTCTTCAACGGCCTCAATGGCAAATTCTTCTTTGTAACTTTGTTTAAAATGGCTCGGATACCACTTGTAGAACTCGGAAACAAGATTTAGAAAGAAATACTAATTTATAACTGAATGAAACTGAAAGATAAACACACATAAGTAAACACACAGAATTTACATGGTAAAACCTTGACAGGGTGTCAAGGAAACCTCCACGGGGCAAGGGATTGGAACTCTATTAATCAAATGATTCTCCAGACTTACAAACCTCTCTGGCCATCCAATTTAACTTGAGCCTATTTCGTTATTCTAACTTCATTTCGTTACTCAACAAATTAACGGTCAATAAGTAATTTGCCCAAATTTACATTATTTACAATTTGTTGTCATATATTAACACTTCTAAAGGCAGGTCTACGCACTACATTTACACGTAAATTGTGTTTTTGAAAGCATTATTAATAATACTATATTATGTTCCAGAATTGGATTTATTGAAAGTTAAATGAAACCTACAGTAGAGATCAAGATTCAAAGGTGCCACTCAAGACTCACAGCGACAAGAACCATTCCCAATAACCTGGCCGAGGAGCTTAACTTATAGGCAGTCATTCCGTATGGTCCTTGGTACAATCATAAACAGTTTTATCTAAGAACTCTGGTTATAAGCATTATGTAGATAATGCTGATTAAAATTCAAAATTGGGCAGATGGTCGGATGGACTCAAGCATATGGACGTTGAGTGAAAGGCAAAATTGCGAGTATTTTGATTTATGCAACAGTCAGCGATGCAGGGCACGTGGTTCCATAGAATAAACCATCTGAAGCATTGACTCTATATAGATGTTTAATCAGAGAATTGCCTTTGCCTTCTTAAAAAAAATAGCCTCTAGTGCAAAGCCAAATAGACTACTAGATTATTCCTATACAAAATATATGGGTACCTTGAGGCTTGTAGTGCAATGCGAGATGCATTACTTCATTTGTTAACACTGCATTGACTTTGTACAGAGCTTTCAACGTTCATCAAAGGATTGCCTTGTCTTTTTCCAACAAATGGCCTCTAGTACAAAGCCAAATACACTACATTATTCTTATACAAGCAATATATGTACCCTGTAGTGCAATGCCAAATGCATTTCTTTATATGTTAATGATGCTTGCTCAGATGTTGTTCGTTATTGCTGGTAGTGCTTCCTTATGGATATAGCATTTCTTCTAAATTTCCAAACTTATGAGTACTGCATAAGCAACCCAATAGATCCAACGCTTGTCCAAGCTTAAAAATAACCATGCCTTCACAGTAATGGTGGGCAAGAAAAATCTAAGAACAGGGGAGGCCACCAAGCTTTGTCACAAATCCAAAAGAGACCAAGACACAAGTACTTAGTAGAGCCAAAGAGATGAACCCAAACACAATTATCTCTTTCCCAAACCCAGTTTCCTCGGGTTGTATGCAATCTATAGCACGTGTGATAGCAATGAGTTTATGAAGTGATTGATGAGGTTTTTCAATCATAAAAAGCCACTCTAATCTTACTCTCTTGTGATTGCATTGGAAATCTCATACTTCCTGGAAATGTCAAATCCATGCATAAAACAGTTTCTTAAAAGATGGGGATATGTGAAACGTTTTGTTCATGAAATTTACAAACATGGAGATTGATGTTTGACCTAATCCTCTATTTAGAAATTCCTTGTACTTTATTGGACAAAGTGGGATCAAGGACCATGTTTTTCCTTAATCCCCTACAAAGTATAACAAGCTATGTCTCAAGTGAAATGATACTCCATAATCTGGAAAACAACAAACAAATCCCTTCTTCAAGTGAAATGATTCCCCGTGATCTCGAAGACAACAAACAAATCCCATGTCCTTTTTTGAACCATTGGAGTTGAGAGCATTATGTTATTCCTTAATCCCTGCTATCCATAGCCATATAATACAAACAAGTCAGTCTTTCCCAAGCTCCAAAAGGAATATATCATGACACAATCCAAATACATCCATAAAAGGGAAGCCTTGCATTCATTGATTTCCATCAGTTGTGCTTACGCACTTGCTCCTTAAGTTATCTAAGGGATGTGGCACTAGAACATCTCTGATAGATTATTTCGAGTCAATTTTTATTTTGATACGATATATTTCATGTTGATAACAGAGTACACTACAATCTATAATCCTTGTGTTTTGTAAATTAGCTGTTGATTTTTATTCCTGATAACAGAGTACAATGCAATCTATTATCCTTTATCTTTTGTAAATTAGCTGTCGAATACTCTTCGATAGAAGGGATATAACCAAAATTTTATATTATTGACATTTAGATTTTAAATTATGAAACCAAAAAGACTAACGCCAATAACCATAAATCCACTTAATTGTGATATCCATTCATGTTAAGCTATTGCAGATTTTCTTTAATAAATTCAAAATACCAACATAGATGAATACTTCAGTCCGATTTAAGTGCAAGTATATACAACGAAAAGAGTGATCAGAGTAACAGTGCTGTCATATACCATTAGTCTGTTACTGGCGATAAAAGTAACAGTATTCAGTAGCTATCATAGTCTATCAGTCTGCAAGTGATAAGGACTTTCAGATCATATGGTTTGCTTTAAACTACTAACATTATACACACTAATACTAAAACTCTGATAATTCTTCTACTAATAGTTGTTCAGCTGCTCCACAGGTATGCCAATTCACACTGGTATAACAAAATATCATGAGAAAGACCTTGACATGAGGTATTATGTGTCAGAGTGAGAAATATTAAAAGTGGGGAGGGTGTTAAAGCATTAAAGCTTGTCAAGTGGTAATTGGAATGAGTTGGTGGTATTTGGACACTTTGGACTGTTGATTGGATAGATGAGGTTGAGCGGTTATATTAAGGTTTGTGACATTAGATGGTAGAGATGGGTGAGGAAATGGTAGTGGAATAGTGGACTGAGGTTGAAGTGGAGGGATGTGTGTCGGAGTTTGTGGTAGTTGGAATGAGTTGAGAGCTTGATTGGAAAGATGTGGTTGAGAGGTTGTATTAAGATTTGTGACATTAGAATGGCGGAGGTGGGTGGGGAAATGGCAGTGGAATAGTGGAGGGAGGTTGAGGTGGAGGGATGTGGTGTGGAGTTTGGTGGTGATGTGGTGGCATCTTGGGAGTGGAGGGAGGCTGAGGTGGAGGGGTGAGGGGAGGAGATGGCTTCACATATGAGAGTGGTGGAAGTGGGTAACGAAGCTGAGAACCAGAGGGAGGTGGTGGATTTTTGTAGGGTGATGGTGAAGGGTGGCTAATGGGAGATTCAGCATTTGTTGGCGGTGGTGGTGGTGCAAGGGGATTTTTGTAGGGTGGCAGTGAAGGGTGGCTAATAGGAGTTCCAGGATTTGTTATTGGTGGTGGTGCAAGCGGTGATGGCCTATGATGAGGATGGGGTCTATGGATTGGATGCTTGTGTGGAGGACTGGGAGGTGAAGGGGTGGTGGGAGAAGGGGGAGCAGGTTTGGACCCAGAAGTAGGTGGTGGTGGTGATAGTTGTGGGGATCGTGGAAGTTTTGGTATTGGAGAGCCACCATAGGAAGGGGAAGTAGGTGGTGGGAGTGATAGCGGTGGAAACAGGGGAAGTTTTGGTTTTGGAGAACTGCCATAGGAAGGCGAGTTAGCCTTTGGAGGGGCACTACCAACTTTAGGTGGACTGGCTGTAGGAGGTAGAAAGGGAGAACCAGGCCCAATTGGTGAAGCACGAGGAGTGCTAGGAGGGGGTGTGCCTCCTTCTCCCGTGGGAGGTTCATCTTTGCAAGGTGGGTAATGCAGTTTTGTAATGAGCTTAGGATCCATAGGAATAGGAGGAAGAGGAATGCATTTGGTAGGACTATGGTTGGTGGTAGTAGGGACCCCAGAATGTTTAACCTTGCTGTGGTCTCCATGAGCTGGTGTAGGCCTAGTGACTGGAATGCTATAAGATGGGGGTTTTGCTGCAGAAGTAGCAGTAGATGGTATTGTTGAAGCACTCGAAGGAACAGTGGACATTGCTTCTGCAAAACTTCTACCCACTGCTTTGAGGCCCCGAGATGAAGCTCCTAGAGATTGAACAGGCAACACAGAGCTCTCCAATATTATGCCATGCCTAGAACCCAATTGCAGTGCATTGCAGCCCTTTGCAGGTCGACTCATCCTATAAGCAAATGGACCAACATAGTAGACAGATCTTTCTCTGTAGACTCCTCCAGCACTAGAGATAGTGGCACCCGAGCTACCATTCGCAATATCAGTAGGGATATAGCAATCCATGTCAGTACTTTTGACTATTTTAACAGTGCACCTTCCATCTCCATGAATTTGGAAGTCATCTTCCTCGACACTGATCGAGAATACACCGTTCTCGTCAGTGGATGCCCGAAAAGCAGCAGTTGTGGACCCTCGGTAACATTCCAGTCTGACCTGCGCTCCTGCTTACAAACATCTGTTCTATTAGCAAGAGCACCCAACTAAAACATGAACTTGAATCAGTAGCAACAAAGAAACAAAGCAGCCATTGACATATAATTCAACTCATATGACCAGTCATTCAAAACAAATATTATGAATGAACTAAAATCTGGAATACTGCTATACAGTTGAGAACCGATGTCACCATCACCGATCATAAAGATACCAGAGAAATAACAGATATAAGCGCATCGTATGGGATGCCTTGCTGAGTTATGAGAATCGGTGATATCTCAGGCACTGCCGAAACACATACACCAGCATATTCATATCCACATTCAAAATATATTAACAGACGTTACACATACAAAGCATGATAAGGCCATAAAATTCCCAAACATTGGTACATTGTCATAAATTCAAAACTGATGACCAGAATGCAAAGACATGAAACAAAGGATATCAGAAGCCCTCTGAGCTATGAGAATCACCATTCTATAAATTACTTTTTGGGTTTACAGTTGTGGACCTCCTAAGACATGGTGAAGACGTAGTTATATGAAAAGCAGAGTGTTTTATGCCTTGCCAGTTAAAAATAAAATATGCACTAAGTGTATACCATGCAAACAAGAATAATGCATGGCAGGAAAGTAGAGATATAACAGTACACTGAAGATGTTATTTGACTAATACACAACAACAAAGTGAATATAACAGTTGACAGCATCGTAGGATAAATGAGCAGAACATAAATATGCCTGAAATGAACTTCAGCCTGCTAAAATTTGCAGCCCAAATATGCAACACACCAAACAGAGACTCCAGCACTAAGCATAAACAAAAACAAAAGCAATAACTAAACTGAAGCTAGTAAGAACTTTCAGGACCTTATCTGACTGAGAATGGTAGTTGGGGCCAACCCAATAAGACCAGCTTTCCAGAACCAACAGTTCCATGAGGTTACTATCATTAGCACTGGACAAGTATAAGATACGAATGACCATAAAATTCCCCTGAAAGTAAACATCAAGAGCTACAAAAGCCATCCAACTGACACTCGCCATACATGATTTCTGTATATTTGCAATCAACATGTGCAAACACAAGTTTATACACAACAACAGGTGCTGAATGTAAAAAAATTATTAACATTACCAAACCCAAAAAAACACTCACATAGACAAACAATTCCCTGGTCAGCAATTCTAACACTGAGCAAAAGCCAAGATGCAAAATGTGGGACAGAGAATGACCCAACTCACAATACCATAAACTTCCGTAATAAAAAAACATATATACACTCAGCCCTGTCAATCCCAAAACTTTGTACAAAGAGTGGCTGCAATAAAAGCATTGGCATGCATTCCAGACTAAACAGAACAGTGAAACATGTATATACATTGTGTATATAATATATATACCTGCAAGAGGTTGGCTAAGAGCAGACAGTGTACCCAGCAAGCACTGATCACAGAATACCATGCCAGTGACTAGGGAAGTCTTGGGTTCTCCACAGCAAACTCCATCATTCCATAACACTACATGAACTGCAAAGGCCACCATGACCAGACACAGTGTTCTTACAGAAAACTCCATCACCACGCTCATCACTTCTGTGACTCCAAACCTCGGCTCTCAACCTCTATTTCAAGAAGCAAAGCAGCAGCAGCACTATTCCCAAAGCCCAACCCGTGAAGGTAAGGTGTAGGCACCGCTGCATGCCTACCGTACGTTATTTTTCATTGATCATTATCATATAATATACCTGTTGATTTCCCAAGGAAAAGAAAAAGAAAACAGTTTTTTTTTTAACTGCCACCCTTGCATGTACTAAACAAAAGCCATATCAGCTCTGTTATTGAGGATAAAGCATGGATCCATCTATTCATTATTCTCCTCATGTATTGTTTTCCTTGTCAAGAAGTGGTTTTTGAATAAGTTTACCATTTTGTCTTAAATTGGTGTATTCAAAATGTAGCATGCAGCTCCAGGGGCCCTTATTTCCAGGATTATCCAAGCCACCTGTAGCATATAGTTCCAGGGACCTTATTTTCAGGATTATCCTCAATCATGTCTGTCAGGGTAGGTTTTTACCTTAATCTGTTTAGGTTACTTGCTGATGGAAAGTTTGGTAAACTTTTTTTCAAAAGTATTTATCAAATTCCACTATAATACTTTAATTTAAAGAATACAAATAGCAAACATAAGACTAGTTAGACAAGAGGAGTCTTCTATAGAAAGTCTTTTATAAGGTGCACCAGCGAGGCATATTCTAGCATACAGAGCAGCATAACACATTTAAAGAAAGCACTCAGAACAACTTCATCTCAGAATAGATCTCCAGAACTGTGAAATGAAAACCCAAAGCCTTACTCTTGGTCCCCAGCTACATTGGTATCGTGCGTTGTTGATATTAGTTTAAGAGTTTTATTGATACTCAATTGGATTTAAACCTGAGTTTTGTAAAAAGGATTATTATCTTTTTTTTAACTAATTATACGATGGTTTATTTTTTAAATATTATTTTTAATACAAAATTTAAAAAAAAAAAAAAAATCAAATTTTAATGATTGTATTTTAATTTCTTAATTTAAAATTCTAATGAAAATTATTTAATTATATTTATGTTTTCTCCGGGGCATAGGATTTTCTTTTATATAGAGTGATTTTTTTTTTTTTGTATAGATTGATTTATATAAGTTAATTGTTATGTATTGGATTGTAAATTGTTAGAATTATTTTAGAAGTTAGAGTGGTAATTAATTAGATTTGAAATTGAATTTAAGTAATCTTTACTCATTATAATTTTTTAAATTAACAAAAAATAATTATTTATTTAATTAAAACTTTTAAATTTGTGAAAACTCATTAATTATATTTATATTTTCTCATGGAAAGACTTTGTATTATATAGATTGGTTTTTTTTCAATATAAATTTATTTATTTAAATTAGGTTGGCTCATAAATTGTTGATACTATAATTTCTAAATTAGGTTGGCTCATAAATTGTTGATACTATTTTAGAAATTATAGTGACAATCAATTAAATTTAAATTTAAAAATAAAAATTAATTAATTAAAAAGATTATGTTTGATTTTATATTGGTATTTTTAATCAAATCTTTTAATTTATAAAATAAAAATTTAATCAATTTTTTTTTTTTTATTAAATAAAAAGATATAACAATTTTTAATAACTTCATTAAAATTATTTTAATCTAATAGTAATTAATAATTTTTCCATTTACTAAATTGGAATGTACAATAAATTCTTTTATTTGAAAAACATTAAAAATTAAAGGTTAAAATTTGAAAAACATTTTATTTATAATTTATATAGATGAAAGATAATAAATAAATTGAATACATAAATAAAATATATATTAAATATAATTTTATTTTAAATTTTAATTTATTAAATATTTCAAAGTATAAATTTAAAATTCATTCCATTATTTGATGTTAAAATACACTCACTTTCCTATGAAAATGGCGAATCCCTGTTAAGATACAAGGTACATCTGGTTACATGAAAATAATATCAATTTTAAATGCTTGGTGGGGCCTTTGTTCCACAAACAAAGGGTTTCATAACATATGGTTACATGAAAATAATATCAATTTTAAATGCTTTTGAAAAAATCATAGTATAAATTGTTGCACGATGGTGGGGCCTTTGTTCCACAAACAAAGGGTCTCATACACCAATTTTTATTAATAGAGGTCTGAAATTATAAAAAAAAAAAAAATGTGACAAAGGTCATGTGCAACTAAGGTTTTATAGCTACTACATAGCTCAAACAAGCAGCTAGTGGAGTAGCTAGTGGGTTGAACCCCATTCAAACATTCATATTTTAGGCTTTTCCTCTTTGCATGTATTAAATTTATGTGCCCAAGTGTAGTTGGAAGTCGTTGTTCTTGGACTTTTTTCTAAGTGGGTGGACATTCCATCCAAGATGACGAAGCCTTGTTTTTTGGTGACTGGATCTAAATCCCTAGTCTTGATGCATCACTTCTAAGAATCCAAAGTCCAAAGAGTCATTCATTGCTTCAGAGAAGCTGAGATTTGAAGAGCTCGCCACACACTCACCACATTGCTTCCTCTCAATGAGTGGTCTTTCTAATCTCGAAGAGGTAGGTGATGCTTTTCTACCCAATATTTCTTCTTTAATTGGTTAGAAATGTCTTGAGCAATGTGTATTTGCAAAAAGGGCAAAACCAATCCATAATCTTGACTTGGGCCCTTATGTAGTGGAAGAGAACATCAATATCCTTCAGGAAAGAGGTTTAGTTAATGGATTTACTAGCATTTGGCCCAGTCCTAACTCTATTCTAGATTGGATTTCTACAAGTTGGGTAAATCATGAGTCGACAGATACTTTGTATTGTGGAAAAGGATTTTATACTTTTATTTTTTAAAGTAAAATAGACATGGATCTAATCCTTATATCTAGCCCCTACTTTATGGACTCTAAGGGAGTATTTCTTGCCCACTAGACTTTTAAAGCTATCAGAGACTATTTGTACCATTATATTACTCATGTAGAGCATAAGGATAATATCTTCACATGTGCCAGAATTTGTGTAGAAATGGATTTTGCAAAAGGACATCTTAAGGCAATTCAACTTGACTTGGAGGGTTGGAGCCATCTCCAGACCATGGATAATCAATAGGTTCTTTTCAAATTCAATTCTTGTCATGAGTACGGGAAATTTGCCAAAATTTGTCCTAACACTCAAACATCTCAGCCACTTTCTAAACCATCTCTATTATCTTAAAGTATTGATGAGCAAGGATCATTCAAACAAGTATCAAGAAAGCGAAAGAAACAATAATGATTTGTATTTATGAAGGAACAAAATGAAATATATATTTAAAACAAAAACACAGAGATGCAATGAAACTGGACTTCAATTAATAAATAGAAATGATGAAACCATTTACATGTAGAAAGAAAGCAAACTAGCTCAAACAGTGGTAGCTTATATTTGAGAAGAGATGTGATGGTTATGTGCCTTCTAAACTGTGTTGCAATGAGGCTCTAAGGCCTTTTACCATGAAGAAAATATGAGAAAACCTAAATATCCAAAACCTTAACCCTAGGAAATGAAGCGCCAAAGGCTTATGGGGTAAGTTGGAACGTCAATTTCCTAGGGTCGTAGCTTTGGCATGCGATCTTCGTTTGGTGTGCACAATAGCCCGTTAGAAAGATATATCAAGGATAAAAAAATTTGACTGCAAATGTCAGTAAAAGTCTAATGAGTTTCCTTTTTCCCAAGAAAAACATTGCTTAGGGTCTCAAAACAACTTCAGAAGTTCAGGACATGAAAATTGTCAAAAATAAAAAACTACCAAAATAGGAAATTGTGCTGAAAATTAGGAAATTGATAGGAAACGATGTTGTAAGCCAAGTGGAATAGGTGGGTGGACACCAACATCCACCTGAATCAATCCTTTCCCCTTATGAAGCAATGACCCCCATTGCATTGAGTGCCTCCATGAGATGGGGAAACTTTTGTTGAACTTGGTCCCTAGTGAACCACTTGCCTTGGTGCAGGAGTTGGCCTACTTTGATAACCCAATACAGTTGGATCCTATGTTAGTGAGTGTTATTAATTTGTGTTTCCATGATACAAACAATTATGGTTTGTTCAATGCAATCTGGGTTGAGCTCTATGTTTTTTTTCCACGATACTGAAGTCTAGGATAGAAACTTAAATCATTGACACTAACAATCCAAGTATCGCAACAAGACTACTTTACACAACAGAATAATATACAATAGTAAATATACTAGTGCACAAAATATACACAAATTTTTATAATTTCACTAACATTCCAACTTTGTTATATTAATCAAATTGATAAAGCAACAGTCTAGGGTTCTCGTACCAGGGATAATGGACCTCATACATCTACTAGTACAATAATACAAGATACATTAATGGTCTAGCTAATGTAATGCACAATCAAAACTACTTTTTTGTATCTTGTACACTATGGGTCCTTCGATTCTGTTCTGCAACACCTACCTCTATCAATGCACCAACTCCTTTAGGGCACTGAACTCGGCTCTCCAATCTTCCCTCTAGCTAATCATAAGTGTTGAAAAACACAAAATTAATAGACAAGACATGGAAGATAATTGTGTGTTTTCCTTACTATTCACAATCATGTACATTTATACATTTTCCATTACCCTTGGTTTTCATATACCAAGTGGTCTCTTGGACTCCCTTTGACTGTTCAAATTCCACACCATAACCCTTAATAGATTAGGTGTCCATCATTTCCCCCCTTAATATGAAGGGGTATATACGAGTACAAGAAGAGATTTATAATACAAAAATGTATGACAACAATACACTAAATGTGCTCTCTAAGATGATGGTATAATGAGGGAGAACTTGAGGTCTCAACCAGTGATGGTTTAAGGTTGACCACCAACATTGGAACGCTTAGTGCAATTCCTGGAAATCTTCCAAATATGGCTAGAAGCTTAAGTCTTAATCTAGAGGAAGTGTTCCCCATTTTTGTGCAAAGGGAGACCTTTGGGTCTCAACCTGGAACACTTATTGTGATTCCTAGAATAGTTCCAAATCTGGAAAGAAGTTTTTAGTCTTATGCTAGAGGAAGTGTCCCTAATGCTTTGACGAGGGAGACCATCAACCTGGAAAATGGAGATCTCAATCTGTGGAAAAAATGGATAACCTCAACCTAAAAAGGGAGTTATCAACCTATGGTGGTTTAAGGAAGGCCACCAACCAAAAGGCATGCTCATGGGCTTCTTTATCTCTGGCTACAACTCTGAATTTGGGTATGGTTGTCTCTATATGTAGGATCAAGAAGCAAGTTCAGATTGTGGCTCAGGCTCACTTGATGAACCAAAAGGCATGCTCATGGGCTTCTTTGTCTATGGTTACAACTCTAAATTCGGGTATGGTTGTCTCTGGTTACAGGCCCAAACAACAGGTTCAGGTTGTGGCTCATGCTTGCTTGATGTATATGTGAAGCTTGTATATGACCATGAATTTTCCCCCTGTTAGATACATGGTGAGAAGATGAAGTAATATCAACTGCAAGAATTTTCGATACTCAAGAAAAAAATTTGTGGTATGAACAAAATATCTTCTTGGTTGGTGAAGCCCATTGCCAAGAAGCAATCCATCCTAAGTGAATCTTCGTTCTTGCATAGGCTTGCTTATAAATTATTTGTTTGAATGATGAGTGTGTTGACCACAATGATCACAAGGGTGAAGATAAAAACACTAATATTTCACATGCCCAACTTGATTATAGTGTTTTCATTTGAAAAATTTTGGTTGCTTTGGAAGAGGAGAAAGATTTGAAAGAAGTGAAGATGAACTGCCATGAAGAAATCCAACGCTTTGAAATTGAATGGGCTTGGAATAGTTTGGAGTATCAAAGAACACCTCCTTTTCATATCCAAGACCTTTTCTATTATTTTTCCTGGCAAGATCTTCCCAAGGTATGATGATGGGTGTGGGAAGAGTAACATGAACTTCTGCATATTTATGCAAGTATGCTCCTGAGATGGGCTCAATGATTTGATCAGTTTCTAGTTGTTGTTGGGAGTCAAATTCAGACTCAAAAAAGGGATTGTTTTTAACAAAAGCAAGTTCAAAATGATTTATTTTCTGTTGTAACTCATATTGTTGTAGTTGTGACTCAAGCTGCAAAAACTCAATCTTCTCATGTGCATTTTGCAAGCAAGTTTGAATGTCAAAAAGAGTTTCCTTGCTGATTTTTATTATATCATGAACAATAAATGTATCATAGTTTTCATAAACTCTAATACTCCATCAATTCGAGCCATTTTCTCCATTGTTAAATTTACACTTTAAAAAACATCGATCACAGCTATGAACAAATAAAGAAGAAGTAACACCCACTCATGATACAATGTCAAGAATCTTTTATTTATCACTAGAAATTTGGAACTTTAAGTCAACATTACCATTGACCATGAAAATTTCAACTTTGGAAAGAGTGCAACTTACTTTTCACGGTATATAATAAGCAGAGAAAACACCATCATATATATACTACACAACCTTCAAAAATAACTCAATGCATGTATAATTTTTCATTTTTCATACCACTCAAGCTCTCAATGCAAAGAGAAGAGCCATCATACCACATACTACTTTCAAAGCATACCATGAATTGCGCACTCTCTAACATATACATACGACAACCTTCAACAATATGGATAATACGAAAACATATGCTCCATTCACCAATGCATAAAAAGAATGTAGCATATTGTTGTGTTTTAGCTGCTACAACGCCCTCCGAAATTTTGGCCTATACCCAATTTCGGGGCCTTCCTTGATTTTTTCCATCATCGTCGCAATATTTGAAACTCATTCCATGTGCTTTCTTAGAGTGTTGTGTTCCCTTTTGCAAGTTGGGCAAAGTGTCGTCTTTTGGCATGTATGTAATTGCATCAAGCATATAAGCCCGTTCGGGTGGTTCCAAGAGGTCATTTTTGTGAAAATGAGTTTTTCCAACCTTGTAATTACCTATCACACTCATTTCCAAAGTGTTGAGCACTATCGCACAAGTGTCATCATGATCATCATAAAGTGTATCTTTATTGCCGCATTTGTCGTAATTAGTCATAAAGTTATCGCATAGAGGGAAATTATTTGTTTGTATGTCATGTATGGTCTATGTTGTTGAGTTTTCAAAGTATTCTAAGTGTGTGATCACAATCAAATTTTTATCACCATTCACACTAATCTCATCGATCCCACATTTAGCCATTTTCAAAAAAACTTCCAAACCAAGAAACCTAGCTTTATCCGACCTCCCTAAGTTGTGCACAGCGTAGTTTCAATCCTCTAGCTATAACCTTGTTGTTTGGAACTACACAATGCACAGTTCCTACCTCCCAGGACTATCGCATTGCGCAATTTTTGTGCCCAAGCTTCGGCCTTGACCTCTAGAATTGTGTAATCCTGTCTCCAAACCTGGATTAAACTGTGCACTTCGCAATCACAAGCCTCAATATCATCCCTAAGATCTTTAACTGCACAGCTGCATAGTAGCCCAACCCCCCTTGCCTCCCAGAACAATGCAGTATGCTCACTCAGTGCCCATTCCCTCAACTTGCCTCACTGGCTCCCGAAACTGCGTAGTTTTCTCCCTTAGTTCGACTTGAAATGTGTATTGCGTAGTTTCAAGGCTCAAGCCTCACCCCTAGCTGCTTGAACTATGTAATTTCATAGTCACTTAGCCTCTCTTCCCAACCTTTCACAAGTTCTGCGCTCAGTCTATGGATCAGAATTCACCATCTTATACTACGGGGCTTTCGAATTGATGTCGTCTCATCATGAATTAATTTTAGGAATAGGTACCCTATCATGTCAAGAAGAGATGATGAAGAAGGATAAGGAGGGAAGCAGAAGGTGCTCAAATACGACTTTAGCCGAATTCACAAATCAACTCAATCATGAGAATCGAAGGGATATTGTCACATGTACCACTATCAAAGACTTAAGATCATTGAAGGTTCCTTTGTCACCAAGCCATGCGAAGGTGAAAAGAAGAAAGATTTCAAGAACAGATAATTTTACCCAGAACAACACTAGCTTGACATTTCCACGTCATCAATCAGTCCATGGCTGGGCCGTTTCATCTCATGTCATGAGTGGTCACATGCCACACTCTGCGCCCAATTATGTAACATATGTTTTAGAAATGTATTATACAAAAGTCCAAATGACATGTGTGTAATGTTGAAAATTCATAGAAAGTCAAATTTTCATGAGGGTAGATGAAGATTCACAAGGAAGGTGAAGCATCTTGTCCTCATTGTTATAAATACTCCCTCTTTGTAAGAGCAAAGGACTTTTCAACTTGGCTCCTCCCACAAAGCATTAGAGAGATAATCTAGTTCTTTTGGAGAGAAAGGAGTGGCTACAACGCTCCACTACTGGAGATAATGATGTTCCTTTTATGCTTGTTCCTTATAAATTTTACTCAATAATATAAGCCTTCAAGGCCAACACATTCTTCATGAATGGATTATGAATATTTGTAATACTATTATACGGATGTTTGTACTTCATGTTTTCTTTGACATGTGCTAATATAATTGAACTATTTCAATTATTTTATTACTTTCCTTGTTTATAATGTGTTGTAATGGTTGTTATTGTTGTCCCATCCTTGTTGACTACTCTATAGGATATTATACATACCTTTCTCATTTTTTGGTTGTAACGACCGTCACATCCCTTGTGGACTATTCCACTGGATGTTAGACAGATCCCTCTGGTTCATGCGTATCTCTTCTCGTGTGTTTTAAACACTTTATACATCATTTTCCCCCTCCGTGATGTAATTAGATTGACATGTCTACACTGATATGAACCGTGCACACACCTTCTTTCTTTTAGAAGGCACCATTGCATCTCTCTCTCTCTCTTGATGATATTTAGAGGCAACGGAAATATTTAAGAACTTGGAAATCAGGCCTTTATATTGGATGGGACTCCTACACCAAACTGTGTGAGGTCTAATTCAGATTTCATATCAGGGAGATTCTTTGAATGTTGGCAGGTCCATCACCATCAATATTTTTGGCGCTAGATGGAGGGAAGATATACTTTATGGCTGATAACCTCACCGACCCAAATTATACCTTCTTTGGTCAAGGTAGTAATATTCCCTACATATGCTCCTGAAACTGGTGGTACCTCTTATCCCGAGACTGCAAAACCTCACGAACTCACATATGAACATATTCGGGCACTCCACCCCATCACTCGTAAGTTTGCAAAATCTATCAGACTGATACCAAGATTACACACACTTTCGTATCTCCCGAGGTAGTAGTTTCAACAATTGAAGATTTGGTTCTCGCCACCCTTGAAGAGTTACCAAACTCTAAGGAAGACGAAGAAAATTCCAAATTTCAATGGTGGTGACGATGACAATGTGGTACTCTCAGACGATACTCTTCATGAATTAGGCGATGAAGAGGAGGAAAAAGATCCATCAGATTCTGAGAAAGAGGAAGAGGGTGGAAGACCAAGATTTGGATTGGATGACTCGGGGCACACTTGCACTTCTGGGGGTTTTACACAAAATTCCAAATCATTCAGAAAATCTCTTAACAAAGTATGACCCAGAAAAAATAGTGAAGGCAGAGGACCACTTGGATAACTTCTACTTACATTTGAAAACACTTGAGGTACACTACGATGATGTTGCATGTAGACTTTTTCCGTGTACCTTAGATGAAGAGCAGTTGTATGGTATCATAATCTTCCTTCGAACTCCATCCAGAATTGGAGGGAGTTTAATAAAATATTCCTTGAAAATTTAATTGATGATAAGACCCCCGCCATGTTATTGAAAGAACTGGGTAATATTAATATGGAGAAAAATGAGAAAGTGAAATATTTAAATCAAATGTTTAACCGCATCTTGATTAAATTCCCAGCAAACACGAAACCTCATGACTCCATCACCATAGACTACCACACTTCTTCCTTGCCAGCAAACATTGCGCAGTTTGTAAAGAAAACTGCGAAACACACTGTTATAAAAAAATTATGAAGAAGCGATCACAACTGAAAAGGACTTGCACGAAATTGGGGTCATCATAGATGATGAACCAATGAAAGACTCTAAAGACATGGGCAAAAGGTATTAGGCCTATATAAGCAAGGCTTAGGACAAAGCAACTTTTGATCTTGAAATCTTGACCGGTCTCGTCAAGACTATTTCAAATGAGATGGCAGAGCTGAAACAAAGGTTAAGGGAGACCACCGTGAGTAGCAAGCCTCCCATATTCAACCTTGTTCACAAGGACTGCAAATTTTGATAGTAGCAATAATCAACTAGCAAATTTTGTGCAAATATCGAGCATCCTATTGAATATTGAAGGTTTGCGCATGGATCAATATTGTACATATCATAAAGCGTATTCTGAGAAAACATGCCCACAATGGAATCACACCATGAACGTTCTTGCTACGCATATTTGCGAGGTAGTACTTTTTGATGAACAAACTAAGCCTAAAGAATAAAAGAAATAAATTTCCACAACCAAAGAGACTCCAAGTGTGGGGCATGCAGTAAACATGTTCAATTATATACTCACAACCCAAAAGAGCACAACCTAGAAACAACCTATGAGTGATCCTCCGACCCAGAAGTAGACCAACCAGTACAATTTGAGAAGCCAAGGGCCGACCACTGAATCAAAATTGATGAAGTAGAAACTCAAAGAAAAATTATCAAGAAAAAGAATTCCACCCGTCAGTTCAACATAGAACACTCAGAGCAAGTCTGGAAAAGCAGTCTCAACGAAAAGTGCTTCCGTAAATAGTAAGAATAAGAACATCGCTCTAGAATTCACAAACCAAGTCATGCCCGCAGACACTCCGGTAATCTTTCCTGTTGTAGATTACAACATAGTTGAGGACATGAAGAAGGTTCGTGTGAATATTTCAATGTTCGGGCTAACAAATATTACGATCCAATAGGACATCCTCTTATGCACACTTGGGCATTCCACTATAGGTAACGATGCCTCTTCAGAAAAGGGATCAGGTATGTCCTTTGGTTACCTCGAATCAATTCTTAACGCTTTAACAATGGAAGAAAATACACTCTGCCCTTCGTTTCTATTAATGTTCAAAATTTTCGATTCCAATGTATACAAATACTTAGTTGATTCAGGTGCACCAGTAAATGTAATTCCATTATCTGTCACAAATAAAATTAATGCAAAATGGGACAAAATAGATGAAAAAATTATTCAACTGAACAATATTCTTTTCACGTAGTTGGTGAACTCAAAGACGTGATTGTCAGTTTTTCATCCGACGATCAAGTTCACCAATGTATAAACATAGTAATTGTGGACATACTGAGATCATACAGAGTATTGTTGAGTAGGGACTAGTCCAACAAGTTACAAGGGTACTTCGCTACGAACTGGTCACACCTATGGCTTCCATACAAGGGAAAAAATAAATAGATCCAGGTGAACTCAGAGAGATACATGAAACATATTGTCACTCCCTTGAATGGAAAAAATGAACTAGTGGCTTTCACAAACTTATTTTCGAAAATTTCTTCTTGGAAACTCAACTGGGGTGTTATCTTGCACAACCATCCCCAATCCCACCAGAAACACAGTTGGAGCTCCTTCTTAGTCCAACTGGTGAAAATGACCTTTGAACAGTTAGTAGTAGTAGTAGTATTAATGGTTTTATTTCGTAATCCTTGTGCATATGACATGTGGACTTTGTATTTCGATGGTTCCAAAACACAGGAGGCTCCGGAGCTGGCTGCATTTTAATAGACCTGCTGCATAGAAAACATTTTATCTCTATCCGCTTGGAATTCAAGTGCATGAACAACACTACATAATATGTGGCACTCATCTTGGGTTTGCAAAGAGCCATCAACCTCAACGTTGCTTTCCTAAATTAATAGGTGACATAGAAATTGTGGTACGACAGGTACGTGGTACCATACATTGTGTGTCGCATCATCTTAAAATTTATCAACAAGAGGTACGACATTTAATTTCACACTTCCAAGCTTTTAATATTATCTCTATTCCTAAAATGCAGACAGTTGCGGATGCATTAGCAAAATTTGCTACTAGGCTATCACCGTTGAGGGACGGTTTTTCTGTAGAGATTCTTTATAAGCAATCCGTCCACGATAATATTACTAATTTACGTGTTTTTAATGATGACCAACATATACTATAATTCATGGCGAATGTTGATGTTTTCAAAGATGCAACGATCGATGAAGACGAGCACAAAAAGGCATTGTAGGATGCAACCAACACAAGTAAAGGAAATATTATGCTGAAAGGTGTGGTATCTTTGGAAAAGTTGTATGACCTATAGTACTTCTTCTGGGGGCCTGTCGATGCTGAAATCCATAGTTTCACGTTGTCACACGAGAATATTAATTTGGGAACAGAAAAGGATCCAAATTTTGTCAATCTTGGTACTTGTTGCACACCACAGGAGTGGAAATCCTTTATCTGCTTGTTCAAGCAATATCGATATATATTCACATGTACATATGATGAACTTAATACTTATGACACACAAATTATCCAGCATGTGATTCTGATAAAAGAAGGGGTCAAGCCATTCCAACAAAAACTGAGAAAATTACATCCGACACTTGAGCCTCACATTCAGAAAGAGTTAAGAAAGTTTTTGGATGCTCGGATCATAGATAGAGTGCGACATTCGACTTAGGTATCAAACTTGGTCCCGGTAAGGAATAAGCCCGGGGAAATCCACTTATGTGTGATTTTTGAAATTTAAAGCGCGCCTCGGACAAGGATAACTACCCCATGTCATATATGGAACATATACTGCATATAGTATCAAGGTCAGAATTTTTTTCTTTATTAGATGGATATTTAGGATACAACTAGGTTTTGGTCTAAGATCCTGACAGAATTAAAACCACTTTCCGCACGAAGTGGTGCATGTTCGCATTCAGGCGAATGCCATTTGGTTTGATCAATGTCGATGCTACAATCCAACGTGCCATGGACATCGCTTTATGGGGATTGATTGGAGAGAGCGTAGTGGTCTATATTGATGATGTCACAGTGTTTTCCATCAGATATTTGATCACATACACCACTTAAATAAAATATTAGAGCGATGTCGCAAGTATGGGATATATCTTAATCCCAAGAAGAGTATTTTTGCAGTGTTCAAGAGTAATCTATTGGGAGACATAATTGCTAAGAGTGGGATTAAATTAGACCTGAAGAGGGTCAAAGCAATTACGCAGATTCCCTTCCCAGTAAACAAGAAGGCTATGCAGTCCTTTCTGGGGAAGATCAATTTCCTGCGTAAGTTCATCTTCGGCTATTATCAGATTGTCAAGCCAATATAGGATATGGTGAAGAAGGATGCAATCTACAGATGGGATAAAAGGGAAAAGGATGTGTTTTCCCGTACCAAATAAGCTATCGTTGAACCACCCACATTATACAACCCAAATTTCACTAAATATTTTTTTCTATACACCTTTTGCTTCATGCATTTCTCTCATCATTGTACTCACACAAAAGGATGATATGAACAATGAGCGACCTATCTCTTTTATGAGCACTGGTCTTCAAGGACCCAAACTTAACTACCCTGTTGTTGACAAGAAAGCTTACGTGGTATACAAGGCAGTGAAAAAATTCTGACCCTATCTCTTGAAAAATCACTACATTATATTTGTTCCACACCAAACAGTCAGATCATTGCTTGTCCAACAAGATCTGGGTGAAAGAAGGGTGAACTGGATGATTGGTTTGCAAGAATATTATCTACAGATCAAGATGGTTCACATAATCAAGGGCCATGGTCTATGTCGACTAGCAGTAGAATTAGTAGATGCAAAGGAAGAAGAAGATCTCTCAGGGTGGGAGCAAGAAATTTAAATGTACAACATTTAGCAAGCCTTCCCCACTACTAGCACAGACTCTTAGTACACTAATGTGCGCCAATATGTTGAACATGACTCGATGCCATCCCATTTATCCACTCGGAAAAAGAGGGCATTGAGACTCAAAGCATTATCTTACCAGTTGGTACATTGGGTGGTTTTTAGAAAGAATCACAATGGAGTGATGCTCACGTGTTTGGACGCACATGATTCAAATAAGGTAATGTGTGATATCCATGACAAACTAGCCAGGGGACACTTCGCGGGCAACACAACTGCACATAAAATCATGCAGGACGATTTTTATTGGCCCGCATTATTCAAATATTCTCATGCTTACACCCACAAATTTTTGGTCTATCAAAGGTGTGCCACCTGAAATAAGAAGTCAACCACCCCATTGTAGCCTATCACAGTGGAAGAACCTTTCCAACAGTGGGGCTTGGATGTTATTAGAGAATTTCGGCATTATTAAAAGAACACCATTATATTCTCACTGCCATAGACTACTTTACATGGTGGAAAGAAGAAGTTACGATTAAACAGGTGAATGATTAGGAAGTCATTATCTTTCTTCAGAAAAATATCATTTCCAGGTTCGAAGTTCCTACTTCACTTGTTTTCGAAAATGCAACATATTTTCCATTGCTCAAACTTTATGATTTTTCATTAGAAAATGGATTTGTATTGAAACATTATGCTAATTATTATCCTTAGGGTAATGGTCTTGTTGAATCCACGAATAAGAGCCTAATACACATCTTCAAGAAGACCCTATTCTATGAACAGAGGAATTGACACTTTGCTTTGGTGAATTCCTTATGCGATGATCAAGTCACACCGAAGCCCTTCCTGAACACCTCCCCTTACTTCTTGGTATACGGAAAAGAAGTCATCCTCCTTCCAAACATCTACTTTCCTACTCTCCGACTCTCACAAGAATCCCAAGGCAAGCCATGTATGTTAGTGAGGCGTAGGATGGACACCCTTCACAAGATACAGGAAGAAAGGTTGAAATCCAAAGAAAGTTTTCACTCCATCAAAGTTGTAACGAGTGGTGGTTCAACAGGAAGTATGCAGGGAAGAAAAAATTTAGTGTGGGTTACTTAGTCTTGAAGTGGGAAAAATCCCATGAATACAAAGGCAAAGACATTAAGTTTCAATCCCTGTGGATTAGGCCATTCACAGTGCACAAGAAGCTTGGCCAACACACTTATTGTATTCAAGCACTTGAAGGGAATATTGAATTTCTCCCTGTCAATGGCCAAGATTTGAAACATTACTTTCAATGACAATCAAGTGTTGTGCCCTACATTGTGTACATATTTTTTCTTTTGTTTATTGTTGTTGTTATTGTTGTCTTTTTTTTGTTGCTTTATTTGTGTTATGTGAATAAGTGTTTTCCTTGTACATGTTTTGGATTATGAGAATGTGTGTGGCTAAAGTCTAAAGGAGTCTTCTGACACTTCAAAATTTGGCTAAGACTTCGATTTGTCTTCTTTGTTTTGCTTATCTATTTTGGCCGATGAAGTTTCGATGACAAATACGATCCGTCCGTAAGGAGAGTTTTGGTCAAACCATGAACTTGTGTCTAGTCGAGAAACCTTGTGCATGTATTTAGTTATTTATGTTTTGGTGTTTCCACGCTTATCCAATTAGTAAAAGAGGAGAATGGGAAAAATCTAAACGAGCAAAACTAAATCAGAGGTATTTATATGCTTCTCTGAATTAAAAACCTCTCCTACTCTAAATAAGTCGGGATCCCTCTTCCACCCAAAATGAATAAGTGCCAATGCACAGTCCTATAATAAAAATAAAAATAAAGGCAAAAGAAGAGAAAGGCTTCCTGCGTAGAGAGGTGAAGAAAGCAACTCCGTCAGTGTACAGACTAGGCTTGCTTGAAGCAGGGAATGTTTTTGTGTTCCTATAGTGACTTCGTCGGGGTACTATCCAGGCCTGCTGGCAACAGAGCAACAACTAAGTTGAAAAATTATACCTGGAAAATCTTAAAATCGCGAGCTTCACTACCCTTCTCAACTCAAAAAATTGTGATAATGTTGAACTTTATGTTTAGTTAAACCGAGAAGGCATGACGGGGACTATGTCTATTCACGGGGTAAGTGGGTAAACCAAAGTAATATGCATAATGAATCAATACTCCTGGAAGAACCAAGGCCCTGCACGAAAGAAATTAACTGAGACAGAGAATTTGGAGTTCTACCAATGTGTCGACAAGTGTTGTAGCTTCTACAATACCCTCCAAAATTTTGGCCTATACCCAATTTCAGAGCCTTCCTTAATATTTTCACCATCGTTGCAATCTTTGAAATTCATTACATGTGTCTTCTTAGAGTGTTGTGTTCCCTTTTGCAAGTTGGGAAAAGTGTCATATTTTTGCATGTAGGTTGCTGCATCATGCATTTAAGTCTGTTCTGGTGGTTCCAAGAGGTCATATTTGTGCAAATGAGTTGTTCTAACCTTTGTAAGTACCCATCGCACTCATTTCCAAAGTGTTGAGCACTGTCATGCAAGTGTCATCATGATCGTCGTAAAGTGTATCTTTAGTGTCGCATTTGTCGTAATTAGTCGTAAAGTTGTCGCACAGAGGTAAATGGTTTGTTCATATGTCATGGATGATCTATCTTGTTGAATCTTCAAATTATTCTAAATGTGTGATCACAATCAAATTTTTATCATCGTTCACACTAATCTCATTGATCCCACACAACCATTTTTGGAAAAACTTCCCGACCAAGCAACCTAACTTTATCCAACCTCTCTGAGCTGCACACTGCGCAGTTTCAATCCTCTAGCTATGACCTTGTTTCTTGGCACTGCGTAATGAAAATTTTCAATCCTCTATTTGTGACCTTGCTTCTTGGCACTGTGTAATGTGTAATTCCTGTCTCTCAGGACTATTGCACTGTGTAGTTTTTGTGCCTAAGCTTTGACCTTGACCTCTAGAATTACACAGTCCTGTCTCCCAGCCTAGATTAAACTGTGCACATCGAAATCACAAGCCTCAATATCATTACTTTAGCTCTTGAATTTCACATCTGCGTAGTATCCCAACCTCCCTTGTCTCCCAAAATTGTGCAGTATGCTCACTTAGTGCCCATTCGCTCAACCTGTCTCACTGGCTCCCGGAACTACATAGTTTTCTCCCTCAATCCGGCCTAAAATGCTCACTCTGAAGTCTCATAGCTCAAGCCTCACCCCTTACTTATTGAAATATGTAGTTGTGTAGTCACTGAGCTCCTCTTCCTAGTCTGTCACTAGTTTCAGACTCAGTCTATGGATCAGAATAAACCATATTAGACTAGGGGGTTTTCATATTGATGTCGTCTCGTCGTGAGTGAATTGCAAGAATAGGTACACTATCATGTCATGGCATGATGATGAATAAGGAGAAGAAGGAAAGAAGCATCCTCAAAGGCAAGTTTATATCTGAATTCATAAGTTAATCAATCATGAGAAAGCGAAGGGATACTAGTTTGCACCACTATCAAAGACTTGAGATAATTGAAGATTCCTTGTCACCAAGCCATACGAAGGTGAGAAGAAGAGCATTCTCAAGAAGGCACTTAGCACCCAACAACAACATTGTCTTGACATTGCCACATCATCAGGTAGTCCATGTCGATAATTTCATCTCATGTTATGAGTGGTCACATGCCACACCTTGTGGCCAATGATGTAACATATGTTTCAGAAATGTATTGTAAAGTGAAAGTCCAAAGGACATGTGTGGAATATGAAGAGTCATGTAAAGTTTAAAATTCATAGGAAGTCAAATGATCATGAGGGTAGAAGAAGAGTCACAAGGTAGGTGAAGCATCACCTCCTCATTTTTATATATACCACCCTCATTGTAAGCTCATGGGAATTTTCACCTTGGCTCCTCCCACAAAGCATTAAAGAGATAAGATAGTTATTTTGGGGAGCAAGGAGT
Source organism: Pinus albicaulis (assembly GCA_034641835.2). Lineage (NCBI taxonomy): Eukaryota > Viridiplantae > Streptophyta > Pinopsida > Pinales > Pinaceae > Pinus > Pinus albicaulis. The sequence continues at coordinate 1,623,905,939 of CM076581.1, forward strand.
GGCTCCAATGCTCCACTAATAGAGCTAGTGATGTTCATTGTATACACGTGTCTTGGAAATTTTACTTAATAACATAAACCTTCAAGGCCATCACGTTCTTCATGCATGGATTATGAATGTTTGTAAGACTATTCTATGGATGTTTGTACTTCATTTTTTATTTCACATGTGCCAAGATAGTTGAACTATTTCGGTTATTTTAGTACTTATCTTGTTGAGAAAGTGTTGTAATGGTTTTTATTGTTGTCCGATCCTTGTGGAATACCCTGCAGGATATTAGGCATATCTTTCTCATTTGTTGGTTGTAACGACCATCACATATGTTGTGGATTATTCCACTGAATGATAGACAAATCCCTCTGGTTCGTGTGTGTCTCTTCTTGGGTGGTATTGTTACCTCTCTCTTAGAGGCTCAGTTTTTCCCCCCCTCTGCGATAGAAGAACTTTGACACATCTAAAATTGGACACTCACCAGGCACACCTTCTTGCTTTTCGAAGGCACCATTGCATCCCTAACTCTTGCTAAAAGTTAGAGCGAAGGAAAATATTTAAGAAAATTGGAAATTGAGCCTTTATACCGGATGGGACTCCTACTCCAAATGATGTAAGTTCTAGTTGGGACTTCATATCGGCGAGATCCCCTAAATGATGGCAGGTCGAGCACCGTCAACACATTGTCATTATAAACCAACACCCATCACAACGCATATATATGGCTTCAACATATATAAAATAAGTGCATGCAAACAAAGTTTGAATGACACCAATACCAATGCACCTACTTCACTTCAAACACACAACACACCAATGCATTCCAATACATATTCAATGTATAAAATCATCATTTTTATTAAGGGAACCATTCAATGATTTTTTGCACCGAATAGGAAAAGCAAGATGTCATTCTAATAGCATTGTAGTGGAAATAATACATTAAAATATCACTATATAAGAGAGAAGGTGAAAAATCCACGCTATCTTTTGCCATCGATGCTAGTGAAAAAGCCTTTACCTTTTCCTATGCATTTCAACATCGATCTTGGGATTGTACGATATCATGATCTGGATTTTAAATTTGGCTAACAAAATCACGCATTTACCTGGGTGCCATCCAAGGAAAACTCACATATTTAACTTGTCGTATTCTATTGAAGAACATATATCCCTCTATAGCAATGAAACAAAATCATGTGCCTTCCATAAAGTCGGAAGAGTTCCTTTTATGCGGTCATCAAAAACTGCGAAGGGTGTTGGATGATGTTCACAAGTTCTTCAAATTGTTCCTACTCACATAAATCCATGGAAATCTTGTCATAACACCAATCACTCAACATGCGGCCAATATATAGAATTTACCTAATCTTTTGATGTAACAGTTACACATAATACACCCTTTCTTTCAAAAACAAATGACTATTCAAACCCATGATATTATTTCACATTCACAACATATTGTCAAATGCTTATGTGGAGACAATACATTATAAATTTGAATCAATTCAATGAAGAGAATTTCATAGAGAGAGCTTGGGAGATTGTGCACATTTCTTGGGCTTTGGCTTCACAACCAACATTATCTAGAGTTCAACTTAGGCAGACTGTATTTGCACCATTCAACACATTCACAAATGGTATGGTATTAGCTATTCAACATTACATTCGAGGTGTTTCAAGAATTTAAAGACCGAAGAACAAAACATATGCACATAATGCACAAAAAGTATGCACATACTTCCATTCTAACACATAGAAAATCGACCAAGGATACCATACATTGATTCAACACAGAGCTCAAGAATTTAATGCACTTCAAATGGTGATGTAGTCAAGGCAACGACCAACATTTATGGTTCAACCATATATAGGAGTTACACACATACCAACGCTCCATTCCAACACATATACCAGATTGAATGAACACAATCATTGGACACCTTGATAGTGACTGGGCACCCATGCCACGTCGGACACCATGCTTGCGTACAAAAGTTGTCCATCAGATGCAGGCACGTGTCGTGGGTACAAGCCACCTATCTAGCCGGTCCCTTCCCGCGTTTAACCAGAGGATTGTCCGAGAAGCCCACATTTTCACTTCGGGCCTAGTCGTTGTTCATCTTCCTGTCTGATTGTTGCGCAGTCGCTGCACCGATGCCCGACACCTCTGCCTCCGCCCTCCGTGCACTACATCCTGGGTTATGGCGCCTGTGCCCTCCTAGTTCAAGATCCCGTGGTCATGGTTCGACTGTGGGGGATGAACCTTCTCATTATACCTCGGATCTGTGGTGATTATACCTCGGCTCTGTGTTGGTTAAACCTTGGCTCTGTGGTGGTTATACCTCGGCTCTGTGGTGGTTATACCTCAGCTCTGTGTGGTTATACCTCGGCTCTTTGGTGGTTATACTCAGCTCTGTGTTGTTTATACTCGGCTCTGTCATGGTTATACCTTGTCTTTGTCGTGGTTATACTCAGCTATGTGGTGGTTATACTAGGCTCTGTGGTGGTTATACTCAACTCTGTGATGGTCATACCTCGGCTATGTGGTGGTCATACCTTGGCTCTATGGTGGTTTTACCCCGGCTCTATGGTGGTTTAACCTCGGCCCTGTGGTGGTTTTAACTCGACTCTGTGGTGGTTTTACTCAGCTCTGTGGTGGTTTTACTCGGCTCTGTGGTGGTTTTACTTGGCTCTATGGTGGTCATACCTCGGCTCTGTGGTGGTCATACCTCGGCTCTGTGGTGGTTTTACCTCGGCTCTGTGCTAGTTTTACCTGTGTTCGTCTTTGTGTCGTTTTCAGGTCTAGATGTTTAGAATTGTGTTTTTAGGTGCGTTTTTCAGGTCTGGATGCTCTGAATTGTGCTTTCAGGTGCATTTTTCAATTTTGGTTTTCCTTTTTTTTAGTGTTTTTGCTATTTTTTTAATGTTTTTGCTCTGTGAATGGTTGTTTTCTGATTGGCTTTTTGCATTGTTTGCAAGTCAATGCAGTTGGCAAGGAGGAAGGCGAGGAGAGAAGTCTTAAGGTAGGAATCTGTCCTACCAGTCATATGTATGTGTTTGTAAACACATTTAACCTGAAGGATATGTTTCTATGTTGAGCTTGTTTACTGTGTTTTTAAACACTTGGGTTTTATGTAAATTGTCTGGTTTTTTAAAACTTTTAACTTGAAGGATATGTTTTTGTTGAGCTTGTTTTCTGTGTCTTGTATTTTTGTGTAAATTGTCTGGTTTAGGTTTAGGGTAGGGTTTTGTGTTAATTAAAAGGAATCTGTGTAAATTGAGATTTAGGGTTTAGTTTTTTTTTTTAACACATTTAGGGTTTAGGGTTTTTTGTAAATTGAGATTTTGATGTTTAAATATTTTTATCCACCACAGATTTGAGAGTCGAGGTATAATTGTTTTATATTCTGTACATGTTTTCAATTAATTTGATGACATTTTCTCATACTGTGTTAGTAATGTTGTCTAAATTCTCATACTGTGTTAATAATGTTGTCTAAATTGGCATACTATGTTGTTAATAATGTTGACATTTTCTCATACTGTGTTGTTAATAATGTTGACATTTTCTCATACTGTGTTGTTAATAATGTTGACATTTTCTCATACTGTGTTATTTACATTGATATATGCACATGTAAAGCAAATGAATTTGTCTCTATTCAATAACCTTAATTTTACAGTCACTTTGTTCTTGGTTTCTCTTAAGTTTTTTGAGGGTTTAGATTTGCATTCTTGTTTCACTGCAACACATTTAGGGTTTATGGTTTTGTTTTTCAACGGATTTAGGGTTTAGGGTTTTGTTTTTCAATGTATTTAGGGTTTAGGGTTTTCTGTAAATTGAGGTTTTGATGTTTAAATATTGGTATAACCACCACAGAGCCGAGGTATAACCACCACAGAGCCAAGTATGTTAATAATGTTTTATATTTTGTACATGTTTTCAATTAATTTGATGACATTTTCTCATACTGTGTTGCTAATAATGTTGTCTAAATTCTCATACTGTGTTGTTAATAATGTTGACATTTTCTCATACTATGTTATTTACATTGATATATGCACATGTTTTGACTTGCATGTGAAGTCTTAGTCTTGCATTCTTGTTTCACTCCAACAAGGTATAACCACCTTTGTTCCTAGTTTCTCTTAAGGTTTTTGACTTGCATGTGAAGTCTCGGTCTTGCATACATGTTTCACAGAGTCGAGGTATTAATTTTACAATCACTTCCATAGAGGTATTTTACCTTAGGTTTTTTTTCTTTGTTTATGAATGCAATTTATTTGTTCACACCCTTTGTTTGCAGTTACAGAAGCAGTGAAATAGTTATAAAATTTCTTAAAACGCATTAGCAGCTCTTCAGAAACAGGGAATGCCTTCTGGTCAGGAAGTAAAAGGTTTCAGGGTATCATTGGTTTGTAGTTATGATTTTTATATTCCACTTATTTTTAATCAATTAAGAGGTAGGATCATTCAATCAGGGTTGTTCTCATTGCAAGAAAAAAAATTCAGAATGGGGCAATGGGCCAAAATCCAAGTTGGAATTTGGTGTCATAGACCTTTTTTGCTTATGAATTCAGTTTCTTTATTCATAGTCTCCTCCTTTATTGAGTAATTTTTATTGATGAAGTTAGCAAGTAATTTTCATTGCACCAGTATAATGATACAGGTTTGTTTCCCACTGATCTGATTAATTAGAGTTTTTTAGCATTATTTATTTTATCTCATTCCCTCACACAATTTTGTTAGACAAGATTGTTGGTTTGCTCCCCGTGTTGATATCCTTATTATTTAACAGGATTATTAGTAGTTGTTTATGTTCATTAAAGAGCATGTAATGATCAAGGGATATTTTGTTTAGATGTAATATAAATTGAAATTGTGATGTTTATATTCATATAATATTTTCAACAGAGAAAATGTTCATGGAGGGATTTTTATTTCTTTTGTATTATTGGAACAATTTATCATAACTTTGTTATTAATCACCATTCATAAAGATTATCACTGGCTTTTATCGATGAATGTGGGTTGTCTTGTCACTTTAAGTAACAAAAATGATGGCACCAACTATCACTTGTTTTAATGGTGTCATTGATGATTGGTATTATACCTTTGCAAGTGAGCAAGTTAGAAATGGCTTACACTGCCAATTTGTTAACTCCCAAGGAATACAAGATATAATTTTGTAGAAATTATGAATTGTATGATACATACGAATTAAAAATTCTGATATAGGCTATGGCAATTGTTGTGTTGTTTTAAATAAGAAATAACTTCATACATATAACTTCATAAAAATTCTGATATAGGCTAAGGCTATAACTTCAATAGATTAACAAACTCGTAGGAATTGGACATTGTTTGATACATACTAATTTGAAACTATTTGTAGCTTCCCAAACATCCATATGGGAGTTTTGACCAACACACATACCAGAAATATGAGTGTACCCAAACTTCAAAACACACAGAACTTGAATGGCCAGAGTAGGTGACTTGACCTGGAATGAACCAACGCACCAGGAGTTTTAACTCTTAGCATTATCCCTTTTTTGCAATATGTTTTAAAAATCAAACTCTTCACAATGCCATTAAGGCTCACAACTCACAACTCGTAATTCATTTCTTCACTCAATAATTGAGAGTTGACATGTGCTTCCATGTAGGGACAAGGTGGGCCTACATTATTTGGAGCAGAACTTCAAGGAATCAAAAGTAGACTACAATTTTTTTGTACGTAGGTGAGTAAAGGAAATTCTTCTGACAGTGAGTAGAAATGGAAGAACTGACATGCATAGAGAGGCCAAAAAATGAGTGGATAAAATATGGGCAGGGCAGGAGTACGCCTCCTCTGATACCATGTTGAACAATACAAAGTTAATAGATAAGATATGAAAGATAATCATGAGTTTTTTTTATGATTCATAATGATGTACATTTATAAATTTTCCATAACCCTTGGTTTTCACATACCAAGTGGTCTCTTGGACTACCCTCAACATATTAGGTGTCTAATAATAAGTCAATCTATAACAAACACATAGGTTATTCATGCTCACTAGTTGCTCCTTAGTCCTTCAAAGCCATAACACTTTGAGACTTTTTCCCACTTCTTCTCATCAACTCTTTTGGGACTTCTTCGCACTATTTTCTTCCTATGCTTATCCAATGAAGACAAACACAGGGCAGGAGGGATGCCACCTGTCACTTTCCAACGTCACTTCTCCAACAATGAACTTGGGTTGTACAATATTGCTCCTCTGGTTGATCATACCTTGAGCTCTTGAATCCTCTTCCTAACCTTACAATCACCTTATTCCTTTAAGATGTTTCACTTAGGGCCAACTTGGTTCACTCTCACACTACCCTCCAGCAATCCACGACCATCCAATACTACTGTCCTCTTCTAGGAATTCTATATCCACTAGCAACCAGACATCAACAAGAGATCATATGCAACACATTGTTAATGTCCTCCTACCTTGGGATATGTGCATCTAATAGTTTGGTTAGGGCACACCAGCAACCCTAAGCCTTGCTCAAACTCTTTGGTTCCCTTCTCCAACTAGGTTTCTCCCTTCACTATCCTATTAGGCACTCACAACACCCTACAAAACCTTGTCCATAACAATAATACAAATTTTCTCCAAACTCCAAAAGAAAGGATATGTTCATATTGTGTCCTCCTTTCAATGGTTGTGGCTCAGTGAGGAGACCCTCTTAAGGGCTCACGATCCTCCAAACAAGTCACCCAACTCGCTATTGTAGCAACCATTTTTCTACATCATTGTATAGATATAAAATACTACACATATGCACATAAATTAACCCCACTACTCACCTCTCATTAGTGGCTAAGAACTGCAATATATCCACACCAAAAATAGAGATAGTCCTCCCAAAACTCGTGCCCTAACTCCTTTCTTTGATGCCTCAGTATCACTGTCCAAATCATAGGTATTATCTTTGATGTGTTGCAAATTGGATGTTGGTCTTATGAGACTAAATTGACTCTAATATATAGCCTTTATGTGGGTGACATAACAACCCCTGAAAGGGCACCTTAATATGTTTTTCGACCTAACCTTAAGGTCTTATTCGCCAATGCTAACTTTGATAGATTAAAATCTTTCATTTGACACATCATTTTTTAGTGGTTTTGTTATCATGTAGAGAAAACCCTCGCTATGGGAAAAAATCTAGGGTAACCTCTAATCACTATTTTGAATCAAAATCTATCCCTTTCAATTCGAAGGGGGGTCCCTTCAATAAATTAATCAAATATATCTGGTTATGTACTCAACACAACGAACAGATCTGGTTGGATCATACAAAATTGGTTTAGAAAGGACAGGTAAAATCATTGGGCATGGAGTCTTTTTTATTACAAACTACTAGTTATAGGCTATATGAACAAACTACAGAGGAAAGGTAGCAACAATTTTCTTAGAAAAATCCTCATTCATTTATGACAGAAGCAAATAGAAAAATGATATCACAAACAAAGAATCTGGTGAATGTTGTGAATAATATTCAAGCCGAAAACATATAAGCAATTTGGCAATTCTAAATTTGAGCTAATAAACAGAATCAAATTTAATCACTCAATTCCAAATGTAGAAGATTTATAAACTAGAGTGTAAAATAGAAGAAATAACAGACACAAAACCTATCACACAAGAATCTCTATAAATCTGGACAAGTAACCCTAATCCCACACACTTTACCAGGTTCTGCAAGAAATTTCCAACCCTTTTTCATTCTACACAACTTGTATTTATAGAAAAGACTACAAATTACAACATGTTTCTAGCATATTATTAATTACAATATTCTAAAAATATAGCGTATATGTCAAATGCATGCACATAATACATCTTTCCAAGCATAAATGAATCTAAATCATAACAACATGCTACAAATCTAGCTAGAAAACTAGGTCAAAATGGTGATTGATCTTTTGACTCATTTACTGGAACTCGAGCCTTGTCATCCCTCCAAAAATATCCTCTGCTGAATAGCTCCTCCTTTCGGGGTTCCTGATCTAATAACATTGACAATCTCGTTGTTATCCTTTTGAAGCCGAAAAAATAAACAATATCACTGATGGGATGGTTGTCAGCGCTTTCATAGAATCGATTGCCAAAAATGAGCTGAAAATGAAACTGTCAGGGTCCATTTACCTTTACTAATGAAAAATCATTGATACATGGATTATCGGCCTATAGATAAAAATTTCACCTTGACAGTGAGCAATCAAAATTGTGTGGTAAAAAATCGACTAGCGAAGTGTGCTAGCTACCTCCAGTAGGATGTCAACATTTGTCCTCCTCTGTCTCTTACTCCTTTGAACCTACAAAATAACCCCTTTATTTGATTCTTTTGTTTTCTTTGGTCTTTTTGAGCTTGTAGTCTTCTCTTGGTTTATGATCAGGTCCTTCTGAGGGGTTTTATTTACATATATTACCTCCTTTTCTAACTTAGGATTTTGTTTCAACTTGATGTTCAGTCTCAGTTTATTCCATGACCTAGTGTGGGGTAATTTTTCCACCTTTAAATATCTCTGCCAAGGTGGATTCCTTATCTATTGATGTCTTCTCAGCTCCGAGCTCAATCATTTTCCCCTTAGATTTCTCTGTTTTCTTACTAACTTCTTTTTCTGTAGGTATGGGGACAATGGGACGCAAAGCATCCTGTTGAAATTTTAATACAATTATGTATTGCCTGGATTCTCCTGATCTAACAATTAGATTCCATTGTTAAATACATAATCCTTCTACTTAAATCTTTGCGGAAATTTAATCGCCAATTGCAAACACATGAAGAAATATCAATCACACATAACACAGGTGTTTTTACCGGGAAAAAATAAAGCTAAAAACCCCACTATCATATATTATGTATATATCATGGATCATGAAACAATCTCATACAAAACTCTAATCCAAGAGCTCTCAGTACAATATAAAATCATCTCACACTCTCATACAAAAAATGGCAAATACATGCGCCAATTCACTGCCTCCACTGCGCAATCCCTACTGATCACAATCCCTGAATGAATTCGATCCTGCCTTGCTTTGACTACGCAATCCTCATTGGCATCTCCAATGTGTGTTTGGTTGCAGGTGTGCACCCACTAATGTCACAACTGATGTCAAACTGTCCCTTTCACCTATCTCTCAACTGGGTCTCCACTGGATCTGACATGCATGTAGTTAACAGTAGTAAATCTTCAGTTACATGTGATATCACTCCATGTGAATTAATTTAATATTTAATTCACTTATCTCTCACTAGTGTATGTTTAGTTACAACTAGCACAACTGAGTTTAACTCACTTAACTAAGTTAAACTACTTTACAGCTCACACAACTACACATCCAACTATGTTACAACTTTGTATCACTCAGTTACAACGAAGTCCACTTGCATGTCCCACCAACCAACCTTAGAACTCGTAATTCATTTTTTCCACATCAGTTAACTGAAATCAAGTGCTTCAAGAGAATAGATTATTATTTATTGTCTAATTATTATTAAGAGATAATAATAATCGACATGCATTCTATTTTTAGACATGCGATCTATGAACAAACTTCGCACATGCATTCCAAAAATAGAACCCATCCATAAATAGAATTTTCTCAACCATCTATGAATAGACTCTCGCTATAAATAGAATTTTCTCACCATTCTAAAAATAGACATACACCTAAAAATAGCCTGCGGGCCCCACCTAGTGTAGGTGCTTAATTTTCACTAGGATCATCATCTTGTTGAATCTCAACACTCCCTCTCAACAAGAAAGGGATTATCCTTCACCCCGATCCTGTCTCTATGGTATTCGAATTTGCTCCTGGTGAGCACCTTCGTCAAAATATCTGCATCCTGATCTTCCGTAGGAATGTACTGAAGCAACATGATCTTCTGCTACACACAATCTCTGATATGATGATACCAAATATCTATATTCTTAGATATATCATGAAACACAGGATTAATCGAGAGTTTAATGCAACTCTGATTATCACAATGAATCACTGTAGGATCTAAATGAGAACCAAACAAACTGACCATGATCTTCCTCATCCAGATAGGCTCACATGCAGCTTGAATTGCTGCCATGTATTCCGCTTCCGCTGAAATGAGTGCCACGGATCTTTGTTTCCTGTTGTACCAAGAAACAACTGTAGATTTGATACTAAAGACCCCTCCTGATGTGCTCTTTCTATCCGTTGGGCTGCCTGCCCAATCTGCATCTGTGAATCCATGCAACTTCACCTCATCCGTCTGTCAGTACCATAAGCCACACTTAGATGTTTCACTGAGATATCTCAGGACATGCTTACCCGCCTTCCAAAAGAGCTTGGTAGGATTAACCATTGCTTGACTAAGCTGGTTCATCGCATAGCATATGTCTGGTCTTGTATTAACTAAATACATGAGTGAACCCACCAACTGTTGATAAATAATAGAATCCACTACCTCTCCAAATGTAGCGTCCTCTTTCCTCCAGTTTCCTGGAAGAGAAGTATCCATGGGTTTGCAACCCTCGATGTGAAACTTACCCAGTATCTCCCTTGCATACTTGCCTTGAGACACAAAAATTTTACCTTCTCACTGCCATATTTCCAATCCAAGGAAATAGTGAAGGAGGCCCATATCCTTCATCTCAAACTCCTTTGCAAGGTCCTCCTTGCATGAGTGTATCAACTGCTCATCACCAGTCAGTATTAAATCATACACATAAAGAACAATGATTAAAAGCTTACCCTCCACCACAATTTGGTATAGGTTTGCATCCCCCTCACTCTTGGTGAAGCCAAGTCCGGTGAAATAGCTTTTGATCTGAGTGTACCAAGCACGAGGTGCTTGCTTCAGCCCATACATCGCTCTTTTGAGTCTGCACACATGCGACTCACTGTTAAAGATCTCAAATCCTTCAAGCTGCTCAATGTACACTTCTTCCTCAATTATCCCATTAAGGAACGCAGTCTTCACATCCATCTGATGAATGTGCCAACCCATCTACGCTGAGAGAGTGAGGATGGTCCTTATGGAAGAATATCATGCGACAGGTGCAAAGGTTTCTTCATAATCAATCCCTTCGATCTGTGAGAAGCCCCAGGCCACAAATATGGATTTGTATTTCTCAACACTCCCATTAGCAACTTGCTCTACCTTGTAGATCCATCTTGAACCTACCACTGATTTATCAACCGACCTTGGAAAAATTTCCCAAGCATTTTTTCTGACAATGGAGTCATATTCCTCCACCATTGCATCTACCCATGTGGGCTCCTGCACTGATTCTTGAAAGGAAGATGGCTCAGTCACAATACATTTTCTCATGAGATCCATGTATCCAGTGAATCAGTCAGGAGACTATCTCTATATGTGTTGTGAAGTAGGGACTCATACATTATGTGCCGCATCAAGCTTCAGCCTCTCAGCTTCTGTGGTACGCCTTCTGCCAGTTATGATGTTTGGCTATGCGTGAGTGGACTCCTCCACTCCATGAACCTCCTCCTGTGTCTTATCCACATCTAGAGACTCATCTTTGGGAACCAAAAGTTCCTCCTTTGCATGTAAGTCTAGCTCCCTCTCAAGCGACAAATTCATGGCTTTCTCCTTAGTGAATTTTATATCCCATCACACCAGAGTCATTTTGAATGTTTGGAAAATACACACGATAATTATGGGGTGTTTTTGTGTACCCCACAAATATCCCAACTTCAGCTGTCGGCTCTAGCTTCTTACTGCCATTCTTGGTCACATGCACATAAACAGATGAGCCAAAAATATTAAAGTGAGAAACATCCGGTTTCTTACTAGTAAAAGCTTCTTCACGTATACTCATGCCAAGTAATCTATGAGGACAACGGTTTTGCACATAAACTGCAGTGCTGCATGCTTCTACCCACAAGTGCATTGGTAGGCCCTAATCATGCAGCATTGCTCATGAAGCACCCACGATCGTCCATTCTTCCTCTCCACGACCCCATTTTTCCATGGGTTATGAGGCGCTATGATTTCTCTCTGAATTCCTTCTTTGCTATGGAAGTATTTGAATTCGTTCGAGATGTATTCTCCACCATTATCGCTCCGCAGAGCCTTCACTTGCTTCCCCGAATTTTTCTCAAACAAAGCCTTAAACTCACAGAACTTTGAGAATGTTTGATCCTTCTTCTGCATGAAGAATATCCAACATTTACGAGAAAATTCATCAACAAAAATAACATAATACATGTTTTTTGTTGTTGAAGAAACCGAGAATGGTCCACACGTGTTTGTGTGAACTGTCTCCAGGATCACCGAAGCACGATTCTCCATTTTATGAAAGGTCAAATTTACAAACTTACCCATAGTACATCCCTTGCACTCATCTAACTACGCAAGTGTACCCTTGGGAATTCCAATAGAAATCTATTGCAAAGTTTTCAGGGCACCATGGTGAAGATGGCCCAATTTCCTGTGCCATAATTCGCCCTCATCCCGGCTCACCACTTCTTCTTCTTTTCCCACCATTGCAGCGCAAACATCTACCTCCAGCTTGTAGAGATTCTTAATTCAAATCCCTATCCTCTTGGTTTGACCCATTGTTTTATGTCGCAGGAAATATTTTCCATCGTTGAAAACAACGTCATAACCTCTGTCCTCCAACATCACGACCGAGACCAAGTTTTTCTTCAGACCTGGAACGTGCATAACATCTTTCAACAGAAATGGTTTACCTGACTCCCTCTCAAAGGTAATGGTACCAATTTCGGTCACACTGTATCGTCCATCGTCGCCCATCTCTATATGCATTTGGAGATATTTCTCCTCCAAGTCATTTAAAATCTCCTTATCTCCCGCCATGTGGAAGGAAGCACCACTATCAAGATACCACATCGATCCCATTGCACTTGAAACCAAGAATGTGATAAAAGAGAAATCAAGTTCAAATTGCGAGGCAAGGGCCTCACTAGCTACAGCTCCAGCAACCTTCTTGTTCTTCTTTTTCTGTGGGCAATTAGTGGCAAGATGCCCATGTTCGTGACAATGAAAACACTTCACCTTGGACAAATCTAGTTTCTTTCCTTTAGACTCAAATTTTGAATGGGATTTATTCCCCTTCCCTTTCCTTGCCTTGGCATCCAAAGCACAATCCTCTTCATCATCATGCTTTGATGAAGCGCCATCTCTGGTGTTCCGCTTGAACTCCTCCTGCACTAGATCCGACCATAGTCGTTCCCAATCCAGCAGTTTTTCTCGTCCTTTGACAGAGTCTTGATAACTATGCCAACTCTTAAGAAGTCCCAAGAGAGCCAAACTCACCATATCATCATCAACAACCATGATTCCCACACTCCCCAGTTCATCCTGACATTGAAAAAACTTTGTGAGATACTTAGGAATATTGTTTTCCTTCTCCATCTTGATCTTTCTGAGTTTATCCTTCAGCACCAATATCCTATGGTCACTTTTGCTTTGGAAAAGATCCGTCAAAGCCTTCCACATTGCAAATGGAGTGGCTTTTCCATGAAGGCTTGAGACAATATGGTATCGCACACCTTACAATAGAATCCTTCTTATCTTTTCTACTTTCGTTTGCCAGGCGTTAAGTAATGCAGCATCCGTCGAAGTGTTGTTAGGAACATCACTGTCGATGAATTCCTTCAAGCCATTATCTTCAAGCACCGCCTCCATCCTATCCTTCCATGCAATGTAGTTTGAGCTTCCCTCAAGTGCATACTCTAACCGCAAAATGTTGAAAGCCATTTCTATGTTTACTCAAATGTCGCACCAAAAAATTCTTGCAGCAAATTCGAATTGTTTCCATCAATAAACTCAGCTACTGCTTCAAAATTACAATATTCTTTTCTTCGATACCATGTAGAAATTTTAATACAATTATGTATTTCCTGGATTCTCCTAATCTAACAATTATATGCCACTGTTAAATACGGAATCCTTCTACTTAAAAATTTGCGGAAATTTATTCGCCAATTGCAAACACACGAAGAAAGATCAATCACACATAACACTGATTTTTTTACTAGGAAAGCATAAAGCTAAAAACCCCACTACCATATATTATGTATATATCATGGATCATGAAACAATCTCATACAAAAATCTAATCCAAGAGCCCTCAGTACAATATACAATCGTCTCACACTGTCATACAAAAATTGGCAAATACATGCGCCAATTTATTGCCTCCTGACAACCTGCCTCCATTGTTCAATCCCTGTTTATCACAATCCCTGAATGAATTCGATCCTGCCTTGCCTTGACTGTGCAATCCTCATTGGCATCTACAATGTGTGTTTGGTTTCAAGTGTGCACCCACTAATGTCACAACTGATATTCAAACTGTCCCTTTCACCTATCTCTCAACTGGGTCTCCACTGGATTTGACATGCATGTAGTTAACAATAGTAAATCTTCAGTTGCATGTGAGATCACTCCATGTGAATTAATTTAATATTTAATTCATTGATCTCTCACTAGTGTATCTTTAGTTACAACTAGTTACAACTAGCACAACTGAGTTTAACTCACTTAAATGAGTTAAATTACTTTACAAGTCACATAACTACACATCCAACTCTATTACAACTTTGTATCACTCAGTTACAACAAAGTCCACTTGCATGTCCCACCAACCAACCTTAGAACTCTTAATTCCTTCAGTCAACTGGTTTGCCACATCAGTTAACTGAAATCAAGTGCTTCAAGAGAATAGATTATTATTTATTGTCTAATTATTATTAAGAGATAATAATAATCAACATGCATTCTATTTTTAGACATGCGATCTATAAATAGACTTCACCCATGCATCTAAAAATAGAAACTCATCTATAAATAGAATTTGCTCAACCATCTCTAAATAGACTCCCGCTATAAATAGAATTTGTTCACCATTCTAAAAATAGACATAAACCTAAAAATAGCCTGCGGGCCCCACCTATTGTAGGTGGTTAATTTTCACTAGGATCATCATCTTGTTGAATCTCAACACATCCTTCATTTTTATTAGCCTATCACTTCTCCTGGTGTAAACTCTGGGTAATTCAAGAACCAAAGGGGGAATTGTTTCCACCTTTTTTTGGCTCCTTGTATGTATAGATGAGGTCCCCTATTCAGGATTTCTTTTTGCTACCCTTCTTTCTACCCTTTTTTGGTTTTTCAGGTTGAAGTTCAAACCCTCCCCCAAAAAAAAAGTGTTCACAGGTCCTTCCAAATCTTCTTAATTGGATTTCAATTAACATTTTTATTAGACACTTGTGATATATAAAGTGGTAGGATGCAGACGTATGTTTCAAGATTTCCAACAGAAAATAGGGAGTATTGATTCTCAATTGACCTTCTATATAAGCCAAAAACCGGAAGTGATAAAGATTGACTCAATTGTAGCACCCTTCGTAGGTGAAGTATGACTGAGTAATCCATAGGAGAAGTGTTATTATTCCTATAACTAGGACCTCTAAACCCCTGAATGCCAATTCATATCCTTAAACTCGTCTTTCAGAAAAAATGGTACATCAATGCCAACCAAAATATGACTCCTAAACACTCTTTCTTCATCTGCATGCAAAATGTGACTTCAGTGATCATCGCCCCTATGACCTGAAATGTAATTCCCCCAACAGTCACATGTTCACAATCGAAACCTACAAGGAACGCTCTAGAAACTTCATCATGTTAACCTCCACAATGATTGAAAAGTTGCTCCCATCCTGCTTCCCGAAACCACTGCTGAATTTTTGGATAAACTTCTAGCAGGTCGGGTGCCTTAGGTTCACTCTTGTTCAATTTTCCGATCCTTCCCATGTTTCTCACCACCAAGAAAAAGCACTAGAAACAATATTGTGATTCAATCCTTGGTTTTCAGGGGACATTTAACAACTCGTCCCCATTTAGCATAAGAAACACAATATCTCAATAATGGGTTATACAAGCTTACAATATGAGGTAAATTGCTGCAGGATGTGTCAAGAAATACATCATTATAACGAAATGACAACTAATTTAAATAATCTTAACACAATCATAGTTTTTACCCATATTACCTCTCAACGATGGAATCTAGAAATTCTTCACATGATCTTACCCTCTGAATCACCAGCGCATGTTTGATCAATGATTGTTCCTCTGTTGACGTGTATTCTGTCAGTGCATTACAAGAAAAAAAAATTAATTTATCCTTTTGGCGTTGATACCTTGAATGTCAACACTTTTTAAATCCTAAAAAATACAATAATGTTGACACTCCCATTGTCAATGCTTTAATAATTTTTATTACAAATTCACGTTGACACTCCCGTTGTCAGTGATTTTAAAATTATAGACTAAAAAATGTGATAAAAGGTTGAAGTGACCCCTAGCTCCTTTAGGGTTTCCCCTTCTTCTCCATGTTCCAAATCATCAATTTCCATAATGGTTTCAGCACCACACCCTTGGGTTAAAAACCCTCAGGCTTGGATTTTAAGCCCACAAAACCATTTTGTATGCCCATTCCTCCAAAACCCTCTAGCCTAGGATGAGGAGTACCTCCCAAGCTACCAAATCTCAACATTCCCTCTTAATAATGGAGGTACTTCCAACACTATGAAGTCTCCATCATCATCATCCAGTGAAACTAGCCCATCTGGTGTCCATCACTGCAACATACTCTGTAGAATGTGTTGGTTTTTGTAGCATTGGATGGTGTTATACTCTCAAACTTTGTGGAGAGTCTAAAATACATGAGTTCTCCAAAACCCAGAAATCATTTCTAGAAATTCCAACTAGAGATAGCTCAATTAAATTAATTGACCATCATTTAAATTTTTCCTAAGTCTAACTTAGGAAAACTGTTTAATTAATAGTAATTAATTGAGAATGGTGAGATATCTCTAGAAAATCCACAAATCAACTTGGAGATAATATGAACCATCGGTTAAGTTTTAATATTGGTCATTGGAGACCCCACTGGGGATTATAAGAAGAGGTAGATGGGTAGATGGAGACACATATACAAATACAACAAAGAGCCAGCCGTGTGAGTTCCTTTGGCAGTTCGAGCTAGCCAGTAGCTGAGTTTGAGCTAGAGAGAGGATGCAGGGTAGATAGGGGCAAATATAGTGATCTGGAGGAAGTTTTCCAATCTCGGAGAGGCATAGAGAGGAGGTTGAATTATTTCTCTGGGAGGTAGCGTAGGGCTTGTGCAGAGCCTCAAAGAGGCAGTTTGATTTAGTTGGAGTTGAGGTCGTTTCAGGTTCTAGAGGCCGAGAAGATTTTATAGTAGGAAAGAGAGATATTGCCTTAGTTAGCAACATGCAAGATGACTTGAGTAGCATCTATTTCGGGCTGATCATGTGACAGGTTGCGAAGTGGCTTTGGACAACTTGCTTGGGTTTGTTAGATTGAGTTGGTATTGCTTGGAGAAGAGGTTAAATTCCCTCAGTTTATTTTTCCAGTATTTCTCTCAGGTTTGATAGCCAGTTGGACATCCAAATTTATTGTACATAGAATTAACTACTACATATTAATAAAACCCTCAGCTACTACACCGATTTTGTCTCATTGGGTTTTTTCGGGGACAATTGTCCAAAAATAATTGTGTCAATTTTTATGTGTGTATGATAGCCTTTCTGAGTTCCTAGTTTTGCTTTTGTAATATTTTATGGTGAATAATTTGTAGTGTGAATAATTTGTTATTTTGTCGTAAACAAAATAAATTTCATAATTAATTTTTTAGTTGGAAGCATTATTTCCAGTTGCTACATTTCAAGTGAATTTTCACATGGTATCAGATCATATTTCATGGACAAGAGGCTCAGACTCAGAAGAAGAAAATTTTGTTGTTCAGAGGGAGTAGCAAGACGAAATTTTCTAGGGTTGTGCAATTCCTAACAAGGCAGTGCGAATTGTTGGACAGGGTTCGATTTTCTAGTGGGACTAGGCAAGAAAGTTCGATTTGTCCGAGAAATTGATTCCAGTAGGCAGAGGAAGAAAAAACTCAGTATTTTTGTAGAGCTAATTTCTTATCTGGGTAGAGAGGGTTTGCGACAGTTTTCTAGAGAAAATTTAGTTTTTAGTGGAAGAGGAATTGCACACATAGAGGTAATTTCTATCAAAGGGTTTCTAGCTTCATAAATTCAAATTTCCGGTTACAGAAAGTAGTAGCAACATGAATATTTTCCCACTCCATAAGCAAGTGTGAATAGAAGTTCCAACAGCCAAGCAGGAGAAAGAGGGATATTTCCATCACATGTCAATTTTTTGTATAAATGGCCACAATTGGGCTCAGAGATCAAGATAGGTTTGAGGGGTCTTCCAACTACATCATCTGGAAGGCCATAATGTCCTTCCTTCTAGATGGGCATGGTCTGAAGACCTATGCAGACAACCTTGTGGCAGAACCTACGGATTTTGATCAGTTGAATAACTTCAAGAAGGGGATGGCCAAGGTAAATTAGATAATCCTGGATGGATTCTGGGACCATATAGTCTCACATATATCTAGAAAGAACACAACCAAAGATATGTGGGATGCTCTCTCAGGGCTATATCAAAATCCTTTTGAGCAGCAGAAGATGTTCTTGACAGAAAATATGAGGAATGCCAGGATGAAGAAGGGTGAAGACATTGATCCCTTTCTCACTAGACTTTAGGTTATCCAGGATGAGCTTGCAATTGTAGGAGAGATTCCTCCACCTACATAAATAGTGAGATTAACACTCAACAGTGTCACCAAGGATTGGGAGAATTTCATCCAAGGAATTATGGGATGAGATATGTTTCCTGGGTGGGACCATATGTGGGTTGATATTTTTTAGGAGGAGGTGAGGTGAGATCTAATAAAGAGCTCCATCAATGGCAGTAGCAACAAGGGATCAAAGGGTGTGAAGGAGGAAGACAATGTGGCCTTTGTTTCAAAAGGGAAAGAAAAATTTCCTAGTCAGTGACAAATCTCATAGGGATAGGAGAAGAAGAAGAAGGATCTATCTAACATAAAGTGCTTCAAGTGTGGCGAGTTTGGACACTATAGTACTCAGTTTCCTCAAAGGAAGAAGGATAAGAAGGAGAAGTATGATCAAGATACAACATCCACAAAGATAGACAAGGTATCCTCCCAGTTGGAGGAACATTTTTCCATGTATGTAGTTATACCTCCAGGAGAGAGGTGGGGAAATATGGAGCTTTACTCCCAGAGTTGCACATAGATTTAGGGAGGGTTCGTCGAGGTGAGCATCAGATGGTGTTTCCTCATGGATCATTACCCTTGCTATAGAGGCCCACAATATTCATTATCAATAGGATCAGTGCTATTTGGTCCAGTTAGTTCCAGAGTGACAGTTTCAAACTAGTTGCAGTCAAATGTTGAGAAGCGAATATTAATGTGTATAGAAGTGCAAGAGGCACAATGAATAATCAACAACACATATTTCCCATTGGATAGTGCAAAATACAGTAGAAGTCAAAGACTCAGGAGATAGTTGCAGCATAGAAAAAAGTTGATTCAATATTTTGGATGCTTCTCAGTTTCAGTAGTTTATGTAGTTGCAGTAGCAGCAACAACAGTGAGAGGGATGTTAGTTGGTTGTAGTGCAAAAGCAGACTAGGCTATAATACAGGATGTATAGTGCAATGTAAAAAAACACAGATGCAACATGGTTCAACTATAGTCAGTGGCAGATGAATTAGATTTAGTGCAATAGTTGATGGAAAGTGGTAGGAAATTATAGTTGTCAAACATCAACAATGAGGGATGATGTTTTGGAGATAGATTTGGAGAAAACCTTCCCCCTTAAGAGGGATTGTATTCAGATGGAGTTCTAGTATCAAAATTTTTGGAGAGGATAAAACAAATGAGTTCTCTAAAATCCAGAAATTGTTTCTGGAAATTCCACTTAGAGATAGATCAATTAAATTAATTGACCATCATTGGAATTTTTCTTAAGTCTAACTTAGGAAAATGGTTAATTAATGGTAATTAATTGAGAAAGGTGAGAATTCTCTAGAAACTCACACAAATCGACTTGGAGATGATCTCAACCATCGATTAAGTTTCAATATTATTCGTTGGAGTCCCAACTAGAGATTATAAGAAGATGTCAATGGGTAGATGAAGACACATATAAAAATACAAAAAAGAGTCAATAGTGTGAGTTCCTTGGGTACTTCAAGTTGGCCAAAAACAAAGTTTGAGCCAGAGATAGGATGCATGGATAGAGAGGGGAAGAGACAGTAATCCAAAGGAAGGTTTCTAGTTCCGAAGAGGCATAGAGAGGAGGTTCAATTATTTCTCCAGGAGACAACCCAGGGCCTGCGTAGAGCCTCAAAGAGGAGGTTCGATTTAGCTAGAGTGGAGGTCATTTCAGGTTCCATAGGCCAGGAATATTTTATAGTAGGCAAGAGAGACAATTCCACAGTAAGCAATATGGAGGACGACTTGAGTAGCAGCTATTTCGGGTTGAGCGTGTGACAAGTTGTGCAGAGGTGACATAGAGTCTGCATAGAGGGTTTGTATGACTTGCTTGGGTTTTTTAGTTTGAGCCAAGATTTCTTGGAGAAGAGGGTAAATTCTCTAAATTAATTTTTCCAATATTTCTCTCAGATTGGATATCTAGTTGGGTATCCAAATTTATTGTACTGAGAATTCACTGTTGCATTTTAATAAAACCCTCAACTATTGCACTGGTTTTCCCGCATTGGGTTTTTCCGGGGACAATTGTCCAAAAATATGTCAAATTTGATGTGTATGTGCTAGCATTTCTTAGTTCCTATTTTTTCTTCTGAAAATTTAATTTTTTGGTTAGAATAATTATTTCCAGTTACTCCATTTCAAGTGAATTTTCACAGAATGAACCCTGCAATATTGGTAGTGCCTTTTCGTCATCTCATGTGAACCTTAATATCCCACACTTCCATAGGGTTTCTCCCTCTTAAGCTAGACTCCCTCTAAGTCTACATGATCTTTGCTGACTCAACCTGCTATTGATAACGTGTCCTGCAAGGTCAATCTGAGTTGTAGTTGAACACTGACCATCATCACCGCAACCCAGTCCTACAAACTCTCATCCTGCTAGATCAAACACAACTCATGCACATCCCTCCAATATCAGATATGAAAAATCATGATCTAATGAAGAAACTAACCTTACGATCTATAGTCCATCACATGAAGCAATCTCAATCAAACTAATCTCATCCATGACAAAGAAAACCTCGAGTTGCCCCAATGATCCATGACAAGTCATTGGGATTCCACGATCAACAACTTTCTCTACAACAATTTTTTATTCAGTAGGATCACCACCAATCCACCAGAACTCCCAGGAAATTTCGTTGCCAAGCCAGTAAAGAGCACATCTCCATGTCTTCAACTGAACCCTCTTCTCCATGATCTAGACAATATCATCTCCCTCTGAGATGCTTCGTTGTGCACACTATGATTCACTGGCCCTTCAAAGTAACTTTGATACCATGTTGTTTTTCCATGGTACTGGAGTCTAGGACAAAATATTAAATAACTGATGCTATCAACCCAAGTATCATAACAAGACTAGTTTGCCCAACGAAACATTATACAACAGTAAATCTACTAGTGCAAAAAATATACACAAGTTTTTACATTTTTAGTAACAAACCATCTTTGTTATATTAATCAAACTGATAATACAATAGTTTAGGGCTCTCGTATCTGGGATAATGGCCCTCATACATCCACTAGTACAAGAATATAATATAGAAGATATATTGACGATTTAGTTGATGTAGTGCACAATCACAACTTATTTGGCATATCCTATACACTGTGGGTCCTTCATTTCTGTTCTGCAACACCTGCCTCTATTAATGCACCAACTCCTTTAGGCCACCGTACTTAGCTCTCCAATATTCCCTCTAACTGATCATAATTCCATCTATAACCAACACACAGGGTCTTCACCCCCACTAGTTTCTCCTTAGTCCTTCAAGGCCACAACACTTTGAGACTTATGACCACTGCAACTCCTTAGCTCTTTTAGGACTTCTTCCAACTATTTTCTTCCTTTGTTTCTCCAATGAATACAATTATATAGGGTAGGAGGGCTACCACCTATCATTTTCAAACGCCACTTCTCCAATAATGAAGTTGGGCTTTGCAATATTGCTCCTTTGGCTGATCAGACCATGAGCTCCTCAATGCTCGGCCTCATCTAGCAATCACCTTAGTCCTTCAAGATGTTTCACTTAGGGCCAACTTGGT
This sequence comes from Pinus albicaulis, assembly GCA_034641835.2. NCBI lineage: Eukaryota > Viridiplantae > Streptophyta > Pinopsida > Pinales > Pinaceae > Pinus > Pinus albicaulis. Next base: position 1,623,928,171 of record CM076581.1, read on the forward strand.
CCAATCTCACACTACCCTCCAATATTCCACGAGTTTCCAATACTAATGTCCTCTTCTAGGACTTTTACAACCATTAGAAACCAACCATCAACAAGAGATCATATGAAACACATTGTTATTGTCCTCCTGCCTTGGAACCTATGCAACTAGCAGTCTGGTTAGGGCACACTAGCAACCCTAATCCTTGCTTAAACTTTAAGGTTCCCTTCTCCAACTTGGCTACTCCCTTCGATGACCTATTAGGCACTCAAAACATTGCTTAGGAGCTTGAGGAACCTCCTCGCACCACCCTACAACACCCTATCCATAATAACAATACAAATTTTCCCCAAAATCCAAGAGAAAGGATTTTTTCACACTGTGACCTCCTTTCAATGGTTTCAACTTAGTGAGAAGACATTCTCAAGGGCTCACAACCCTCCAAGAAAGTCACCCAACTCATTTTTGTAGTAACCCTTTTTTTTCGACCTTGTACAAAGATAAATACCACACATATGCATAGAAAAAAACCCCAATACTCACCATAGGTCTATGACTAAGACCTACAAGAAATTTTCACCTAAAAAAAAGATAATCCTCCCAAAATTCTTTCCCTAAATCCTTGCTTCGTTGCCTCGGTATCACTGTCCAAATCAAAGTTATTATCTTTGATGTGTTGCACATTAGATGTTGGTATTATGAGCCTAACTCGGCTCCAATATATAGCCATCATGTGGGTGGCATAACAACCCTTGAAAGGGCACCTTAATATGTTTCCAAACGTGACCTTAAGACCTTCTTAACCCATGTTGACCTTCATAAATTAATATATTTCATTTGACACATCATTTTTCAGTGGTTGAAGTGGCCCCTAGCTCCTCTAGGGCTTCCCCTTCTTCACCATGTACCAAATCATCAATTTACATCATGGTTTTGGCCCCACATGCCTGGGTACAAAACCCCCAGGCTTGGGTTTTAAACCCACAAAACCATTTTGTGTGCCCATTCCTCCAAAACCCTCTAGCCTAGAGTTTGGAGTACCTCCCAAGCTACCAAATCTCAACACTATATTAGTTTCAGTTGCTTGGTAATGTATGATATGTCCACCAAGAGTGTAAAGTGTAGTCAATGGCGGTCCGCATTAAACACTGGTGCACGCGAAGGAATGGGGGGATAATTAGCTCAAAATAATTGTCACCTACAACCTTAGTGATGGTGTAAGGTCCATATCAGAGTGGTTGAAGCTTACAATGGGCTCTTACAAGAAATTCCTTTTACAAATGCAACCAAACCTTGTTGCCCATTTGAAACTTATGTGGCACCCAAAGTACTGGTCATGAAGTGTATTTGTAATTGGTATTGGCCTTATGCAAGATGTTATGAACCTGCTAGTGCATGTATTGAATTCATTCAATAAAATTGGTAGCTTTGTCGGATTTTAATTGAAAATGTTAAAATTATGCCTTGGTAGTTGAAAGGGGAAGTGTCTAATCAATGGGGCATAATCATTGAAATCCCAAGCCCAGTGGCCAGTTGAGCTATGAAGAGCTCTTTTGTAGTTGTGTTGGGCATATGGTAGAATCTCATCCAATGTTCATGGATGCTTGGAGTTGTACATCCGCAATATGTGCATGATCATCCTATTGACGACCTTTATCTGGCCATTAGTGTGGGGATGGAAGGCAATCGACTTGGTGAGCTTAGTATCCAACAATGACCAAAGGCTTGATGAAAATTCACTTAGTAATATGCTATACCAATCTAATATGATGGTTTGTGGAATCCAAAAATTTACCCACACTCGTTCGAAGAAGATATTGGTAGTGGATTCTACTGAGATACTCTTCTTAAAGGAAGCCATAATGGCCATATTAAAAAATCTATCGACAACCACAAATACACAACCATTATTTTGCTTGGTAGAAGGAAGTTCATACATATATTCCATCAAGATGGATTCCCAAGGTTAGTTAAGAGTAGGAATATGGGTGTATAGGCCTTGCTTTTTAATGGTTGGTGTGGCAATGGTGCAGCAAGTGAAGGATTTGATATACTTGCAAATATCATATCAAATTTTTGGCCAATAAAAATACTTTTGTAGTATTTCCGTTGTCTTTTCCACACCAAAGTGTCCTACGAACCTACTGTAACGCACCTCCCAAATCACCTTGGCACACTCACTTAAAGGAACACAAAGGTGTCCTAGGTAGAAAAAATTTCCCATCTTGAAGCTGGAAGTGTGGAATTGGTTTGACAGTCATCAACATCTTGTAGGTGGTCGCGAATTTCGAGTCAATGTCATATAATTACAACCATTTAGAGGTATCATGCCCACAAAGGCTGATGATTGTTTTTATTGCCACAATCGGGGGTTGAATTATGAAGTTTGCAATGTTATTGGTGCTAAACTTCTTGTATTTAATGCTTAAATGGAATTGTTGCAAATATGTGGACCATTTATGATGGCAATCGTTCTACAACTTCCCTTGTGTCTGAATAAATTGAAGAGGCCAGTGATCCATGTGGATGATCATCTCCTTCCCCAAAATACAATGTTTTCATTATTGGTAGGCCTGTAAGATGAGTACATTTCCTTAACATAGGTGGGGTATCTACAAATGGTATTAAAGAGCGTCTCACTTTGATAGGTCATTGAATGCCTTTTCTTAGTGAGGATTGCACTAATAGCATAGTCAAATGCGTATGTCTGAATCTAAAATGGTTGTTGTGGGTCTAGCAAGGTGAGGACTAGTGTAGGGCAATGGTGGTGTTTTAGTTCAATGAATGCCTTTTGTTGTGACTTGTACCAAAAAAACATTGCTTTTGCTCCACCCTTGGTAAATTAACTTAAGGGCTAGGTGATATTAGAGAAACCCAATAGGAAACTTTGATAGAAATTAGTAAATACCAAGGAGTTTCAAATCTATCTTAGAGTCATCGGGACTGACCAATATCGAATGACTTGGATCTTAGTTGGATCCACATTCACACCCTTCTTATCAATTATGTAACCTAGATATTGGACCTAGTCCATGCCAAAGGAAATTTTCTCTAGGTTAGCACATAGCTTATGTTGTCGCAGAGTGTGAAGGACCTGTCGAATATGTCGCAAATGCTCAACCCAACTCTTGTTGAAGATGAGGTTATCACCTAGATATACAACCACAAATGAGTTGATGAAAGGTCGAAATATGTCATCCATCAACCTCATAAAAGTTGTGATGCAAATTTTCAAACTTAAGGGCATGACCAACCACTCAAAGAGACCCTCCTTGGACTTAAAGGCAGTCTTCCATACATCTGTGGGTTCTATTGGAATTTGGTGATAACCGAACTTCAAATCAATATTGCTGAAGTACTTGGCCCACGTGACATGGTCAAGAGGGTCATCAATACATGGAATTGGTTATTTTTTCCTGACTATGATTTTATTCACATCCTGATAATCAATGCAGAGTCTCCAGGTCCCATCCTTCTTCTATACAAGTACAATTGGGCTCCCACAAAATGAGAAACTTGGTTGGATGTGCCCTGTTTGTAGTAATTCCTATATTTGTCACTTGATTTCCTCATTTTCTAGATGAGAGAAAAAGTAGATTGGCCTGGAAGGTAAACGTGTGTCAGAGGTTAGATTGATCGAATGCTTGACCTCATAGTGAAAAGGTATCCTCGTGGGGGGTGAGAAGATGTATTTGTATTCTTCCATGACCTTATCCACTTTCTTTTGCTGCACAGAGGAGCCCTTTCTTGAGGCCATGGATGTGGCCACGATCTTCCCCTTACTTTGAGAGTGGATCGAGAAGAAAAAAAAATTCCCAATCTGGGAGATGATCTTATTGCATTGCTTAGCAGAGATCAAAGAAATGGTAATAGGAAGGGATACCTCTAGTATCATGTATAGTTTTCTTCCCAAAGTAGTAAGTATAGTACGAGGTCTAGACTCCTACATAACATGATGCTTCCACAAATATGGTTGCCTAATAAAACATAAAAAACTTTAGGGGGAGAAACATCACACAATACCTCATCTGTGAAAGGCTTGGTGTTATAGGGCATATGGCATGGTTAACTGACATAGAGATCTTGCCTTTATTGAAACCACCCGATGGTGTATGGTTGTAGGTGTGTTGTTGTTGGTAGGCCCAACTGCTTAATGACCTATGATGAGATGAGGTTCTTTTGACTCCTAGTATCAATAATGAAAAAAATCAGAGCACACTTCATTAACATTTATGAGTGGAAGAGATGTTCACCTTCCTTCACATCTTTGGGCTCACTTTGCTTGACCTTGGTGGTGGAAATGGTGGTGCTGGGTTTTGGATCAATGATTTGTTTCCCCTTGTTAGGTTTTTTCTAAGAGTCAGAACATGTGTCTAACTTTGAAGCTTTTATCTCAGCCACCAATGATTTCTTTGCGTGATATTCATTTGTGTTATGAGTGGGGCTCTTGTGGAAATCACACCACTTTTCTGTGTATTTCTTTGTCTTCCCATTAATATGATTTTCCTGCGGCTTTGATGGGTTGTATTTGGGAGTTTTTTCCTAGATATGTCCTTTTGTTAGCTGTTTGGGGGTTCCATTTCCTTGCTTCCGATTCACAGATCCAAAGTCTTGCTTCTTCTGTTTAATTTTTTGCTCAATTTTGACAACATACCGGTATGTTGTGCCAAGCGAGGAGATGTCTTGGATGTATTTGTGTATAAAACCACGATACATGAGCACCAAATGTCACTAAGAGTCCTTGATACCCAACTTCGTATGTAAGTTGTGAAAGATATTTGTGAACTCTATCACTTATTGGTCCCTTTCCTGCCATAGTGTGATCCATTTTATGTACTTGTCTTTGTATATTCCAACAGGGTAATAATGTTCCTTAACAACATCTCAGAAAGAGTTCCAAGAGGGTGCAAATGAAAATAGTGGGGATTCCCTCATGGCCATTTTCTCACATTAAGTTTCCCACTAGTCATTGACATGTGGGGCAACCTTAAGGAGTGAAAAAAGTAATCTTTTCTCTCTCAGAAACATTATAAACCGAAAAATATGCTTCCAGCAAATTTAATTAATTATCTAGAGCATCTACATCTATCAGACATTCAAATATAGGAATATCAAAATTAACTTGCACCTTAAACGGGGCAACACCTTTGAAATCACTTCTAGAGGAAGATGCATTACCTATTGGTCTTCACCGAAGGATCTAGGAAAAAATTCTTTGTCACTCGAGAGCTTCTTGAAGCAACAACTTGATAGGATCTCCTGCTCCCTCATCTTTCTTTTGTTCCACCATGGGAGGCCATTGGGACAAGCAAGGCTGGTCTTGCAAGGGCTCAAGTAGTCCGAGTCCCAATTCTTATACCTCGACCTCGTTGAGGACATGCATAGAAAAATAGAGAAAGAGCATACCACTCTGATACCATTGATTTAGATTTATAAAGGAGTGAAATGAAATACAGATTTAAAATAGAAACATATAGGTACAATGAAACTGGACTTCAATTAATAAATAAAAATGTTGAAACTGTTTACATACAGAAAGAAAGCAAACTATCTTGAACAATGGTAAATCATCTCTAAGAAGAGAAGTGATTGCTACATGCCTTTTGAATTGTGTTATAATGTGGCTTTGAGGCCTTTTTATCATGAAGAAACAATGAGAAGCTCTAAACATCCAAAAATTTAACCCTAGGAGATGAAGTGCCAAAGGATTATGGGTCCCGATGGAGTAAGTCGGAACGTCAACTTCCGAGGGTCATAACTTTGGCATATGATATCTATTTGGCACGCATGATAGCCGCTCAAAGAGGTCTATTCAAGGAGAAAAAATTTCGACTGCAAACATTATTCAAAGAAATATGTTTTCTCGTTTCCCAGAAAAAAGTTATTAAAGTCTCAAAACAACTCGAGAAGTTTAAGACCTGAAAACTGCCAAAAATAGAAAATTACCAAAATAGGAAATTGTGCTGAAAATTAGGAAATGATAGGAAAATACACTGTGAGCCAAGTGGAAATGGTGGGTGGCCACCAATATCCACTTGGATCAAATAATCTACAAGGACTCAACTTGACATTGTACCTAAGTCACACTTGATTACTCCCTCAAATAATAGATTTGGAGCATTGTAATCTCCAGGGGAGGAAGACGAGGACTCAAAGCCCCATTCTGGATCTCATCTAACCCTCCATTCTGAACAACCAACATCAAATCAGTTGCAAATAGAGCACGTCAATCTTCCCATTGAGGAAGAGATACCATTTGGGTAAAATACATAATGTTTACAAAATAAGAACTCTATTTATAAAAGGAGGCATGAAAAGTTGAAAAGAAGGAAGAGGAGGAGCTTATTCTTTCATCTTCTTCTCCTTCCTTGTAGATGTTTTAAAAATTTATATGTGTTCCTCCCCTCCATTAACAAGAAGTAGGAAATATCATAGAAAGAGATCTCCAAGATATGTACCCAACATTCTCTTAACTCCCTTGGATCCAGTGGGGGCTAGTCCGGCTCAGTTCTTAGACATGTTTTGTTTTTGTGCAAGGGATTTGTAAGAATCTACTCTTGTACTTAGAAAACACTAAGATCAAAGTTATAAAAGGTTTAGTGGTAGATCTCTCCCCTTTATTATTTTTATAGGATGATTATTTTTTGTCCTCTTTTTAGAATCTCTCAAGAAAATATTCCTTGTAGCATTCTTTCCCATATACTTTAGCTAGGTACTCCACCCACATATTGTTAATTAATATAATTTTTCATATTATAAAATTAAAAAAAAATCTTATATATATATAGGATGTAGAGTAGACAATGACAGGATGTTTTGTTAAAACACTCCATGATGTAAAGGTAGTCTGTGGCAAAAATCCAACTATGTGAAGGGTTGGTGTGGCCTAGGTTAAGTGTGACCTCTCAGTGATTTTGATGACTTAAATACCCTTGAGTCATGATTAATCAAACCACAAATGTATATCAAATTTCCTCAAAACTCACATAAACTATATATATATAATTCAAATAAATAAATTTTATATAAACAAATAATGTTACATTTCAAAGAAAAATTAAACTCTCAAATCAAAGTCATTAGATTTGGAGTTGAATTTAAATAGAAAGTGATATAAATTTAAATTCAATCTATATCCTAATTAAATTTAAAGTGGAATTTAAATATTAAATACTTTTGTGGTATTTAACATTGTAGGTAAAATAAAATAAATAATTCTAGTTTTAATAATTTTTAAATTAATTTTATAAAATACGTTATTAATTATTAAATTTAAAATTTTATTGTTTTTATATATTTTGTATTTTCAATATTGCATATAAGATAAATGAGTAATTTATTTTTACAATATTTAAATTTAATTTAAATATATTGTTGATGGGAAGATTTTTGTTGCACATCAATTTTATATTCTTAAATAACTTAACCATTTATTATGAGATTTTGATTTCATTGTACCAAATATCATGGATTATTTAATATCCCGAATCAATAAATATTAAGTTATTAATATTAAACTTATTAATCCAAGTTAAAATTAAACCAACATTCTCACTTTAAATTTGACTTCGAATAAGTATATAAGTGATTTTTTTAGTGTATAAATCTGACTTTACACGGTTGGTTTATTTTAAATAGAATATTAATTTAGTGTATACTGAAAATTTGTAACATAGGAAAAAGTGAATAAGGATTTTTTGGGAGAGTAATTTAAAGTTGTAAAATATTTTTTACTAATAGTTTTTAGTGTGATTTTTTGAAGGCTTTTATGGTGGTGTTTTCTGGTGTAATTTCTCTAAAATCTAGTAGGAATTTATTAAAAAGAAAAGTTTGATTGCTAACCTTACACAACCGAAATGCCCTAGGGATTTTTGAGAGCGCTGAATCCATATATAAAATCAAAAAACCAGTTTAAATAACAGAAACTAAGATTTTACCTAAAAAAAATTCACCACACTAAAGACATGTCCCCTAAAAGTGTTTTTTTACCAGGTTTATCTATTTATTTTAAATAAAATATTAATTCAGTGTATAATTTATTAAATACGGAAGAGTAGATGCAATATTGATAAATGATTTTTGGTTAGAGTGTAAATAAAAATATAATTTAAGGTGTGATTGTTTTATTTAATTATATAAATAAAAATATAATTCTAAGTATAATAGTTTTATTTAATTATTTAATTTAATTTTAATTAGTTGAATAATTTTATATTAATTTATTTTATATGCTAAATTTTAAATAGTTAAATACTATTTTGCTTGTTAAGTTATTTGATCAATGACTTGAGAAATAAGTAATCTTAAAAATATCTAATAGAGTGTGAGCAAATAACTTTATGCAATTCAATACCAGCGTTGTTGAGCCAAGGCATCAAGGTCACAATGGCACTTATTTTTTAACATTGAAATGGATTCAAGTGACACTTGTTTTTGCAAAATAGATTCAATAGTATCAAACTCTTGTGACTTGATTTTGCAATTATATGAACAATTTTATTTATTTAAAATTTGATTTTTTAATTTAAAAGAAAATAATAAAATAATGAAAAAAAAATTAAATTAATAAAATATTTAAAATATAACTGAATAGAAACACCCTCTGACATCCACCCTTCTCCAAAAAGCTGATTAAGAAAGTGCCCAGTCATCATTATGATTACTCTGAGCAAAATAGTTAGAAAGAAAAATAATTAAAAAGTACCCAACTAACATCATGATTACTATGAGCAAAATCTAGAGTAAAAAAACACTTTTACCTCTGATTTGCAAAATGCCCATTTCATTAAAGAAACGTGCCTTTATTTGAAGAGTTTGTAGAGTCACCATGGCCAATCATAAGAAGAGAGCTTTTGATGAATGGAATTTATAAGCAAGTAAATTGTGATGAATGAAATGTGCACATCACTAATGATATATTGTGGGTACCTAATATCTCCAGAGCTAGCTTTAGGTCTTAAGCTATGGTTAACAAATAATCATGGAGTTAGATTAGAGTAATGAACTTGGTCAATGATATATTGTGGGTGCCTAATATCTCCAGAACTAGCTTTAGGTCTTAAGCTATGGTTAACAAATAATCATGGAGTTAGATTAGAGTAATGAACTTGGTCAAAGTTAGTGGGGGCTTTAGTAGGGGCTACAGATAGCCCTCACTGTATTAGCCCATGGAACTTCAAACCAAGAGTTGGATTGTGTGCAATCATTTACCCCACTTGAGAGTCAAGCTGTTAATCATATTATAATATTTTTGATGAATATTTTTAATCTCTTGAAGTCACATAAGCTATAAGAGTTTTAATAGAAAAATAATTCAGGCTAAGTTGTTGATCAGGTTATAATATGGTGAACGGTTTCAATTTTCAAGTCACATAAGTGATAAATTTCAGTTTCAAGTCACATAAGTGATAAATTTCAGGTATGATACAGCTGAGAAGCATGGATGATTTAAAATTTAGTTTAATTTTTGAATCCATAAAATTTATGGTTTTTTATATTCTTGATTTTCATAAACAAAAAATATTTATAATATGAAGTTTGAGTTTAGAAATTTGACAAAAATTGACTTAAGAAATTAATGTTTTTTTTAACATTTATGAGTAGTAATTTTTATAAAATTTGTGCTCAAAATACAACAAAAACTGAGAGAGTTACATCAAAATCGGAGGCCATAATCTTGGATTACAAAAGATATACTTAAAGATTCTACATCATCTACACATAAACTATTTGCTACATACTTTCTATTGACATATTTGCAACTGTAAATCTTGCAAAATTGACTTCATAGAAAAACAATTTTACAATATTTTGTCAATCACATTGAGAGGAGTCCATTGACATTTTGTTTGTCACAATTGCAGTTCCATTTCCATTCGCAGGTTGTTGTGTTGTTATTGGGCTTGTCGGAGGGAGGTTCTCCAATTGTTGATGTAGGGAATCAATTTCCTCATTTTAATGATCAATCTGATGTCGAAAGTCCTATAGTCTTTCCAATTGTTCTGCTCCCTGGAGAGAGAGTTGAAGGATAAGTTGCAGAAGAAAATGACAGTCTATGTTTTCGCTAACAGGGGGATGAGGACAAAGGGGCATTTAGAGGATTCCTCTGCCCATCATGGAGATTGGTGTTGTCCATTGTGGCCCTGCGAATTGACTTTTTCTTAATCCATCCTTTGTCTCCAGTCAATATTTTCCCAAGTCCCCAAAGATTGTGAACTAATTAACACAGAAAATAAACAACGAACTTCGCCAAGAAATACCAAAGAAGGACAAAAGTTATAAGTAGAGAATAGAAGAGGTTATTTACCAATTTATTCTTTGATTGCTAAGGAGTGCATGCAGGCAAGTCATCTTGCAAAGCCTCAAGCTCTTGGCTTGTTAGTCACTTGAAATGTCCCAACCCCTATCAATTACCACCGGAAGGAGCCACAATTTCAACACTTCTTGGAGATACTTCCTGTGGGTGTGCAGGCTCGGCAGAGCTCAACTGCAAGCTAAAGACTCGAGAAATCAACCCCATTCAAAACGAGCCTTGATACTCAGGTTTCTCATCCAAAGACCTCAAACTCAATCGAGACTCCCTGGGAGAGAGGAGTTAGAGTCTTACTTCTACACAGTTCCAATGTATATCCTTCTCCTTTAAATAAATAGAAACCATATCCATCCAAGTGCTCTTCGCCATGATTGCTTGATATGATCTTTGTCCCTCCTACACGAGTGCCATCCTTCCCTTTGGTGCATTCGCTCTTCGAGTCGGAGTGACTAGAATGCACTTAGTTGAAATTTATTACCAAGTTCTTACCACGCAGACTCACCATGGGCATAGTATAGGAGGGTGTGTGTCTTGCATGCTAGCCCATCGCCACCTCCCAAAAAATATGTCGTCGAGTAGATCATTTAATTTACTTGTCATTGAATGCACCATGACCAAATGTATTCCCATAATCATAATAGTCAATTTATAATTTCCCATATTGATTCTAATGTTTTTATAAAGAGATTTATTATTTTCATTTATAAAATCATGGAATGGTTTGCCAACCCTTTTTCAGGTTGATCTCTTTGTCCCTTCTTCAAACCACATGCTTAGTTGGCTTGTTTTTTCACCTTGGAATTTTGGCTCCTCATTATATGGTAGAAACTTTTGTGCTAAAAGGATTCCAAGATACTCATGATTCTTTGCGTGATAAGATTTAACTTGTTTTCCTTGGATGTTGTACCCTTTTGCAAGAAATGGATTGTTATAAGAGTCCCCCACAATGGCAATCCTCGAGATTCTATGTTCCTTGGCTAAATGAAGCCCTAATGAATCTGATGCATTTCTACCATGTTGTTTGCCTCTTTACCGAGGCCTCATGCAAACTTAATTTCTTGTTATTCAATAAGATCATAAAAATTCAAGGCACTTGAATTCTAGAATTCTAGAAAGTTTACAAGTCAAAATTATCATTCCAACAAATTTTGTGCCAAATAAAAGAGAAATCTGCAACCAAAAAAAATTCCCACCATGGAAACTCAACTCTGACCTGACAATGGCAGATTCTCGAATCTCCAGTATAAAAATCTGCAACAAAATTCCAAAGTATACGGCAATTGTCAAACTTGATGGCCCGCAGTCATTTGGGGGAGCGGTAAAAGTGGTAAGGGCAGGTTGCATTGACCACAACCGTTACCTGATTCTGCTCAGTAAATCGTACTATAGAGGGGCAGTCAGTATCAGGTAGCATTAAATTTTGTACGTACCTCAGCCGTCGCTGCACAGTACATGCGCCTGCCCAGTTTAAATTTCAGATTATGTTTCCCAAAAAAGTGTACACGTGTCGCATGATTCTGCGTACCATAGTTTGTCAAATATTGACCTCGACAGAATGGAGACATTACTCGAGAGTCGAGAAGGCTCATGAGCAGGGGTTTGCTCTTGTACGAATGAGATGAAAAACACTAATATTTTGATGTGGTGTGGGTAAGGTACAGGGTTTGGATATATGGTGATTAGGTATTTTGAAGGCTCATGAGCAGGGGTTTGCTCTTCTACAAATGAGATGAAAACATTAATATTTTGATGTAGTGTGGGTAAGGTATATCGTTTGGATAGGGGGTTATGTTTATGGTGATTAGGTATTTTGATATGGGGTTATGTTTATGGGTTTTGAGTAGATGGTGATAGGGTATTTTGTTAAGGTATTTTTGGTTCAATTCCCATTTCAATTGGGGTGATATATTGAATGTGATGAAGACTTAGTCCCTCCAAATTTACAAAAATAAAAATGAGACGTGGGGTAACTCAATTGGAATTTTTGGGCATAATTTATGTACAAATCTAATTAGAATTGGACTGAAATCATAGTTTATGGTTTCTTCTAGGTCCTAGAAGTTGTGGGATCTCTCAAGTGATCCATAGTTTCAAGGAAAGATGACACCTATGAAAAATGATAATGTGAGTAAATTTACAAAATATAATTACAATAATATTGTAAATTTAAATAAATATATATATTTTTCAATGGGTTTTTAAAAAAGAAAAAATATTTAATATTTAATGTTATTAGTTTAGGTTTTTATTTTTATTTTCTTTGATATAATCCTAAGGATTTTGATATTTTCCTGGATCTGGGTGACAACTCAGGCAATCCATTTAGCGCCCACGCCACGCGCGAGGCACACTCTCCCATGACAGATGATGATGCTCCTCAGTCTGGAACGACGACACCATGAATGGCTGCCAACACCTTACAACCACAAGTGGCAGTCAATGAAATTAATGCATTCGCATGCCATCAATTGGGCTCTCTGCTTGATGATCAAGGCTTTAAGTCCTCCCCTGCTCCCTCTGTCCCGTGTTTTCCTCCCGCGCTGCTCCATCTCGACTCTCGCTCACAGCTCTACCCACCCTCTCCATCTCATCCCCGCTTCCAGTTTTGCTTTGTTGGAATGGGGTCTCCTAACAAGCTGCGAAATTGGTCCATTTTGGTTAATTTTGATTATATTTAGTATAGCGCAAGGGTTTTGGGGCAGGTCAAAGCCCTGAACGCATTGTAATGGGTCAAAGGTTAAACTAGGGGTCCAAAAACCATGGGTTGCGGACCATAGGAATGTTGAAGATAGATTGTTATAAATAGAGAGGCATTTCGGATTGTAAGAGATAGGATTTGATGAGCTATTGACGCGATCTGTTATGTAAGCTATCTGTTGGGGTTTTTGGGGAACAAACTCCTGCTGGCTGTGTGCACAGAGATCCTAGTCCAGTTGTGTGCGGACCCTGCTGCTGTGTGCGTAGGTTGGGAAGGGAATTGTAAGAAAAGGTTGATGAATGAATGAATGCAAAGGATTATTAGATCTGAATCTGTGAGTACTGTTGAATGAATTGCTGATAGTTAATTTTTTATGTAGTTTCTGTCTTTTTGCTGCGAAAGTCTGTGTACTGAATGATTGAATCTAGATCTGTTCTGCTCTGGTTATATAATGCTGTGTTGATGTTATGAAAAACATATAATTGTAGATCTAGTGCACGTGGATGCAAATAGATACATAGTTAACCCTACGAAGAAACAAGGTAATCTGAACAGAATGCAGCCCTGCTTGCCTTACCCTTCCTTTCTCAGGGTGCAGAAACCTGGTTCCAGCACCCACCCATACTACTTCGGGTGAGACTGTGATCTACGAAAGCAGGTCACTGCTGAAAGGGCCAGTAGTATAGGGGTTTGTTGGAAAACCTTGCACACCAAACCTGGGTCAGGACCCCTCAAGCCAACAAATGGTTCCGTTGCCGGGACCTAAAAAAGTCTGAGAAACGAGATCGGGTAACAGCATCAGAGATCTGACGTAGGGTTGAATGAGCAAAGGCATAGCGCGGAGCGGCGAGAACTGTCGAAACAGTCGAGAAGAGGATCACCCTGCCCATAGTCTGCCGAGACCTACACAAGATCCATCAGCTGCCCCGATGCTAGGGCCTCAAGAAGGTAAACCAGAGGAGCCCATGGCGGCACACTTAAAGTTACCTACCTTTAAAGGAGCAGCCGATGAGGACATGGAACGATTCTGGTTCGTGGCTGATTCGGTATGGACGGTGCAAGGGGTGGTAAGTGATACTATGAAAAGAGCGCATCTATCCTTGGCTTTTGAGGAAAGGGCACTGGACTGGTATATGCGGTACATATCTCAAAACGGAAGCGCAACACTTCAAAATATTAAGGATGCCCTAAAACAACAATTCCGGAAGCCGAAATCCTATTCTCAACTGGTAGCGGAAGTAAAAGGCTTCAAGCAAGGAGCATCTGAGTCGATATGGGAGGCCGATCAATGGTTAAAGAAAGAAATCAGGGAAAGTGAGTTCAAGTACGACGAAAAACAACACACGAAATGGTTCATCGCTATGCTACTACCTCACTTGCACACACCCATGGACCATCAGACTTTTGAATCGTAGGAAAAAGCCTTGGAAGCTGTCATGAAACTTGAAGCTGCACCTAAGGACGACACAAGGGAAGGAGTGCAGCAAATTCAGGAGCATCTCGGAGCCATGCACATGGAAATACAGAGCTTATGAATGAAACGAGGAAAAGGAGTAGGTGCGGACCTTTGGTGCGAAGATTTCCGGGTAGCGGGACTGCATGATACAACCCAGTGTTCGTAGATAAATAGAGGTGAATTGAAGCAACAATGGTGCAGGTTCTGCCGATCTATAGGACACGATGAGCAGAATTTCCGCACATATGACTTATTGGTAGACTGGGGAACCCTCTATAGGGTACAATCTGATCCTGCCTCTCTGAGATCTCCCGCGAGCTTTGGTGGCTCTCCTGCAAGGGGTAGGGGGGGACGGGGAGGAAGCGCAGGACGAGGACGGGGCCAACTGATCTGCTACAACTGTGGAGAGGTAGGGCACTTTACCCGGGATTGCCCAAATCCCACTAGGCAGTCCTGTAAATATTGCCGACAGCTGGGCCATGAAATCGAAGACTGCCCGATCTTGCTAACAAAAATGAAGGACAAATAGTCTACTCCCACACAACATGTACAGAGAGTCAAAATGGAGCTAAGGAGCGAAGATCCCGGTATAAAAGTCATAACGCGCAGCATGGTCAACCAGGAAGCAAGGGAGGAGCTTGTTGTTCAAAAGGAACCAAATCCTGAAAAATAGAAGTCGCTGGAAGCCCCTGCGTAGCTGCCAGGAGAAGAGGTTGAAACCTTTTTAAGGGCATGCTTGAAGCTACTACGCAACCTGTAGGCGGGGGAAAATCTTCAAGTATTGCTACAGGACTGCGCAATCCAGCCCAGCACAGCGACTGAGGTTAAGGAAGTACACAAATTACACAGCTAAAAAAGGCGCACCAGGAGAGAGATGCGCTTGACTGCACAGATTAGAGACTTTGAGATAGACCAGGTTATTCTTGACCTTAGATCTGATGCGAACGTCTTACCAAAACAGACATGGAAACGAATGGGAAAACCTAAATTAGACTGGTCCACCACCAAGCTGCGAATGGCGAATCAACAGAAGATCATCCCTCTAGGCCGGTTGCCAAGAGTTATGGTTGATATCGCAGGAGTAAAGGTCCTGGCTGAGGTTATATAAATTGTGGAAGATATGGATCCCTACCCTGTGCTCCTAGGAATAGACTGGGTTATCGACGTAGGGGGTGTCATTAATCTAAAAAAACGTAGCATGGTGTTTGAGAAGAACGGTACATGTGTAATAGTACCACTAGATCCCACTGAGGGCACGCGGTATATCGAACCAACATATGAAGAAGAGGAACTCGATCACATCTACAGGATGACAGCACAGGACGAAGACCAGGATGATCCTACAACAGGTCGAGTATTCAACTAGGAGAAAAACAGGGAGTACTTTTCTGACCCAAATGAAGAACTTGAGAATTGGCAGACTCGGCTACACAATGTCTCAACCCTATGATGCCCTTAGGTTGCAAGGACTCTCTACTGCATTACTTCGAAGGTAAGGGACCTTCCTCACTTTGATGAGTCTAGTACTGTCCAGGACTTCTTAAGAAAATTAGAAGCTAGGGTACCAAAGGATCAACGAATCTGGGCACTCAATCCAGTGCTACGCGGCACACCTGCTCGCTGGTGGGATACCCACAAGAAAGTATTTCCAGACTCGGAGACATGTCGGGATAGGATGGTGCTGCGGTTCACACCCCTTGCCGATGTGCGCACCAAGATATTCCTGGGGCCCGGAGATCCCCATGTATGTGGACAACCAAGTGGGCCGACTGATACCCAGATGAGTGGATCCATTTGTTTATACATGCCTTGGGCCCTATCCCCACTACTTGGTACTTAGATGCCGAGTGACATCAGCAGACCCGCCACTGGGAGATATTAAAAGAGGACTTCCTCGGAACATTCGGACTTATTGGAGGAACAAAAATGCTTGACGAAGCCCTGCAAGACAATGATGCGTTCATCTTTAGGAAGCCTCACCCACACACCCCACCAGCCGTTATGACATGGGAGGCCCAGATGAAAGACATAGTCAACTGCCAGCGCTTGGCGATTAACGAAGAGGAGGACAACCTGTGGAATATCTCTGTTCCAGAATCTGAAGGGGAACGTACCGTTATCGGACCGTCGTTCGAAAATGTCGATGTAACGCAACCTCTCCGGCTACGCGAGGTTAATATTGGGACAGATGAACACCCTAAGCTGGCGAAAATTGGGGACTATTGGGATGAAGGCACCGCGGGAAAAATCGCCGAGCTACTTACGGAGTAACATGAATTATTCCCTATGCAGTTTTTAGAGCTCAAAGGAATCACGGGGGACCTCGGCATTATGCACATCACTCTAAAGCCTGAGGTGCGGCCCATTAAGCAGCGGCCCTACCGGTTGAATCCTAAGTATAAACAAAAGGTCAAAGAAGAGTTGGACAAAATGTTGACCGCAGGTATCATTGAACTAGTTGAACAGTCAGATTGGATAAGTCCAATGGTCGTTCAGGGGAAAAAAACAAAAGGAGAAATACGTATTTGTGTGGACCTCCGAAAATTGAACAATGCCTGCATTCATGACCCCTTCCCTACTCCCTTCTCTGATGAAATCTTGGATAGCGTGGGTGGCCAGGAGGCCTATTCCTTCACAGATGGATTCTTGGGATACCATCAGATCAGAATTGCACTGGAGGATAGCAGTAAGACCACCTTTGTCACCGAATGTGGTTCCTTCCAGTACACAGTCATGCCCTTCGGCCTTAAGAACGCACTTGCTATCTTTTCAAGGGTCGTAGTGGCCGTGTTCAAAAAATTTATCCATAATTTCCTGGAGGTTTACTTCGATGACTGGACGGTGTTTGGATTAGTAAAATATCATGTCTCGAACCTGCAATTAATGTTGGATGCGTGTCAGAAGCACCAGATCTCCCTGAATGTCAAAAAGTGCGTCTTCTATGTGCCTTTCAGAATCTTGCTTGGAAATATAGTTTGTCGGTAAGGACTGATGGTTGATCCTGCGAAGATAGCTGTAATTATCAACCTAGCAGCCCCTACAAACGAGAAACAGCTGCGCTCCATTCTCGGCCACACAGGCTGTTACAGAAAATTCATTCAAGGATATGCTCTGATCACAACACCCATGGAACAACTGCTAAAAAAATATGTCTCTTTTTTCTGGAATGATGAATGTCAGCAGAGCTTTGAACTTCTCAAAGAGAAGATGATTTCTGCGCCCATACTAATATTCCCTGACTGGTCAAAATAATTTCATGTACATGTTGATGCGTTAGGCATTGCCTTGGGTGCGGTCCTTACGCAGCCTGGCAAAGGAGATATTGATCACCCAGTTGCCTTTGCCAACCGAAAACTCTCGGGCGCCGAACGAAATTACTCTACCACTGAGCGCGAAGGACTGGCTATGGTGTATGCGCTACAAAAATATCGACACTAGCTGCTAGGTGGACACTTTAAGATGTTCACAGACCATTCGGCTTTGAAATACCTGGTCAACAAGCCTGTGTTGGGGGGGAAGATTTACCGCTAGCTGTTGCTGTTTCAGGAATATGATTTTGAGATCATCGTTAAGCCTGGGAGGTTGAATGCAGGCCCGGATCATCTGTCTCGTATCGATACAGGGGAAGAACCTGCTAACTTGGATGAAGGCTTACCCGATGCGCAGCTGTTTACCATTAAGATGGTTGATACTCACTTCGCTGATATCATTGAGTTCCTTACTACGAGTATGGCCCCTGCTGCGTATTCGGTACAAAAGAAGAAGGAGGTGGTTACCCGGGCTGCAGACTTTACTATCATCGCAGGACAGCTATACAAGCTAGGCACCGATGAAATACTCCGCAGATACGTATTGGAACATGAATGACCCACTGTCCTCACAAAAGCTCACGAGGGAGTCGCAGGCAGCCACTATGCAGGTAGGGCTACAACACAAAATATTTTGAGGGCTGGCTTGTGGTGGCCTACCTTACATCAGGATTCTTACACCTATTGTAGATCATGTGATACATGCCAACGAACTGGATGACCCTCACGACGCGATGACATGCCATTACAACCCCAAATGGCCCTACAGGCTTTTGATAAATGGGCCATTGACTTTATAGGGCCCATCAATCCACCAGGCAAGAAAACAAGCACGCGCTACATTATCACTACCACTGACTACGTCACACGATGGGCTGAGGCACAGGCCGTAAAAGATTGTACTGCTGATACTACTGCACACTTCATCTTTGAGCAGATTCTGACCAGGTTTGGCTGCCCGAAAATCCTAATGAGCGACAGAGGTATGCATTTTGTTAACCAAACGATTCAAGCTTTGAATGACGAATTCCGGATCCACCATGCCAAGAGTACACCATACCATCCCCAAGCTAATGGGGCAGTCGAAGCTTTCAAAAACATTTTGGAGCAGGCATTAACGAAGGTTTGTAATGTCGATCATAATGACTGGGATGTTCGCATCCCCTCGGTTCTATGGGCTTACTGAACAACCTGCAAAAAGTTGACCGACAGAACACCTTTCCGAATGGTCTATGGCAAGGAGGCCATCATGCCCATAGAGTACGTTGTTCCTAGCCTACGCATCGCAGCATTCACAAATATGGAAAACTCTGATATCATAGAAAAACGCCTGGCGCAACTGGTGGCATTGGAAGAAGATCGGTTTATTGCTCAGTTTCATCAGCAGGTACAAAAGGCTAGAGATAAAGCCTGGCATGATCGACAAATTCACCAGAAGACATTTGTCGCAGGTGATCTTGTCCTATTATACGATAGCCAATTTTCAAAACATCCTGGAAAATTTCGGCAGCACTGGCTTGGTCCCTACATAGTGTTTCGGGGAATATCACCCTAGAGGTTAGTTGGGTTACAACCTCCACAGAGTAGGGGCATGCTACTTAACAGAGACTCACACAACCATGCACGTTCAGAAAAACTAAATAGAGTAGAATGAGAAAGTTACCCGCAGGTCCTACGGTTGAAGCAGATCCCGCGGGGTCCAAACCCCCAGCAACCGTCCTTCCTTCTTAACCTGAAAGACAAGAAGAAACAAGCACGAAGAACATGTTGTACAGCATATATCTACTCTAAATGTTAGTGAGATTCATGAAAAACATTAAATAAATCATAATGAATGCTTAAATAACAATATTCTCATACACATAAGCATACACTAACACGTTTATTTCGGGAACAGCATGATACTTCTGTATTATAAATAGCATGTACAAAAGTAACGAGTGGAGAGATCACCTGATCCTTCCACGGCCTTCGCAGACCGTCGTCCGGATCCGTCCAGCCCTTGCCTCGCTAAGACTCCTTCCAAACTGGTGCATACGAGATGTCATATAGGGAGATGAGCATCTCAAGGAAACAAGGGTTTCCTATAATGAACTGGGAAAGTGCAGGAGGCACGGGGAATCAGACTTGGATAGGGAATACCAACAGAGTATAATATCAATAATTCTCTCCCTCCCTTAGGCCATACACATGAGGGGTTTTTATACTTCCTCCAAGTAGTTTCAACAGTTGGAAACAGTTGGCCACGTGCTGGGGTGGTTGAACTACCTGAGTAACCATCAACCCAGCCCGAAAATAGGGAATAATTATATATTTTTTAATCATTTTAATGGCATACGCGGAAAAGTCTAGATGGACTCGCGTATACACGCGGAAAAGTACGGGCATAGTCGCGTATGGGTATTTTTACACTGTTTTTTAGTGAATTTGTCCAAGTCTGTAGGAATGGGTGCCCAAAACCATATAAGCAATCATGAATCATATCAAGGTGAGAAATGATGCTATAACAGATGCCCCCTAATATATGAGGTCAGAAGGGGTACATGATGGCCGAAATGTATTATGCACATAGAAAGAACTTCGCAAGGACAAGAGAGGACTTCACCAGATTTCAGCCTGCCAAAAAACCAATGAAAGAAAACAGAGAGTCAACTCATGCCGAGGCGGGCATACCCATGCTCAGTCA
Source organism: Pinus albicaulis (assembly GCA_034641835.2). Classification (NCBI taxonomy): domain Eukaryota; kingdom Viridiplantae; phylum Streptophyta; class Pinopsida; order Pinales; family Pinaceae; genus Pinus; species Pinus albicaulis. Next base: position 1,623,948,610 of record CM076581.1, read on the forward strand.
AAAATACATCATATGGAAAGTACTGAATAGATCCAACATGTATACAAGTATAGCTGAACTGAAAGTACACAATGAATCATCTGAGCATGGCCCGGAAATATAAGTCTGAATCAATGTCCAAGTATCACATATAGAAAGTTGATCAAAGATGGTGCAACTGGATGTCTGATCATATAAGTAACTGAATCTCCAAGTACCGAATCATAAGAGGTGGAACAAACGGTACAATCACGCAACTCGGGAGCCAACATATAAGATGCTGTTGTGCTGAACTGCAACATATAAGGGTGGACGACATCACTGGCAGAAACTGAATAGACTGTCAAAAGTGAACCGAAGAATGCTGATGCAACCCGAGGTCTTCACCGATCACTATGGCACAATTCTACACAATGGGAATAAATGAGCTGAAGTCGACCATGTGAGAAATTGTTGGATTACCGGTCAATGATGTATACCGTTAACCAACGCGAGACAACCCACCGATAATGATAATGAGTGTCAAGGTGCCCCAGTACAATCTGACAAGTGCGAATGAATGAGTTGAAGTCGAACACTTGAAATAATCTACCAATCAGGAGGCAATGATGAATCCCCACCGTCGATAGCGAAGAGTCTGCCACTGATGACTGCAAACCCTAAGGTACTGACAAAAAGACTCTAGACCTTATTCCCAGAGCAATGAGTCGGAGTCGATGGGAAAAGATCCGCTGGAAGGAAGGCATTAAGGCATCCCACATCAGTCCAGCGCGAGTGTAACCCGCAGGCCAAGATTTGGAAGGAATCGGACGAAGTAGAGTGATGGAACCAAAACCGAAGTACGTTTCCGACGTGCACAAGATGAAGCTAGCGCACGGAAGAAACCCTCCGAACCAACCAATAATGAAAGCTGACACAGAGGCGAGAAATCCACCGATAGGGTCAAATGGAAATCCAGGTACTGCACGAATCCCAAGTGTGATAATGTGTGCTGACGTCGAACACAGGGGAAACCACTCAGTCAAAGACCCATGATGATGATCAAATACTGAGCACGAGGTCACCTATCAATGATGGAAATAGGCCCAAGGTGCGGCTCTAGGTTTTCTCTCAGAGCAATGTGTCGTAGTCGATAAGAGACAAACCCGCCGACAAGAAGTCAATGGGGACCTTCTCAAACCAGCACGAGCAGAAGACCAAAACATGTGATGTGATAGAACATGATACTGACAAGACCGGGAAGGCCGACTGAATAATGAGTCAAGAGACACCGCAGAATGGCCGACTCAGGCTAGACTTCCCTTGAACAAAAACACGACTCGTGATGACCATGGCAGTAAAAAGTGACACTGTATAAGTATGTTATGCAGGAGGCAGAACAAACGCTCCATATGATTGGAAGAGATAACCAACCGGGGGAGAACTGACAAGTGAAACATGGTAAAGGCTGAACCTAGGTCAAACTAAAACCATCCCAAATGAAGGAGATATGTATAAGTATATGTGCTTTGTTCAAGGGCGACAAACTGACTCTGTACTGCCATCAAAATAACGAAGATACATCCCGTTCCCGCTCTTTTTGTTATATTTGATTTTTTTGTCTTTTTCATATAATAAGCCTGAAAAAGAATAAAAGAATGCTATGGTACAATGGATAGAACGAGTATCAAGAAATCAGATGCACTAGTTCCTGGGATTGGAACAATCCTATGCACAATGCAAGGTGGCGAAAACTGGTAAGTGATACTCAGAGGAATGTTCCATCCATGGGTACAAAGGTGTCAAGTCGTGATAGCTAAGTGCATGCAATGGTTAACTTGTACAGAAAGTCAAGGTCAAAAGTTGGCTTAAACATCGAGTCCAAATGAAGCCGGCTAAAGGCCAGGATAAACAAGTAGCCAATATGCAATGCAGTAATACAACTTAACGACACCAGGGAGCATCTAGGGTATAAGCCAGAAAAATGATAAGTGATGAAGGAGAAGAATGAAGCTTCAACACAGAAGACATGGCGGGACTAAAGAGGACTCCCGAGCCTACATAAAAGGCAGCATGGGCAACAAGTGATAGCGAGGAACTAACTAGGAAGCCCATGTAAAGGAAGGCTCTACCATCAAGTCATGATTAAATAATCGGCGAGTGAAATGGGTGTAATACTCATGACCTGATGGGATCGACCCTAAGGCAAGTGATCAGTATGGAGGCTAGAATGCAAGATGCAATGGAAAGTGATTTCCCTAACCTATATGCCAGTGAAGATCATATACCTGCCGTGACGAGTCGGAAATCATGGATAAAAAACTGAGAAAAATCTCAAAATCGTCAAAATGTACCTGAAAACATACCAAACTAGGCACTTCCAAGCAACCGAGTTATGCAGCTTAAGATAGATCGAAAAAATAAGCATAAGGAATTTTTGCGAAAATTTTCAAATTTTTAGCCATAAATAGACAAATTACCTCTCATTTGGTTCATTATTGCATAACTGATTTGGAAAAAGTGCTCTGGAGCAAAAAACTTCTTTCGTCAAATCAGGAACAACCGACCGTCGGAACTCAGCGAAACTTCAGGTAGGCTCCTTAATCATCCTGTTTATTCATTTTGTCCGTTTGGAATTTAAAATTAAGTGATTTTTAGCTTTAAAACCTTTGCTAAAATATGCGGACTTGCGCATACGCGGGTTCATTAAAGGAAACTCGTGTATACACGCGACTGTGCAAAGGAAAAACCGCGTATGCACAGGTCCGAATGCAAAAAAGCGTGGCTAATGCATAATTTGATGAAATTTCTCAGGATGACAATCTCATGGAGGGAACGTGAGCATAGCGCAATAGACCAAGAGGTCATGCAAGATCGCGGAGCGCAAAATATCCTTCGGAATTGCGGATTGTTCAAATTCTTTAAAATGCCAAATATGAAAAGCAATGTGCGGTTGCTAGAAATGCTCGTAAATTACTGGGAACCAGATCAGGATTGCTTCATTATTGATCAGATGCCACTACGCATTGAAGTGGAAGACATATATTTCATTACTGGACTCTCCCAGAGGGGAGAACCAGTAGACTTGCACGGGAAGCCCCTGGGAGGGTTAACCGTGGAAGACTATGTCTACGTGTATTGCGTAGGGGGTTCCAAAAAGGTTGGAACTCAGATTGCAATTAAAGATATCAGGGATTTGCACATGAAAATCCTCCTTTTCACCATCGGCAGAGTGGCAGGATCTGCCTCACTACATCAGGCGTCCAGGACGCAAATGAGCATAGCAGTAGAATGTTTAGCTCATGTGTATGATTGGTGCACAACCCTTCTACTGAACATGAAACAACAGTTGACCTCAAATCACCAAACAAAAACCAAACACTTTGGCTACGGGACAATTTTGACAACATTCTTCTTTGAGAAGATTTCAGCTTTGAGACCCAGAGTCATCTCTACCATCAGTAGCCCGCGGGACCCAAGAATTGCCCGTTGGGCGGACATGATGAAGAGGCTGGGGGGTAGTGAGGTACCCCGAACCACATGGGACGATGAGTTCTTCCTGTGGTGGGGAGAACAGATCATCGCAGTGGACGACTATCCCTATGCCGGGATGGATTTTCGTGGAGACCTAGATCTAGTTCTTCCACCAGGCACAGCATGGGGAACAGTCGGTAAGTTTTGCAAATTTTTTTTGACTTATATAATTTTTTTTGGATTTTTTCAAATATGTATGAAAAAATGAAAAACAAGCATGTTTTTGATTGGATTCATAATGACTGACAATTGAAAATGATCATGTTTCAGATGTTGGACCAGTTCGACCTGAGGGTCTCCCACGCCACAAGCGTCGCAGGGGTGAGGCAGAGACAGTGGATTCCGACAGGACTCTTCAGGCCGTGCAGAGAAACTTGGAGGGATTAACCCGCCAAATCCCTATGGCTGCCATGGAGGACTTTCCAGAAGCCATCCAGAGACGGGTGGTAGGAGTACCACGAGACTGGGTTAGATTATTCCGCCGTGTGGCCACTGCAGTTACGTTCTATAGGAACACGACTTTTGGGCAGGGACCTCAGGGATAGACAGATATTATGTATTAGATGACTGTATATTCTTTTTTGAGACTGAACATGATGGGGCATAAGCCCAAGTTTTGTACGAGATTATGGATCCAAATTTTGTAAATTTTTTTGACACTCCGATGATATATATACAGCGATATTTGATGTGATGTGATAAATATATCAAATGTATGATGTTTTTGATGATTAAAATTTTATTGTGTGGAATGATTAATATGCCAATCTAATGCTTGATTAGCTAATGAGTCAGCAAACCAATTGTCAGCTCGAGGAATATGAATGAATGTTAAAAATTGAAATGACCTTTGTAACAAACGTACCCTCAAGAACAATCGTAATAAAAAGGGATCTCGTACCCGATAAGTGTTGTTCAACTGTGACACCACCAGCTGGGAGTCCAAGAAAACTACCAACGAATCAACACCCAAAGATATTGCCTCCGAGAGTAGATAAATGACTGCAGTGTATTCTGCTACGTTATTGGAAGCAGGACCAATGCAGACTCCTCTTGATACCAACAGCTGACCGGAAGGATAATGAAGCACCCAAGCCGCGGAAGCTAAGTTCCGGGTGTGTCTACTAGCACCATCGGCGAAACCAAAATGACTCATGACATCCAACACAACCTGCCAAAGCAGATCAAAAACATCACCAACTCATCAAAAATCAAAAATCAATCAGATATGTACAAAGAAAAAACTACTATATACAAAAGCAACATGCCAGGCTGAAGCCTAGGCATAATACTTCTTCAAATAGAGCCCATTTCGGGGCTCCGGCAACTTGTTCCCTTCGAAATCAACCAAGGTATAAGCTCCTTTCTTCAGGAATTTTTTAACGATATAGGGGCCATACCACATAGACTTAAACTTTCCTGCCCCCAAGGCATCTTTTTCTTGGGCATAGACCAAAACAAGGTCACCTTCCGAAAAGACCCTAGGCTTAACCGCCTTATCGTACTGAACTTTTAATCGGTTTTTATGCGCTTCATTCATCGTGGCGGCATCCCGACGCTGCTCATCGAGATGTTCCAGATGAAGAAGCCGTTCTGCCAGACTGGAAGTGTCAAGAAGAAGCTCAACAGCTAATTTAAGAGAAGGAATCTCGCATTCAATAGGAAATACGGATTCCACCCCGTGCACTAACTGAAACGGAGTAAAGCCAGTTGCAGTTTTCACTGACGTCCTGTATGCCCAAAGTGCAGGATATAGCATAATATGCCAGTTGGATCTATGTTTATCAATTGTCCTTTGAAGAATTGTCTTCAAGGATTTATTCACGGCTTCCACTTGCCCATTGGCCTGAGGATAATATGGAGATGAATGCTCTTGCCGGAAACCCAATTTAAGAGCCAACTCAGCCATCATACTATTCTGAAAGTGACTGCCATGGTCAGTGACAATCTCTCTAGGTATACCGAAACGAGCGATAACTTGGTTGAAGAAGAAAAGAGCTGCAGTCTCACCATCGTTCTCAAAAGTAGGCATAGCTTCGACCCACTTCATAAAGTAGTCTACTGCTACGATAATGTACTTGTGACCTTTTGCCGAAGGCGGGTTACAAGTAGTATAATCCATACCCCACTTTGTAAAGGGTCCGACAGTAACGACTGGAAAAAGCGGAGCTGGATGAGCGCGCATTTTTCGAGTATATACCTAACACGGATGACACTTCTTGACCGATTCAATACAATATTTGAAAATCGAGGGCCAAAAGTATCCAGCACGCAAAATATTTTGGGCTGTAGCAAGCCCAGATAAATGACCCCCACAAGCTCCACTATGAGAATCATTGAGCACAACCTCAGCTTCTTCGAGAGTTAAGCAGCGTCTTAGGATTGAATCAACCCCTCGACGGTACAAAGCATCACCAATAATCAAATAATTCTTGGCCAAGTGACGCAGCTTACGACGCTCATCTTTCGAAAAAGTAGAGGGAAACTTCGCAGTCTGGAGATACACAATGATATCCCCATACCAAGGATCCTGTGAAGAGATAAGAAACAAGTGTTCGTCCGGAAAGGACTCATCATAGATCATCTCTTCCCCACAGGGCAACTCGGAGATCAATTCCGCAAAAACTAATGACTTCTTGGATTTGGCAGACATGAACTCAAGATCAAATTCCTGTAAAATCACAATCCATCTATTATATTTTCCCCCAATCACTCGCCTGCTGAGGACAAAATGAAATGGATTGGCAGCTGCCAAAACATAAGTTTTGTGAAGAATAATATAATGCCGGAGTCGCTGCACAGCATGAACTGCTGCTAAGGCTAATTTTTCTATCGGAGTGTATCGAAGTTCAGGTCCTACCAGTCCTTGACTAAGGTAGTAAATAACATGCTCTGCAAGAGCATCGTCCTCCTGAACCAGAACCATACCTATGGTAGATTCTGTTGCTGCCAGATACAAAAGAAAATCTCTGCTATAATTAGGTGGACTCATTAAAGGAGCAGAGGTCAATGCCTTTTTCAAAGCATCGAACGAGCGTTGAGCGTAGTCGTCCCAAAGAAAAGGAACTCCTTTCTTCAACAATCTCATATATCCCTTTGTAATCTCAGCATAATTGACGATAAACCTCCGAAGAAAATTAGACTTTCCTTGGAGACTTTGAAGCTGACGAATTGAAGACGGGGGAGGCAACCGAAGCATTGCCTCAACCTTGAAGGGATCTACCCTTATCCCTTCCCTAGACACAATGAATCCCAATAGCCGACCGGATGTAACCGCGAAAACGCACTTGTTCGGATTCAATCGAATTTTATAAAAACGACATCTTTCAAATATTTGCCGGAGGTGACCAAGATGATCCATCCTCTTTCGAGAATGAGCAGCTAGATCATCTAAGTATGCCTCGATAATCTTCTTGATGTCGTGGAAGGCGTAAGACATGGCCCGCTGAAAGGTAGCCCCAGCATTTTTAAGACCAAAAGGCATTTTCTTGTATGCAAACGTACCCCAGGGACAAATAAATGCAGTCTTATGTTGATCTTCAGGACTGATAGTAATTTGATTATAGCCAGAAAAACCGTCCATGAAGGAGAAAATCTCGTTACCGACACACTCGTCAATGATCTGATCGATGAATGGTGTGGGGTAATTGTCTTTAGGACATGCCTTATTTAGGTCTCTAAAATCGATGCACACTCGAATCGTTCCTTGCTTTTTATCTACCGGAACGGGGTTTGAAACCCATTCAGTCAGAGGAACTGGGAAAATGAATCCCGCCTTAAGCAGCTTTTCAACTTCAGCTTTGATAGCTGCTGCCTTCCTAGGATTGACCAGACGAAGTTTTTGCCTGACCGGCTTAGCGTTTTCATACGTCTTGATCTCATGCTGGACGATAGATGGGTCTATGCCAGGCATTTCCTCATAAGACCAAGCAAAAACATCCCTATACTCTTTGAAGAGCTCGGTATAGATTTGAATCTCTTCATGGGAACATTCAGCTCCAATGAAGACATTCTCAATGATATTGGGATCCCTGGAAATGTTCACCGGGATAGTAGGAGAGATCACAGCCATGTTCCCTTCAGCATAAACCTGTGTTGGTGCCAAAGGGTTCAAGACTGGGTGAACAGGACCAGGAGACCGAGGACTTGGAAAACTAGTTTCAACTTCGTGCAAGTCAGGTAGGAAGTAAAACCGATGATGCAAATCATCCCATGGTCTATCTATACCAGTCATGGCTTCCAGGATTGCCTCTTCAGATGGAAGAGTGGTATCAAGACAATCCTGGGCCGAAGAAGAACTAATCGTCCAAGCCGGAGCCACATCACCATCCAACTCTTCCGGTGAAAGAGGAGCTGGAACGGATTCTGCAGTGTCAACAATAGACTGATATGCAATCTCAGCTGCAGAAATCGGAAATGCCATTCCACCCACTTGACCTTCCGCTAATGTGGCAATAGGGGAAGGTAAGGTCCAAGGGTCCGAAAAATAATGAGTTCGAAAGAACTCTCTTCGAAGGGGAGCCTTGGAGGATGAAATAGCATTAATATGCACCGTAGGAGGAGGAAGATCGAAAGTACCCATCAGGGAAGAATACATTCCAACTCCTAGATTCTCGACAGGCACCTTAGTATTATCCAACTTAGGAACAGATGAGTCAGAGGGCGCATTCAGGTCTACCTGAGGACAGTCCAGTTGATCCACTGTAACGATCCTCCCTTCGTGGGGGAAACATACAATTCGAAATAGTGAGGATGCAATGGCATCCATCTCATAAATCCAGTTCCTCCCCAACAGAAGGTTGTAGTCCAAGGCCGCATCCACTACCTCAACCTCTATGTTAACGGTTTTGCCCCCAACACAGATGGGCAAAGCCGGGACAATACCATGGGGTCTGTGAGAATGACCATCGAATGCAGTAAGAACAGTGCTAGATGGAACAACTTTGGGAGATCCAAGTGTCTTCCAGCATGCGAGAGACATCACGCATGTGGAAGCACCCTCATCAACAACCGTTCGAAAGATATTTCACTTCCGATACGACGATTTAATATGAAAAGCCATGTGATGAGGAAGTCTCTTCTTAAAATTAGTCATATCAAAAGTAATCAGAAAAGAATTTTTCGGATCAATAGCCCCAATGGCAGTGAGCAAAGCACTGCGCTGAGCCAGACAAGACTGGAGTACCTCTAAAGCTGACATAGCACAAGGACTCTGCGCCAGATCTTCTACAATCGAGTAGTTCTGGGCAGCCCTCGCATTCGGATTAATCGTTGACCGCTTAGAAGATGCTTTTGGCATCCGAGGCATAGACTCAACAGTTGGCTTCGTGATGTGAAGCGGCTCAGTAGCATCAGGAACTTCCTTAGCTTTCGAAGATTCCTCTCCACCATAATCACGGGATCTCGTAGCGATATCCGCGTGAGCACTCATCATAAAAATGTTCGATGGAATTTCCCCTTCCTGGGTACCTCCAGAGGAAGCCCCAGGATTTTGGTTCGCGCCAACAACTAATTGCTGCCCTTGGGGAAAAGGGTTTGTTAACACTACCTGGGAACTAGAGGAACCCTACTGGGATAACAGGCGCTGAGCATCCTGAATTTTAGGGCAAAGGTGCGTGAGATGGTCTCCAGCACAAAGCTTGCATGGAAACTTCACTTTCTTTTTCTCCTTTTGACCCTCACCAACACGCTCGTTGGTTTTATTTGCATTGCCCTTCCCGTTCTTGCCCTTCTTCTTTTTATTTCGTCCCTTCTTCTTCCCATCGGATTGTTGATTTCCTTTGGGATCAGAAGCTTGGACAGCATTTATGGACAAAGACTGGGAAGGTGATGAATCAGCAGGCACAGCCTGACCAGAAGGAGCAGATTGTAAAGACAACTTCTGCAATTGAGAGAGCAGGCTGGCTGCACTACTATTGACCGATCCGACAAGCCCGTCACCATGCGGACTAGTTTTGGGTTTCGATAAATCCAATTTGGAGCGAGGAGCATTGGGCAAATACTTATAAAGCATCCCAGACTGAGAATAGATCAATTCTAACTGCTGGGCCCTAAAGATGGCCTGCTCCTCAGAAAATACCCCAGATAGGGATACATCTTTTGAAATATCTGACTGCAGAGATTTCAAAAACCACTCGAGAAGGAATTCACCTGGAATATGAGCTTTGATAAGCCTCTTCCTTCTCCTCCATTCTTGAATGTGATCAGAAATGTGAGTTGCCTCATCCTGCTTAAAATTAGCCAGGAGTTCGGTCCCAGCCTCATATCTGACAGGCAACTGAAAATGGTTTAGAAATGTGACAGCCAGTTCTCCAAATGTGGAAAAACTGCCCCCAGTGAGCTCGATATACCATTTGGCAGCATTTCCAGTTAGGGTGCGTTGAAATAATCTCAACCTAATCGAATCATCGATCAGGGAGTTCGAAGAACACCATAAGTGGAAAGTAGTGATGTGGTCAGCCGAATCCTCTCCATTCTTACCTTCAAACTTTGGAATGTCTGAAGGAAGTTTGGTCGGGACAAGAGGCCACCCCGGACTATAACGAATCGGATCATTAGTCAACTTCGACAGATCTGGCAAGTTTAACGTTGCCAGAAAAGGTAAGCGAGGCGGAGCCTGAGGATTCCATCCTTGATGGGATGGATTCCCAACATTCTGAAAAGAATAGCCTGGATTTGATGAGGCACCAGGCTGCCAGAAAGGACTCGTAGAAAATGGAGAAGAACCTCCTCCCCACGCCGAGTTACCAAAGCCCAGACCAGTTCCCCCCGCTGAAGTGTTAAATGAAGAGGAGAGCCCCTGATAGGGGTTCCAAGCATTAGACAGAGGAGAAAAGGATTGATAAGCACTCGATGAAGGGAAAAAATCATTCCCTTGATGACCTGCGTAAAACTGATTCCCTGCCCCCGCTGTAGTAAAGACAGGATTCCATCCCGTAAAAGTAGTCGAACTTTGCCCCCCAGACCAAGGGTTGAAACTCTGGGTCTGGGACGTAAACGGAAACGACCCTAAAGAAGGATTGGAACTAGGAATGTGTCCAGTCCCAAAGGGAAAACCCTGAAATGAAGCTGATCCACTAGCCATATTAGACATGGGTGTAGATCCAGCTGAAGCAGCGGAAAAGGAAAAAGAGGGATTTCCACTAATGGACATCCCTGAACAAAAGGGACCAAAATGGGAAGCATGTGCTTGGGTGAACCCAGAGCCAAACACAGCAGCACTAGAAGCAATCGAAGATGAAGCAATAGTGCCCCCTGCTTCAACAGAAGCAGGAGTCTGAATGCCTGCAGAACTCACGGTAGAAGCCGCGTTCCCAGTCGTGGCCATCGAAAGATAAGAATGATACGGAAGATCCGGCGGTCTCTCCGACTCAGGTCCGATGTACTGAACAACGAACGGATAATCAGGAGGAAGAGGAGATGGACCTGTAGCAGGAGGCTCAGGTACGTCTTCAATTTGAAAATCTTCTTCCTGAGGAAACAAAACTCGCGAGGTGAGCGGAACGCTCCTCTCGGGACCGACACCAGAATCAACTATGAAACCTTTAGATATTTGTGGAGGATCTCTCTCCACTGCGTCAGACGCCACAGGGTGGTAACCACCTGCTAAATCACTCCTACGCCTTCTCGAAGAAGGCTCTGCACTCTCGGGAGATAACCCCCGGATTCTCCTCGAACGTCGAGGCGCTTGATCAACCACTTTTATAGATTTTTTAAATTAGACTCAAAAAAGTGAAAAGCTAGGCAAGCTAGGAGCAAAGAGCACTCACTAAAAATAAAAATCCCTGAGATACAGTCAAGAAAACAGCCTCCAAGTATTTCCGCTCCGGGTGATGAGGACCGGACACCAAAATACAGGAAAGCGAAGTATAGGACCTCCCGAAAGCAGTCTGGGATGATTAGGGCCCAGAACAACCAGCGAAGGTATCAGAAACAGTTACGCCGACCTCCTAACGACAGCCTTTGCCGGCTCAAGCACCCAAGCTTCGCAAGGGCACCCCCCAGAAGTACTGCTGAAAGTGATGCGACGTCTGCCTCAGGTACCACGGGTATTCCCCCCCGTAGTCACCTGTGTGGAACCTAGGAGTGGAAACTATGGACACCAATCCGTATCAGAAGTTGGGCGGAATGGTCTTGAGGTCAGATTCAGCCAATCGGAGAGGGGGTATCCCTCTTCTCAGCCTTCACTTCCCCTCGCGCTTGACTCTCGGATGAGAGCTTTCCCAGTCCACCTCACGGAGTTGGATTTCGCTCAATTAATCAACTTCTATGTTTGTTTGAGAGGCCTTGGAGAGTTAACTCTCCACTCACCTATTCCAAGGCCCTACAACCTAGCTAGTTGGTGATTGACACTTAGTAAACTTGCTAGTTGATTTTAGATTAAATCACTTATTTTAATGGCTGTTATGTTAAGTCACAAGGATATGGAGATGAAACGTATGGTGTTTTGACGCAAAAGAAATTAATAAAAAATTAACTACATGCAAATGCAGTTCTTTGTCTTTCGATGAAGAGCAATCTCTATACAGGTTCTACGAGACTAAAAATTGTAATAATTTTTTTTTCTTTTCAAATAGCAAACTCACATTCACAAAAACTAAGAAATTGACTAAATGATTAAATGCATCTAATGCAAATCACTACAAGCATGTAAATCCTAAGATGCAAATCTCTTAAAGCAGAGTGAAATTCCCAAAAAGTCCTTCAGTTTTAACTCTTCTTTGGTTGCCCAAAAAGATAATTCTCGAAATCAAGAACTCTTAAAATGAGGACACCAAGAACACTTAAAAACAAGAAGAAGAAATCAAATGACAACTCCTCCTCAAAATCAAGCCAAAAACTAAAAGCAAGAAACCTCACAAAAGCTTCAAAAGTTATAGCAAACGAAAATGAAAATGCAACAACAAAAGCAAATAACAAGTGAAAATGTTTTTAAGCCTTTGAAATGCAAAAACAAAAAGCAAAGCAAATGTTTTTTGAGCTTTTTTGTTTTATAAAGAAAGAGCTCGAAAAGACCAAGCACAACTATCAAAACCAAACAAGACCGAATTCCAAGCATATACTTCAAGAATGCTCCCAAACCTTATAAGGCTAACTCGTAGCAAGATCAATAAGAGCAAAAGAAGACTAGAAAACTCAGCCACTCAGCCTAGACAAATAGTGCAAACTTTTCGCAAACAAAGACTCCAAAGAAGCAAGAAAAGTTCTTCAAAAGTTGCAACAAAAACCTAGCCTATAGAACTCAAGAAAACCAATCAAAAACAAAGAAAAAATCACAATGCGAAGCACAACACCAAGATAGGAGCGAGTAAGTGAGCAGAAGCTCTCTGTTCTGATAAAGCAGAATAGCCAAGAATGCTCAGAAAGTGATCTTGGAACTCAATCCAGAAGTACCAGCACCAGAAACAACACTTTGCCAAAAATACTAGTTTTCAACCAAACGAAAGAGAGAACAGACATGAAACCACTTCCTTCACAATCCAGAGAGTAGAGAGATACTGTAGGAATAGGTCTCCACAGCCAGAAAGGACCAAAAAGTCAAGAAACTCAAAAATTCAAAATCTGCCTAGGTATACGCTACTTCACAGTTATGCAACTAGCGTGCATATGCGTCTGTGCTAAGGGAAACTTCCGTATACGCGGGTCCCTTTAGACAAAATTTCATGTATACGTGACTGTGTGTAGAAAAAAGCGTGTATGCAGAGGTAAATAATGAAAAAAACAAAAAGAACAAGCCTGGAAAAGAAACCAGGACTTCAGACTGACTGTAAGAAAATAAACTGGACTACAAATGAAAGTTAAAACTGCTGGAATCCTACCAAATAGCTGAAACCACCCAACAGGAGAATCACAAGAATGTGATCCCCAGCAGAGTCGCCAGTTCTGTTTCGGGGAATATCACCCTAGAGGTTCGTTGGGTTACAACCTCCACAGAGCAGGGGCATGCTACTTAAGAAGGACTCACACAACCATGCACGTTCAGAAAAACTAAATAGAGTAGAATGAGAAAGTTACCCGTAGGTCCTATGGTTGAAGCAGATCCTGCGGGGTCCAAACCCCCAACAACCGTCCTTCCTTCTTAACCTGAAAGACAAGAAGAAACAAGCACGAAGAACAGGTTGTACAACATATATCTACTCTAAATGTTAGTGAGATTCATGAAAAACATTAAATAAATCATAATGAATGCTTAAATAATAATATTCTCATACACATAAGCATACACTAACACGTTTATTTCGGGAACAGCATGATACTTCTGTATTATAAATAGCATGTACAAAAGTAACGAGTGGAGAGATCACCTGATCCTTCCACGGCCTTCGCAGACCGTCGTCCGGATCCGTCCAGCCCTTGCCTCGCTAAGACTCCTTCCAAACTGGTGCATACGAGATGTCATATAGGGAGATGAGCATCTCAAGGAAACAAGGGTTTCCTACAATGAACTGGGAAAGTGCAGGAGGCACGGGGAATCAGACTTGGATAGGGAATACCAACAGAGTATAATATCAATAAATTCTCTCTCCCTTAGGCCATACACATGAGGGGTTTTTATACTCCCTCCAAGTAGTTTCAACAGTTGGAAACAGTTGGCCACGTGCTGGGGTGGTTGAACTACCTGAGTAACCATCGACCCAGCCCGAAAATAGGGAATAATTATATATTTTTTAATCATTTTAATGGCATACGCGGAAAAGTCTAGTTGGACTCGCGTATACACGCGGAAAAGCACGGGCATAGTCGCGTATGGGGATTTTTACACTGTTTTTAAGTGAATTTGTCCAAGTCTGTAGGAATGGGTGCCCAAAACCATATAAGCAATAATGAATCATGTGGAGGTGAGAAATGATGCTATAACACATAGTTAAGGAGGTTACGAATGGCAGAGCAGTCTAGTTAGCTACCCTGCGCGATGACCTCCTCCCTAGCTTTATCAATGGAGGTCGACTCAAACCATACCAGGCTGCAGACTATGCGGTTGCACCAGTGCAGTGACTCGGGACGAGTCACAAGATTGTGTTGGGGGACTATTGGAACGAGGTCTCCTAACAAGCTGCGAAACTGGTCCATTTTGGTTAATTTTGATTATATTTAGTATAACGCAGGGGTTTTGGGGCGAGTCAAAGCCCCGAACGCATTATAATGGGTCAAAGGTTAAACTAGGGGTCCGAAAACCATGGGTTGCGGACCATAGGATTGTTGAAGATAGATTGTTATAAATAGAGAGGCATTTCGGATTGTAAGAGATAGGATTTGATGAGCTATTGATGCGATCTATTGTGTAAGCTATCTGTTGGGGTTTTTGGGGAATAGAATCCTGCTAGTTATGTGCGCGAAGATCCTAGTCCAGCTGTGTGCGGACCCTGCTGCTGTGTGCGTAGGTTGGGAAGGGAATTGTAAGAAAAGGTTGATGAATGAGTGAATGCGAAGGATTATTAGATCTAAATTTGTGAGTATTGTTGAATGAATTGCTGATAGTTACTGTGTTATGTATTTTTTGTCTTTTCACTACGAAAGTCTATGTACTGAATGATTGGATCTAGATTTGTTCCGCTCTGGTTATATAATGCTGTGTTGATGTTATGAAAATCATATAATTTTAGATCTAGTGCACGTGGATGCAAATAGATACATAGTTAACTCTGTAAAGAAATAACGTAATATGAATAGAACGCAGCCCTGCTTGCCTTACCCTTCCTTTCTTAGGGTGCGGAAACCTGGTTCCAGCACCCACCCATACTACTTCGGGTGAGACTGTGATCTGCGAAAGCAGGTCACTGCTGAAAGGGCTAGTAGTATAGGGGTTTGTTGGCAAACCTTGCACACCAAACCTGGGTTAGGACCCCTCAAGCCAAAACGCTTGCAGCTCCATGGCCCCTCACAAGCAATAGAAGCCACGCTGTGGAAATGTTAGAGGCGCTCTTCCGACTCGACTGCACCGTGACACAACGCTTAGGCATTTCATCACTGATAATGAGCCCTCCTATGCCTCCAACGCCCCGCCTGCAGCTTCACCCTCTGCTCCCCCTGGTGCGGAAGCCTCCCTCATCTCTAGGACTGACCCCTACTTAAAAAGCCCGCCCAGAGTCAAGTGGAAATATTGCAAGTCAACCACCCCCCGCTCTCGATCGCCTCCTCCAAAGAAGCTTGAGTGCCTACCTATAAAGGCCTCTTCAATGTACATTCCAAACCTCTGGAATCTTTCAGCTGACAGAATTTGGAGAAGGGTTAACGAGAATGAAGCTCCGCCCAAGGTTCTATATGTCTTCATTGAGGAAAAGGAATAAATAACGCGCATCTATGGATGCCCAGTGACAGAAGAAGAACCGGAAGAACCTGAAGCGAACCAAAAATGAAGATGACAACAAATATTGAAGGTCATGGTTTATGCGCCATAGCTTTCTTTTGGATATATCTAATATATTTAGTTTTTCCAGTTTTCAATAGTGTTTTAGAAAGGCTAGCTGTTTCAGACTACTCTAGATCGTTAATGGGTTGGTTTCCCTATCAAGGGTAGCCCCTTATTTTTCTATTTTGGAGACAAATGCGAGTAGGAATAGGCTAAATTCCTCAGCTCTGACTATGGACTGTATTATATTTTTCTAATTAATATAATTTAGACCAGCTTACAAAAAAAAAATCCTAAGGATTTTGATATTTAGTAATATTTTTATATTTGGAAGTAGGTCTTCACCACAAAGGAGGTTACCAAGAAATATAGATAAAGGAAAGGAGATAGAATCCAATCCCAGTGCCAACCAAAAACATGAAAAAGAAGTGAATGTGAACCCCTAGCTTCACGCCGAAATGGATGACACCCAACATAGGCAACATGGCACATGCATCCCTTATGTGGAGAAGATTCTAAAATACGAAATAAACTCTAGCAAAATCCTTAAAAACATTAGTATATGCAAGATCATGCTATAATAGGAAAATTTATGGGCATATGGCTATCATATAAAACCCTAATCTAGTGGACAAACACACATTGGAAGGCAATAGGATGTGTGGATATTAAGCTAGGCTCCAAAGATTTCTTCACGACGATATTAAACAATTTGGAGGACAAAGATAGGATAGTCGAGGTAGGACCCTATTTCTTCAGTACAAGAGGCTTGTATCAAGTGTTGAATGAAGCAATTAATTGAGACAAAGAAGACTTCATGACATCCCCACCATGAATTATTTTTTACTCCCTCCTATAGGATTTTTGGGAAGACAAAATACTTAAAAGAATAGGAAATATCCTTGAATCATTAGTATTGGCATAGGAAGCCACAAAACATGGTATACCTCATATGCTAGACTATGTGTATATATGAATATTCTTGTTAAACATTGCATGGTAAACACACAAGGAAATAAGATAAACGTGAGATATGATTTTATTAACCATATATGTGTATTTATATTACATTGGCATGACTCTTGGATTCCACATTCCAAGGTAACTTGGACTCCTCTTTGACTGTTCTACTTCCACACCTACCCATAGAGGATTAGGTGTCCAACATTCCCCCCCTTAATCCAAACGGGTATGTGTGAGTCTAGGAAGAGAGCTATAATACCAATATGCAAATTATGCATGGAAACACTTAGGCTGAATGAGATCTCTGAAATGTTGGCATAAAGAGGTGGTTTAAGGATGACCACCAACACTGGAACGCTTAATGCAGTTCCCAAAACTCTTCCAAATCTGGCAAGAAGCTAAGGTCTTCTACTAGAGGAAGTTCTCCTCATATTTTCAAGAGGGAGACCTTCAACCTAGAAGAAGGGAGGTCTACAACTTGTGATGGTTTAAGGATGACCACCAACTCTAGAATGTTTGATGCATTTCCTGGAACTCTACCAAAACTGGCAAGAAGCTGAAGTCTTCTGCTAGAGGAAGTGTCCTGAATTCTTTGAAGAGGAAGAATATCAACCTCGCATAGATGGTTTAAGGATGACCACCAACCAAAGGTATGCTCATGGGCATCCATGTCTCTGGCTACGACTCTACATCTAGAATGGCAGGTTGTGGCTCAAGCTCACTTGAACTGCTATATCTCTGGCTACAAATTTGAATATGGAATGAGAGATTGTGGCTCAGGCTCACTTGATGTGGCTTCGAAGCTTGTAGATGAACACCATTTCCCCCCCTGTCAGGTACAAGGTGAGATGATGGCAAAAAATCAACTGCAAGATTGTTCAAAGTCTAGAACAAGTTCTGACATATGACTTAAACATCTTCTTGGCTGTTGATGCCCATTGCCAAGAAGCGATCCATCCAAGATGAATCTTTGTTCTTGCAGGAGGCTTGTTTCTAAAGCATCTGTGTGAAGAATGGGTGTGCTGACCACAATGCTTGCATGGGTGAAGATCGAAATTAATGATCTTTCATATGGCCAACGCGATCACAGTGTTGGAATTTTACAATCTGTTGTTGCTACTGTGGAAGAGGAGCATAATCTAGAACAAATGTAGGTGAGCTATCTTGAATAAATCCGACACTCTGAAATTTGATGGGCTTGGAGTAGTCTGGAATATGAAAGGACAATTCCTTGTCATATCCAAGACTTGTTCTGTGCTTGTTATGGATAAGCTCTTCCCAAGGTAATTTTATGATGGGCTTGGGAGGTGGAAACTGAACATCAGCATGCAAATATACTCCTGGAATGGGCATATGATGGGAGTAAACCTCAACCTCAACCTTTCTAATCTGATTCGTTTTTGGCAACTGATGAGAGTTAACTTCAAACTGAAAAATGGAATTGTTCCGAATAGAAACAAGTTCAGAAGGAGGTCTTTTCTATTGTAACTCCTCTTGTTGTAGCTAAGATTCAAGCTGCAAAAACCCAATATTTTCTTGTGAATTTTGTAGAAAAAAATACAATATCACACATATTATCCTTGTTGATTTTTACCGTCCCATCCATACTCGAATGTATTAGAATATTTAATAACTCTAAAATATTGTCAATTTTAACCATTTTCACACATAAAGTTTTAAGAAGAATTTTGATGACTTCCAGCAAGTACAACATACAAGAAAAAAACCAAGGTTCTTCCTCTCACAATGGATAGAGGCACATGGTGCTCATCTGCAATATTATCCACTATTTTCCACTGGAGGGCTGCTTGTACACATACAACTACAACCAAAAAACTTGAGTCTAGATCATGCATCCATGGTACAGAAATGGTTCCCAGAAATGCCAGAATACAAAATGATTATATGTAATATGGGATATGAATCGATAATATTGAGTGCGAAAGATCCACCCTTAATATGTGATTCATATTGTAATGTTTCTAGAAATTTCCTAAATCGACTTCCAAAATTTGTTCCAAGAACCAAACGACCATTCAATACGCACTTTCATAATGATAATTCAATGCACATATGCCCATCAAAACGCATGAATCATGGATTTTACATATATAAAAAGAATACAACAAATATATTCTCACGCACAACCATTCATCGTACACAGTATTCACGACTATTAGGGAGTCAGGTTCGGTGATATGCGGGAGGCAGAAGATCTAAAAATGGCGCAAAAGACAGGGGGTTTGTCTTAGAAGGAGGCACACATTCAGATGATGCTTGTTGTCGATGTTAATCTCGACACCAAAAAAATGAGATTTTCAGATGGAGCATTATGTGTAGAGCATAGAGAGCAGAGTGTGGAATGCCTAAAGCTTAAGTGAGTCGGCTCACAACATGCTGCAACAATACCTCAATAGTATTAACACAGTTGTACCAATAGTCTTGTGGTGTATGAGCTTTATCGGATTGTGTTAATAGCTCAACGCACAAAGGGAAAAGAATATCGCACATGTAGGTCTGCAATTTGTCAAATGGCTGAATTTCATTTGCTATTTCTTAGTGTACAAGAGGAAAAAGAATATATGTTAGGGTGAGTGAGAGAACAATAATAAAGTGAGTGTTAGGGTAGACATATGCATAGAGGCATTTTATAAAATGTGCTTTGGCAGAAAACTGAAATACTAACTGGCTCTGGAGGAAGAGCGCAGTCCCGATAGCTTGCAAGAGAGCACCTAGATGGATCAGATATAGCGGACAGGCCAAACAGAGTGTTGACAGAATCTGAAAATACCCAGGCCTAGCCTAAGCTCCAATACCATGTTAAACATTGCATGGTAAACACACAAGGAAATAAGATAAGCGTGAGATATGATTTTATTAACCATAGATGTGTATTTATATTACATTGGCATGACTCTTGGATTCCACATTCCAAGGTCACTTGGACTCCTCTTTGACTGTTCGACTTCCACACCTACCCATAAAGGATTATGTGTCCAACAATTTCCAAACAATTACTACCCTCGATATGTCTAAGCTACAAAGTCAACACATGAATCCAAACAATATAATATGAGCACATCATGCTTAGATGTCGTAAATGTCATGGACATGGTTATTATTTCGGGGATTTTTCACCAAACCAGTCGTGAGAAATATAATCCATGCACATGAAAGGACATTGAGGGTTTCAAGAAAGTACCAAAGAAGATAATAGCTAGCAGAAAAACCCTGACAACTTTAAAGTATCAAGAACCATATCACATAACATATATGAAATGTTGGGAAATAACACATAGAAAAATCAAGAGGGAAATCCCGTGCATCGGAGGGAGTAAGATTCACCAAACATAGAATATAGGAATGAGGAAACAATTTACATCAAGAGAAGGAAAACCTATGAAGAGTAGAAACAAGACGTTGGAATGATAGAGGAAAAATATTCACACATAGACTCAAAGAAAGGGAATGACATGGAGATGGAAGATTTGGATCTTCAAGCCCTTGAAACAAACTAGATAGTGCAATGCCCCAAGACTAGTGCAGAGTAATAACTCTAGCAGCTTACAAAAGTCTACATAATATCCTAAGAGAAATAAAAAGTCAAGGCAAAAGGTATGCACAATCCCGATGAACTACTATGAGTCAAAACTAATAATCCAAAAGGAAACAAAGAGGAGAAAATATGGGGTCGAAGGAGTAATAAACAACTCTTACAAGAACTAGGAGAACTATTGATTAACTCAGGAAGAGTTACATTGATGTGAGAGAAGGTCCAACCCTCCCCATCCAATTTATAATGAATATAATCTCCTAGAACACAAGGGTCCTTATTAGAAAGTCCAAACAAAGGGTCTTAAAAAAAATTTAAAATATTCAACCTTTAGTGATCATGATACAAGAAACAAAATGTGAAATGTAAAAATTAACTAAAATTGCATATACACGCTTGAAAGGTAGTGAATCAATTGTAATTCGTGATTGAGGAACTACAAAAAGGATTACTATTATATGTCATCTCTCTAAAATAATTTTGTAGAACTATTTCACCACATCAAGAACCATAACAACCCAATTCTAATTGATAGGGTTTTCTAAAAAAGACTTTATAACTAATGCTTATGGACTTGCCCAAGTTGAAAAAAAAACTTCTTCCAGGAATTATAGAGCATAGCCAAAATAATTGACCCATCCTACTAAATTATAAACAAGTTAAATTTAATCAAATCTTTAGAGGAAAACATAGGAGGGATTAGAAAACTGGAGGGTGAGTCAAAAAAATTCAAAGAGACCATAAATAATCTATGATCAATACACATTGGAGCAACCAATGGGAAGCATACCTGGAATAATAGAGGGGGTGGAGCTCACCAAATTGCATCCAAGTTATATATATTTTTAATTTCAAAACATATATTGATCACAAGAGTTGGCATGGAGGCCATAATCCTCCCTAGTGTTGGCTCAAACCAATGGCTAATCAATCTAAACTTGCAGTGAACTAATAGTCCCAACAACCGCCCCTTTAGGTTTGAAGTCATTTGGTTTAAACATCCCAACTTCATGCAAAACATAGTTGAAAAGTGGTAACAAGCACGAGAAAAGATGAGATCTACAATGTACGTTTTAGTAGAATTTAAAATATATAAAAAGCTATCTCAAAAAATGGAACAAAGAGGATTATGGAAATATTTTTAAGGTATAGAAGGAGCTAAATGAAAAAAATTAGAACCTCCTGTTGGCACAAAATTAACAATAGGGTTGAGACCCCAGGTTCAGGCACAAGGGCCAACAAAGCTTCGCTGTAGTCTAGCACAATGCTGACATTTTCACCTTACTCAAAGTGGGTAAGGAGTATCACTCGAGGCATGTTGCGACCTTAGTTAGATGGGGATCAAAATCCAGTATCAGGAGAAATCACATCAGGATCGAAAGAATCAAAGAACCCATAGTTATATTAACCATAAGCCTGATTGCAACAAGTCATGGGTACTCACAAAAGAAATCCTATTCAGATAATTTTTTTAAAGAATCAGATAAACATTCAGAGAATACAGATTTATCCCAATAAATACTCCTTCTCATTAACCCATGCAAAAATCTTATTAATTCGGCTCAAGAGCCTCTTTCTAGTATTATAGACTAAAAAGTAGAACAATACATGATCGTATGAAACACAGTTATAGTGCAGCTCAATTAGCTTCACAATAGAATTTTAGTACTACCTTCTGCTTCTCCTCCTTTCCGCTCGTCCTTCTTTACCTTTCTGCGCCTGCTTGGACTGCTAGTACTTTATTGGGGCCTCCGCCTTCTTCCTTACTCGAATGTTTCTATTGCTCGACTATTATTATTTTCGCTAAGTTGTGGCTGCCTCTTTCTGCAATTTCTCTACAACTGTTAGTCTTTGGTGAGTTTCTTCCTCCTTTCTAGTTGTCTCTCTTGCAACTACCTAATGGCTATCTCTGAAACCTGTCATCGACCTTCTAGTTATTGGCAATATGATGCAATATGTTGTCCTTGATGGAAACCTACTTGATGAGTTGCCTTTTGATAAGCAACCTATTTGTTAAAGATGTAAAAATGATGTTTCTACAGGTTAGTTCAGATGCAATAGAGAAAGGAATTCCAGTAAGTACCAGAGAAATGAAACAGGAAATATTTCTCAATGTATACGCAGGTTTGATGAAGACAACCCGTGTATGGAGGTAATGTATACGCTACTTGGTATACATGCAACCCGCGTATACATCCAGAATTGTTATATACGCAATTTTATGAAGAGAAGTTGCTTATACATGCAAGTATGAAGAAGCCATGTCGCGTACACCTCTTGCGCTCTAAAATTATGACACCAAGAGGCATTACCGTGCTAGTAGCCCACAGTATTGAGCGTTTTCTCGTCTATTTGATTTCGTCCAAGAATACCATCGAAACTTGTGTGGTTTTGGCTCATGGTATTGATAAAGGCTAATCCTATATAAGGAGAGGAAGATCATAGTGCAACTGTGTGCATGTGGAAGGGTTGTTACTCAATACTTCTCTCTGAAGTATATCTACATGGGATGAACTATGTTTTATTGGTAGATCTAGATCTATGATGCACCCTTGGATACAATGATGGATCAAGATCCCTAGACCTAAAATGAATATGTACTTGCATGATCTAATTATGAGATGTCTGGATTGGTGACCTGGTGCATGTTTGTTGAAGTGAAGTAAAGAAATTTGTGTAAGTTTATAGATCTACATCTTTCTGCAGTAATAACATTTATAGATATATATATGCTATTTCGTCACAGTGAAAGAACATATACACGCGGCTTCGTCTCAACCAAAGCACGTATGGAAGTCAGGGTTTTCTGAAGTAATGCTGCTGTAATTCTGTTGTATTTCTGCTGTATGTCAATGAAGTCTTCATGTATATCTGGGTTATTTGAATATTGTATATGCTGCTAAGTTGAATATGTACAAATCTGATCAATGAGTGAGTAAATATGTGTAATGATGACTGACTGAATAAGGGTTCTGCATTACTAAAAAGATATCTGTCTGAAAGCTTCATATCTGGTTCTGAGACTGATCATGTTCTGTAAATTTAGTATTCTCATATCTATACATAGGTTGGTGTGAAGGAAAGCGTGTATGCACGCAGAATCAATAAAGTGAAGTAGCTTATATATTTTAAGATAATGAATGACCAGGGTTGAGATTGATTCTGCATACAGATTCTGATATCTGGGTTGATTATTGTGTTCTGGTTACAATGATCTCACTATTCTGATTGAAGTTTTGGTTAAGTTTAATTTTGTTAATCTTTATGAAGTGTTGTGTTGAAGCTGTGAGATCCAGTGTGAAAATTGATGAAACGTGGTATGTAGTGGTTCTGAGGGTTGAAGCCTTTAGTATGGAAGTAGAAGCTTCCTGCCAGTAGAAGCTGGTGTTCTGATCAGGGGGTTAAAGCTCCCTTCCAGTAGTGGCTGGTAAACGAGATCAGGGGGTTGGAGCTCCCTTCCAGTAGTAGCTGGAGAATGAGAGAAGGTTGCAGCCTTCTATAGGTAGAGGCCTGTGTACTGATATGAGTTTGCATCAGTAAAATATTGTAAGCAGTTTTCCATATAATAAATATTGAAGACAGAGATGACAATAATGGTGGTTTTCTCCCGAATTGGGTTTCTACCTTAAAATCTTGGTGTTCATGTGTATTGCTTATGTGTGATTATTTATTATGTTCTTAGTGCACATTCTTACTACTTCTAAACATATGATGAGTGAATGATGCATTGATTTAAGTAAAGAATTATCTGCATAATAAGATCTCTAGTCATACACAAGTTTTCTTAAGGATATCCGCGTGTATACGCTAGTTGGGTTCTGTTATCACCCAATTTTTTTTTCAAAACATCATTGTCTCATGTTTGTTTTTGTTCATGGTTTAAAATTGGGTTTAGAGGTCAAACTAGGATTTGATCAAGGGTAGCTTAGATTTTTATAAGTTCAAATCCCATCCTTAAGTTAAAATAAAGTCTTTTTTAAGGTCCATTCATTGTCAAATATCCATAATTTCCATTTGTGGGTCATTTCCTAAAGTTTCGGGTCAAAACTGTGCAATTAATGAAGAAACCCCATTTTCGTAGTGCCACTAGTTCAAAAAAGTTGATTTGCGCTACGAAAGCGCGGTTTCTAAACTGTCTTGTCATTTGAGCTGAAATATGTCAGAATTTGTTGGGAAATGGTAGGTTAGTGGTATGATGAGTCAGTTAATGATGATATTCAGTGTACTTACCCACGTTGTAGTCATCATGGTCATGATAGGGTATGAATGAGGCATCATTCAGTTATGAGATGACATTTTAAATTCAAAATATTGCCTAATTGGTCATTATCGTTTCCTTTTCCTCCATTTGAGTGTCTAAGATCTGAATTTTCAAGCCAAAACTGTGGCTGTTACATACAAAGGTTTTATACATCTTAATCAAGCGAGGCTGATTCAATTTATCAAGCAAGGTTGACAGGTTTTCTATGAAGCATGGCAGAGGAAAAGAAAATCCACAGAGGGGGACACTGCTTGAGACATGAGCCTGAAGATATGAAGGCCATAATTGAAGACCCAGCAGTGATGAAGGCATTCAAAAGAGTAGGTTGTATTCGGTTTTGTGAAAAGTTGCAGGGTTGCCACACACAGGATTCCAAAGAATTTTCCCTGAACTTTAATGGAACAATTACCAAGGTTGGGATGCTAAGTGTGTCAATTTCAATAGAGATTGTTGCTGTTGTTACAGAGATACCAAGGGGTCAAGAAAATTGGTTCAAAATTTTCGAATTTGATATGGAGCCATGCAAAGAATTCATGAAACCTAAGTATGCAGATATGGACCTCAATAACGCTATCCCTATAAGCTGCATCAAAGACACTTATGCAAAGCTGCTGCTCAAAATTCAGAGATATTTTACATGTGAAGGCAGATAACATAAGGTTTACACATATCATTTCAAGCTGCTTCTACATTTTACTGGTAAGATTTCACTCGATTTTCCTTTTTATCTACATAGGAGTCTTGCAAAAATGGTTGATAAAGTACAAGCCAAATTTGAAGGTTGTGAAACATCCTTGTTTAATCATGGTTTGATGAAGTTATTGATTTTGAATGAGCTTCAGAAGATAGGTAGGGATTGGTCATCATTTTTGTTTATAAATGGTTTTGAGTTGGAAACCCTAACTCCTGCTAGAAACCCTAAAACTAAAGGAACTCCATCACCACCAGCAGTAGAGTCTAATCAACCTGTGGTTGCAAAACCAAAGGAAATTTCAAAACTGAAGCCAAGGAAACAAGTTGAGAAAAGGATAGAGCAGACACAAGTGCTTGATACACCTAATCTATCACCTGCAAAACAGAGGTCAAATATTGGCAAAGAGGCAAAGCAGAAACAAGCTGTCAGCAAGCAGGAAATCAAAAGAGTGACAAGAAGCCAAGCAGTGGCATTAAAAGGAAAGATAGTTGCTACAGCTATAGAGGACATCCCAATAATAAAGGGAAATTTAGATGACATCCTGCATGCTATTGACATAGAGGAGACACCCATTGTTCAAGCTGAGTTCATTGGAGAAGATGAGCATAAACAAAAAAAGGCTAAGTCTGCAAAAAAGCTTGAGTTTGAGGGTGAAAATGCAACCTTCATCGTTCAAGCGAGAAAACCTATAACTAGGAATGCTAAGAAACTCAAGGAAGGCAGCAAGGAAGTTCAAGAACCTATTGACATAGCTAAAGCCCCTGAAGAAGTGGTTGATCTCTCATCACCTACAGTAAAGCATGAAGCCAACATAACAAAGAAGGGAAAAGAATAAATGATAGAGTTTAAACATATTGAGGAGAAATTGAGGTTGGAAAACCAATAAATTGTTGTGATGAGAAAGAGGGCTAGAAAGCACAATATTGAGAAAGAAGAGTTCAAAAGAATGAGGGCACTGTGGGAAGGTCAAACTGGTTCTATTTCTGAAACTCCAAGCAGTGCAGAGAAATTTTTCACATGGACAGTCCCAACAATAAAGGAAGCCAAATTTGTCAGAGTAATAAATACTCACTTGAGAGCTAGTAACAGAAGACTTAAAGATCAATTGGAGGACTTGGAGCAATAGCTGAAATTGATTCAGGATGAGTTAAAGAACAAAGGTGTTAAAATGACAATCATTGAAGAGTTATAAGCTAAAAAAAGTGAAAATGAAGAAAGGACTTCATGAAGGCTGAAATGACTGTGTTTTCAGTTCATATGGCTTTTTGATATGATGAAATCAATTTTATTTTGAGTTTTGGTACATTTTCAATTTTCATTTTGGAAAATTTTGGACAAAACTGCCCACTCAGCAGTTTCGTAGCGTAGATAGTTTAAAAAGGGAGAAAATCGCTACAAAACTGCTGTAGCAGCTTTTCTTGCCCTTTTTCATCAAATTTGGAGGGGTAAAAACATGAATCAAGAACTGAAAATGTTGAGGAAGATGTATCAAAATATAATTAAGTTAGTTTTGGAGGAAATAGGTCAAGATTTTGAAGAAAGAAGGGTAAAAGAGTAGCGCTACGAAAGGCGCTACAAAACTGTGTTGTTTTCATAGCGCAGTTTATTACAGCTCATTTGAAACAGTTTGAAGATGTTTTTGGACAACTGGAGCTTAGGGAGGATTTTTGGCAGGTGTTACTTCAATTTCTAACAACAAAGTACCTCGAAATAATGAGTTCATGATGGTCAGAATGTTTCAAGAGTGCAACGGACCCTATGCCTAGAAAATAGGGGACTGTTTCCTACTTTGATGGAGGTCAGCATTATGGTCATAAAGATTTGAAGCATATCATCTAGATTCGACCATGTGTTAATACATTTGGAAAATTATGTAATTTAATTAAGATAAGGTTGTTATAGATAAGTGATTAAGAGTTTGAATCCTATTTGTAATAGGACTGTTTAGTAGATTAGCTGTCTTTTTGTAATAAATACCATGTCATATGGTTATGCAAAGAGTCAAGAGTCAGGAATTCAATGGATCTAGCATTAGATAATATTATCACATGTTGTAAATGGTTTATAAAAGACCAAGAAGTCGAATTAGTAAATGGTTGGACATTTTTAGCAAAAGACTGTGCTTATTGTAATTGACTGGTTTTCAACTAATACAGAGATTTCTACTTAGCCAACTTGAGATTCAGAAGGAGTTCTAGTGTGTTCTTGTTCTAATTACATATTTTTATTATCCTATTGCAGTGGTGTTTGTCTATGTTACTCAAAATTCATCTTTGATGCTCTGACTTCCTATATAAACAAACTGACTGTGTTTTTTATAGTTTCACATGTGTTTATCTCTTGACTAAAACTCTGATATGCCTCAACTTCCATGCTAAGTAGATTTATTGGTTTACTAAAAATATTTTGACTCCATAAGCCCAATGTGTACTTTCTGATGTGATTTATAACCTATATCTATCATTTATCTATTTATTACCCCACATAGAGTTAGCCATCTATAATTTTATCCAAATCATTAACCCTTGACTCGAGCCCTCTCAGGTTGAGGAGGCTAAGCCTCAATCAAAAGATTGGTTTGAAACAATTTCATGAGATTGATTTGATTAGCAGCCTATCAGGTCTAATTTTGTGATAACAGGTTTATTGAAGTCGCGTATAGAAATCAATAAGGAAAAAGTAAAATTTTTAAGTAAGTTATAAATACTGATTCACCCCCCCCCCTCTCAGTATTTTTCCCAACAATTGGCATCGGAGTAGGTCCTTCTAAAGAAGCTTAATCGCTAGAAGGAATATCAGCTAAGATGAGCAATCAAGATGGGACAACATATATGAGGCATCCTCTCTTCAATGGAAAAAAATTAATCTTTTGGAAGATAAGGACAAGATCCTATCTTCAGTCTCTTGGAACAGATGTATGGGCTATAGTTGAAGGAGGTTATAAATATCCAACTTCAGTTCCAACAGATCCAGCCGCAAGAAATAAATATGAAACCAATGAAAAGGCGGTTAATGCATTATTGGTAAGTTTGACTGAATCAAAATTATTCAATGTCATGCAGTTGAATACAACAAAGGAGATATGGGACAAAATAATTTTGAGGTATGAAGGTGATTGCAAGGTAAAAAGTGCTAATCTCCAAATTCTCAGAATTCAATATGAAAAACTTAGAATGCATAATGATGAAAGCATTGCTAGTTTCTTTTTATGTCTAGATGATATTGTAAATTGTATGAAAAATCTGGGTGAAACCATAACTGACACTACTCTAGTAGAAAAGGCTTTAAGATCTCTAACTCCCAAATTCGAGTCAAAAGTTTTTGATATTGAAGAGAAGTAGGATCTACAAACACTTATTGTTGTTCAACTTCATGGGATTCTAACTTCATGTGCAATGAGGAAAGAAGGTCCATATGAAGTCAAAGAAGTTGTCTTTAGAGCTGCTGCAAAAGGAAAGGAAGTAGAAGAACAAGAAGGATCAAGGTATGTTTCAGAAGAAGACGAGATACATTTTGTAAAGAAGCTACAACTTGGCACTGGAAGGTTCAAATGTAAGCTTCCTTTTAAATGTTTTGCTTCTGGAAGAGTTGATAATTATGCTGCTAAATGTCTCGATAAAGATAACTATGAAAATGGAAAGGAAGTGGCAAAAGGAAATGAGAAACGGTTTATCAATAGAAAAAGCTATTATATTCATGAAGATAGTGATGGTCTATCAAATAGTGAAGAAGGAGAATCTGATCAAGATACTAGACTTCTCATGGCTTTTGAAAAAGAGTCTAGTGAGGCTAAAGATACTTTTATGGATGCATTAGAAGAAAATGATTTTCTTGAAGAAATAAATCATCTCATAATATGTTTGGAAGAAAAAAAAATTGCCATAGATACTCTAAAGAATCAACTTATATAAAAGGAGAAGCACAATGAGAAATTAGAATGTGAAATAGTAATTCTAAGAAAGGAAATTAAGAAAGTGAAAACTTTAAATCTTATATTTTCTAAAGGATCTGAAACCTTAGATGAAATTATCAAGGTACAACGCTCTCCTCTTGTAAAGATAGGTCTTGGATATATCGTAGAAGCCTCTCAGTCTTTAGCACCAAGCTATCTAAATGTAGCTAAAGCCAACCAACAACATTTTTTCACTCAGAAAAAGAACAAAGAGACCACCCAGGTAAAGCATGACCACTTCAATTCAAGGAAGAACAATAATAGAAATATCAATCATCAGGTAAACATAAATAGAAGGTTTCATGATCGTAGAAATTTCTTCTTTGATGGACAATGTTTCTCATGTCATAATTTTGGTCATAAAGCTGCTCAATGTGTTTCATACAAAACCATCATGACCAAAGAAGCAAAAAAGCAAAGAAATGAGACCGGAATAAAGAAGAATACTTATAAAAACTTTTCTCCTCTTCAAAATGAAATTGAATGTTCTTATTGCAATAAATTTGGACATGAAGAATCTGAATGCAGGAGTAAACTTTAGCCAAAAGTGCATATACCTTCAAATTACAAGGTATGGATAAAGAAGGACTTACATGTCGAAAGCTGTGGCATAGCTTTATTTGCAGAAGGGGAATAAAATCAATGGTACATTGATATCAGATGTTCAAAACACATGATAGGTGATAAAAATAAACTCCTTTCATACAATGCTCTAGAGAAGGAAAAGAATGTTACCTTTGGAAATGACTCTCCTGTTGTCCTTAAAGGAAAAGGTTTTGTTTTTTCTAAAAGAAAAGGTGAAAGCTAACAATGTTATGTATGTGGATGGATTAAAGCATAACCTGTTGAGTGTGAGTCAAATGTATGATAAAGGAAATGAAGTTGTCTTTAGTTCAAAAGAATGTGTAGTACGTGAACTTGACACAGAAAAAACAGTTATAAAAGTAACTAGAACACCAAGCAATTTGTATGTATTGAAAGGTGGCCAAGAGAAATGCTACTTAGGTAAATCTTCAGAAAATTGGCTATGGCACAGAAGATTGGGACATTTGAGCTTCTCTCAAATAAGCAAATGTAGTAGACTCAAAGCTGTTTGTGATCTTCCCAGCATCACTCTGCCTGAAAGTACCATATCCAAATCATGCCAATTCGGTAAGCAAACCAGGGTGCAATTCAATGCAAAAGAAGGATCAATTAGTAAGCCTCTTGAACTTATACATACTGATTTATGTGGACCTGTAAGGAAAAAGTGACCTCATGGAGAACAATAATATATTCTATTTATTTATGACTTCTCTAGAATGTGTTGGATCGGTTTAATAAAACATAAAGATGAAGCATTTGAAAATTTTAAGATCTTCAAAGATTTGGTTGAAAATGAATTAGATCTAAAAATCAAATGTCTTAGATCTGATAGAGGAGGAGAATATATATCAGAGGAATTCTTTGATTTCTGTGAACATCATGGCATAAAAAGACAATTTTCTATAGCCGGAACCCCACAACAAAATGGCGTGGTAGAAATAATGAATAGAACAGTTCAAAAAATGACTCGTGTTATGCTTGATGAATCTAGAACTCCTGATACCTTTTGGGGAGAAGCAACACATGCAACAGTAAACATTCTTAAAAAGTCTCATGTTCGTGTGAATAGTGACAAAACTTCTTATGAGCTATGGTATGGTAATCTTCCCACTATAAAGCATTTTAAAGTTTTTGGAAGCAAATTTTTTATCAAGAACAATGATGAAAAACTTGGTAAGTTTGAGCCTAGAGCAGATGAATGAATATTTCTTGGTTACTCTTCTAGAAGTAAAGCATATAAATGTTACAATAAAAGACTTCAGAAGATTGTTGAATGTATTGATGTTGTAATTGATGAGTCTCTCACAGCTCCTAAAAGGGAAATAACAACAACAAATGAAGATGATGATGATGTATGTTTTCCCTCATCAAATTGCAACAATATAGAAGGAGAACCCGATGAAGCACCAGAAGAAGATATATCTGAAAAATCCCCATCCAGGTATGTTCAAAAGAATCATCCAGAATCCCAAATACTGGGAGAAAAGGGATAAGGTGTTCAAACAAGAATAACTCTTGTAGGATCCCCTAACTATCTGGAATTTTTATCCACTATTGAACCACATAATGTAAATCAAACTAGTAAAGATGAATGTTGAATTTAAGCTATGAATGAAGAACTTAATCAAATTGAAAAGAATCATACTTGGGAATTGGTTCCAAGACCTCATCATAAAAATGTTATTGGAACAAAATGGATATTCAAAAACAAGTTAAATGAAAATGGAGATGTTATTAGAAACAAAGCTAGACTTGTTTGTAAAGGGTATGCTCAACAAGACGGTATAGACTTTGGCGAAACGTTTTCTCTTGTAGCGAGACTTGAAGCCATAAGAATGTTTCTTGATTTTTCAAGTTTTCAACAATTCAAAGTTTATCAAATGGATGTAAAATCTGCTTTCCTCAATGGTGATCTAGAAGAAGAAGTTTATATAGGACAACCAGAAGGATTCATTCTGGGAAATGATGAAAAACTTGTTTGTAAACTCAAAAAGGCTTTATATGGTCTCAAACAGGCTCCTCGGGCATGGTACTATCGTCTTGAAAAATTTCTTCAACAACTATGTTTCACAAAGGGATCTACTAACAATAACTTATACACAAAAAATGAAAATGATAAACTATTGATTATTGTTGTGTATGTTGATGACATCATTTTTGGAAGTAATGAAGAGTCTATGAGTCAGAAATTTGCTTCTGTTATGTAGCAATAATTTGAAATGTCATTACTTGGGGAACTAACATATTTTCTTGGCTTACAAGTGCAACAAGCAACATATGGCATATTTATATCACAAGCAAAATATCTTAAACAAATTCTGAAGAAGTATGGGATGGAAGACTGCAAACCTGTGAGTAATCCAATGGTAACTAGATGTAACCTCAGTTCTCATGATGATTATCCCATGGTGAATCAAACAGATTATAGATCCATGATTGGAATTTTTCTTTATCTAACCGGGACAAGACCAGACATTATGCATGCAGTTGGGATTGTTGGACGATTCCAAGCTAACCCAAAAGATTCTCATCTTCAGGCTGTAAAAATAATATTCAAATATCTACAAGGGACTCAAGACTTTGGTCTATGGTATCCAAATAATGCTGATCTTACTCTTCATGCTTACAAAAATGCGGATTGAGATGGAAATGTTGATGATCGAAAAAGCACCAGTGGTGGTGCATTCTATATGGGGCCCCGATTAGTATCTTCATTCTGCAAGAAAAAAATTTCTATTGCCTTATCTACAACAGAAGTAGAATATGTGGCTGCCACATCATGTTGCACACAACTTATTTGGATGATGCAGACATTACAATATATTCAAATCAAATGCTCACCTCCCATTTCCATTTTATGTGATAATACAAGTGCCATTAGTATCTTGAAAAATCCTGTTATGCATTCCAAGACCAAGCACATTCCTATCAAGTATCACTTCCTACGTGAACAAGTGCTTGAACAAAAGGTTAAATTGGAGTATGTTCCCTCCAAAGAACAAGTTGCATATATATTTACTAAACCTCTTCCTAGGGAAGCATTTGAATATCTCAGATAGAAGCTGGGAGTTGTCTCTGCCTCTCTTATCAAATCTGCTTAATTTCAGAAGATTAAATTTGGTACGCTGGTTTCATAGAGGCGAATCACGTATATACGCGAGTTTCTGTGCATAAAAATGTGTATGGTTTTTGCTGACATAAATTCTCTGGGTCAGCTTTCAGATTACTCTGTAGTGCTGCTGGGTAATCTCTGTTGTTGTTCCAATATTCATCTTATTATACCTTTATTTGATATTTATCTCCTTGATGAAGATGCTTTGATGAATTGGTTGTTAAATGTGTTTAGGATGCACAAGCTTAGGGGGAGCACCTGCCTTGTTGAAAAGGATGCATTTTTGGCATTCTGATTGGTTTCTTATTTATGATCTCTCTCTTGAGATCTTTTGGTCTTGGTTATAAAAATTCATATTTGTAATTTGATGAAAAGGTCATGTTGAGACCTATGATATAAAATTTTTATATTCAGTCATGTAAGGACGTTCAAATTTGTAAACCCAATTGGTTGGGTAGTTGTGTCAAATATGTAATTCTACTTGGTTGGATATTTGATGTAAGTATGAGTCCTTGGTGATAGGAAAGGTCATACTCGGTTGAGTTATAGAGTCATTTACTTCATTGAAAAATCTGTCTGAAGATTCAACATGAACTCAGGGGGAGCATGGTCAATATAGTGCACATCAGATCTGCAGAGCTCTTCTTTTTACAAGGAAAGAGAAACCTTGTTTCGGTATTGATCCACCCTTTTCCCTTGATGTCAAAGGGGAGAGTATTTTGGTGTTTGAATAATGGTTATGATTAATGTATCTATCTATTGTGGTGATCAAACACCATCATGGTTTCCATGAAGTCCAAAGGGGGAGATTTTTGGCAACATGATGCAATATGTTATCCTTGATGGCAACCTACTTGACGAGTTTCCTTTTGATAATAAACCTATTTGTTAAAGATGTAAAAAATGATGTTTCTACAGGTCATTTAAGATGTGACAGAGAAAGGAATTCCAGTAAGTACCAGAGAAATGAAACAAGAAATATTTCTCAATGTATATGCAGGTTTGATGAAGGCAACCCGCATATGGAGGCAATGTATATGCTACTTGGTATACAGGAAACCTGCGTATACATCTAGAATTAGCATATACACAGTTTTTATGAAGAGAAGTCGCGTATACACGTGGGTATGAAGAAGCCATGTCGCGTATGCCTTTTGTGCTCTAAAATTATGATACCAAGGGGAATTACCATGGTATTAGCCCACAATATTAAGCGTTGTATCGTCTATTTTATTTCGTCCAAGAATACCATCGACACTTGTGTGGTTTTGGCTCATGATATTGATAAAGGGTAATCCTATATAAGGAGAGGAAGATCGTAGTGCAAGTGTGTGCATGTGGAAGGGTTGTTATTGAATACTTCTCTTTGAAGTATATCTGCATGGGATGAACTCTGTTTTATTGGTAGATCTGAATCTATGATGCACACTTGGATACAATGATGGATTAGGATCCCTAGACCTGAAATGAATATGTACTTGCATGATCTAATTATGAGATGTCTGGATCGGTGACCTGGCGCATGTTTGCTGGAGTGAAGTAAATAAATTTGGGTAAGTTTATAGATCTACATCTTTCTGCAGTAATACAATTTATAGATCTATATGCTAGTTCGTCACAGTGAAAGCGCGTATGGAAGTTAGGGTTTTCTGAAGCATGCTGAAGAGGTTATCTATTTAATGCTGCTGTAATTTTATTGTATTTATGTTGTCTGTCAATGAAGTCTTCATGTAGATCTGAGTTATTTGAATATTGTATATGCTGCTAAGTTGAATATGTACAAATATGATCAATGAGTGAGTAAATATGTGTAATGATGACTGATTGAATAAGGGTTCTGCATTACTGAAAAGATATCTGTCTGAAAGCCTCAGATCTGGTTCTGAGACTGATCATATTCTGTAAATTCAATATTCTCATATCTATATGCAGGTTGGTGTGAAGGAAAGCGCATATACACGCGGAATCAGTAAAGTGAAGTAGCATATGTATTTTAAGATAATGAATGATCAGGGTTGAGATTGATTATGCATACTGATTCTGATATCTGGGTTGATTACTGTGTTCTGGTTACAGTGATCTCACTATTATGATTGAAGTCTGGGTTAATTTTATTGGTGTTAATCTTTATGAAGTGTTGTGTTGAAGCTGTGAGATCCAGTGTGAAAATTGATGAAACATGGTCTGTAATGGTTCTGAGGGTTGAAGCCTTCAATATGGAAGTAGAAGCTTCCTTCTAGTAGAAGGTGGTGTTATGATCAGGGGGTTGAAGTTCCCTTCTAGTAGTGGCTGGTAAATGAGATCCTGGGGTTGGAGCTCCCTTCCAGTAGTAGCTGGAGAATGAGAGAAGGTTGTAGCATTTTGCAGGTAAAGGCCTGCGTACTGATATGAGTCTACATCAGTACAATATTGTAAGCAATTTTATATATAATAAATATTGAAGACAAAGACGACAAAAATGATGGTTTTCTCCCGTATTTGGTTTCCACCTTAAAATCCTTGTGTTCATGTGTATTGCTTATGTGTGATGATTTATTCTATTCTTACTGCACATGGTTACTGCTTCTAAACATTTGACGAGTGAATGATGCACTAATTTAAGAAAAAAATTATTTTCATAATAAGATCTCTGGTCATACACAAGTTTTCTTAAGGATATATGCATGTATACGCTAGTTGGGTTCATTGATGTCGCGTATAGAAATCAGTAAGGGAAAATTAAAAGTTTTAAGTAAGTTATAAATACTGATTCACCCCCTCCTCTCAATATTTTTCCCAACAATTGGTATCAGAGCAGGTCCTTTTGAAGAAGCTTAATCGCTAGAAGGAAGATCAGCTAAGATGAGAAATCAAGATGGGACAACATCTATCAGGCCTCCTCTCTTCAATGGAAACAATTTAATCTTCTGGAAGATAAGGAAAAGATCATACCTTTAGTCTCTTGGAGCAGATGTATGGGCTATAGTTGAAGGAGGTTATCAATATCCAGCTTCAGTTCCAATAGATCTAGCCGCAAGAAAGAAATATGAAACCAATGCAAAGGCGATCAATGCATTATTGGGAAGTTTGACTGAATCAAAATTTTTCAAAGTCATGCAGTTAAATACAACAAAGGAGATATGGGACAAAACAAATCTGAGCTATGAAGGAGATGCCAAGGTAAAAAGTGCTAAAATCCAAACTCTCAGAATTCAATATGAAAAACTCAGAATGCATAATGGGGAAAGCATTGCTAGTTTCTTTTTACATCTAGATGATATTGTAAATCGTATGAAAAATCTGGGTGAAACCATAACTGACACTACTCTAGCAGAAAAGGTTTTAAGATCTCTAACTCCCAAATTCAAGTAAAAAGTGTCTTCTATTGAAGAGAAGTAGGATATACAAACACTTACTGTTGTTCAACTTCATGGGATTCTGACTGCATGTGAAATGAGGAAAGAAGGTCCATATACAGTCAAAGAAGCTATCTTTAGAGCTACTGCAAAAGGAAAGGAAGTAGAAGAACAAGAAGGATCAGGGTATGTTTCAGAAGAATATGAGATAAATTTTGTAAAGAAGCTACAGCTTGGCACTAGAAGGTTCACAGGTGAGCTTCCTTTTAAATGTTTTCCTTGTGGAAGAGTTGGTCATTATGCTGCTAAATGCCCCCATAAAGATAACTATGAAAAGGGAAAGGAAGTGGAAAAAGGAAATAAGAAATAGTTTATCAATAGAAAAATCTATTATACTCATGAAGATAGTGATGGTCTATCAAATAGTGAAGAAGGAGAATCTGATCAAGATATTAGACTACTCATGGATTTTGAAAAAGAGTCTAGTGAGGCTAAATATACTTTTATGGATGCATTAGAAGAAAATGATTTTATTGACGAAATAAATCATCTCAAAATATTTTTGGAAGAAAACAAAATTTCCATAGATACTCTAAAGAATCATCTTATAGAAAAGGAGAAGAAGAATGAAAAATTAGAATGTGAAATAGTAAGTCTAAGAAAGGAAATTGAGAAAGTGAAAACTTTAAATCTTAGATTTCCTAAAGGATCTGAAACCTTAGATGAAATTATCAAGCTACAACGCTCTTCTCTTGTAAAGACAGGTCTTGGATATATCAGAGAATCCTCTCAGTCTTCAGTACCAAGCTATCTACATGCAGCTAAAGCCAACCAACAACATTTTTTCCCTCAACAAAAGAACAAAGAGACCACCCAGGTAAAGCATGACCACTTCAATTCAAGGAAGAACAATAACAGAAATATTAGTCAGCAGGTAAACATAAATAGAATGTTTCATGATCACAGACATTTCTTCTTTAATGGACAATGTCTCTCATGTCATAATTTTTGTCATAAAGCTGCTCAATGTGTTGCATACAAAACCATCATGACCAGAGAAGCAAGAGAGCAAAGAAATGAGACTGGAATAAAGAATAATACTTATAACAACTTTTCTCCTCTTCAAAATGAAATTGAATGTTCTTATTGCAATAAATTTGGACATGAAGAATCTGAATGCAGGAGCAAACTTCAGCCAAAAGAGCATATACCTTCAAATTCCAATGTATGGAGAGATTAGGAATTATAGGTTGAAAGCTGTGGCATAGCTTTATTTTCAGAAGGGGAAGAAAATCAATGGTACATTGATAACAAATTCTCAAAAGACATGACAGGTGATAAAAATAAACTCCTTTCATACAAAGCTCTAGAGAAGGAAAATAATTTTACCTTTGGAAATGACTCTCCTGCTGTCATTAAAGAAAAATGTTATGTTTTTCTAAGAGAAAAGGTGAAAGATAACAATGTTATGTATGTGGATGGATTAAAGCATAACCTTTTGAGTGTGAGTCAAATGTGTGATCAAGGAAATGAAGTTGTCTTTAGTTCAAAAGAATGTGTAGTACACAAACTTGACATAGGAAAAACAATAATAAAAGGAACTCGAACACCAAACAATCTGTACGTATTGAAAGGTGGCCAAGAGAAATGCTACTTAGGTAAATCTTCAGAAAATTGGCTATGGCACAGAAGATTGGGACATTTGATCTTCTCTCAAATAAGCAAATCTAGTAGACTCAAAGCTGTTCGTGATCTTCCCAGCATCACTCTGTCTGAAAGTACCATATGCAAATCATGCCAATTCGGTAAGCAAACCAGGGTGCAATTCAATGCCAAAGAAGGATCAGAAAGTAAGCCTCTTGAACTTATACATACTGATTTATGTGGACCTGTAATGAAAAATTCACCTTGTGGAGAACAATACAATATTCTATTTATTGATGACTTCTCTAGAATGTGTTGGATCGGTTTACTAAAACATAAAGATGAAGCATTTGAAAAATTTAAGATCTTCAAAGCTCTGGTTGAAAATGCATTAGATCTAAAAATCAAATGTCTTAGATTTGACCGATGAGGAGAATATATATCAGATGAATTATTTGATTTCTGTGAACATCATGGCATAAAAAGACTTTTTTTTTGTAGGTGGAACCCCACAACAAAATGGCATGGTAGAAATAATGAATAGAATAGTTCAAAATATGGCTCGTGTTATGCTTGATGAATCTGGAACTCCTGATACCTTTTGGGGAGAAGCGACACATACCACAGTAAAAATTCTTAACAAGGCTCATGTTCGTACGAATAGTGATAAAACTCCTTATGAGCTCCAGTATGGTAATCTTCCCATTGTAAAGCATTTTAGAGTTTTTGGAAGCAAATGTTTTATCAAGAACAATGATGAAAAACTTGGTAAGTTTGAGCTTAGTGCAGATGAAGGAATATTTCTTGGTTACTCTTCTAGAATTAAAGCATATAAATGTTACAATAAAAGACTTCGGAAGATTGTTGATTGTATTGATGTTGTAATTGATGAGTCTCTCACAGCTCCTAAAAGGGAAATAACAACAACAAATGAAGATGATGATGATGTATGTTTTCTCTCATCAAATAACAACAATATAGAAGGAGAATCCAATGAACCACTAGAAGAATATATCCGAAAAAGCTCCATCCAGGTATGTTCAAAAGAATCATCCAGAATCCCAAATACTGGGAGAAAAGGGATCAGGTGTCCAAACAAGAAGAACTGTTGTAGGATCCCTAACTATCTGGCATTTTTATCCACTATTGAACCGCATAATGTAAATCAAGCTAGTAAAGATGAAAGTTAGATTCAAGCAATAAATGAAGAACTTGATTAGATTGAAAAGAATCATACTTGGGAATTGGTTCCAAGACCTCATGATAAAAATGTTATTGGAACAAAATGTATATTAAAAAACAAGTTAAAATGAAAATGGAGATGTTATTAGAAACAAAGCTAGACTTGTTTGAAAAGGGTATGCTCAACAAGAAGGTATAGACTTTGAAGAAACATTTTCTCCTGTAGCCAGACTTGAAGCCATAAGAATGTTTCTTGCTTTTGCAAGTTTTCAACAATTCAAAGTTTATAAAATGGATGTAAAATCTGCTTTCCTCAATGGTGATCTAGAAGAAGAAGTTTATATAGAACAACCAGAAGGATTAATTCTGGGAAATGATGAAAAAATTATTTGTAAACTCAAAAAGGCCTTATATGGTCTCAAACAGGCTCCTCGGGCATGGTACTATCATCTTGACGAATATCTTCAACAACAAGGTTTCACAAAGGGATCTGTTGATAGTAAATTATACATAAAAATTGAAAATGATAAACTATTGATTATTATTGTGTATGTTGATGACATCATTTTTGGAAGTAATGAAGAGTCCATGAGTCAGAAATTTTCTTCCGTTATGCAGCAAGAATTTGAAATGTCATTACTTGGGGCACTAAAATATTTTCTTGGCTCACAAGTGCAACAAGCAATAGATGGCATATTTCTATCACAAGAAAAATATCTTAAACAAATTTTGAAGAAGTATGGGATGGAAGGCTGAAAACCTGTGAGTACTCCAATGGTAACTGAATGTAACCTTAGTTCTCATGATGATTCTCCCATGGTGAATCAAACATATTATAGATCCATGATTGGAAGTCTACTTTATCTAACAGGGACAAGACTAAACATTATTCATGCAGTTGGGATTGTTGGATGATTCCAAGCTAACCCAAAAGAGTCTCATCTTCAGGCTGTAAAAAGAATATTCAAATATCTACAAGGGACTCAAGACTTTGGTCTATGGTATCCAAAGAATGTTGATCTTACTCTTCATGCTTACACATATGCAGATTGGGCTGGACATGTTGATGATCGAAAAATCACTAGTGGTGGTGCATTCTATATGAGGCCTCGATTAGTCTCTTGGTTCAGCAAGAAACAAAGTTCTATTGTCTTCTCTATACCAGAAGCAAAATATGTGTCTGCCGATCATGTCGCACACAAATTATTTGGATGATGCAGACATTACAAGATATTCAAATCAAATGTTCACCTCTCATCTCCATTCTATGTTATAATACAAGTGCCATTAGTATCTTGAAAAATCCTTTTATGCATTCCAAGACCAAGCACATTCCTATCAAGTATCTCTTCCTACGTGAACAAGTGATTGAACAAAAGGTTAAATTGGAGTATGTTCCCTCCAAAGAACAAGTTGTAGATATATTTACTAAACCTCTTCCTAGGGAAGCATTTGAATATCTCAGACAAAAGCTGGGAATTGTCTCTGCCTCTCTTATCAAATCTTGCTTAATTTTAGAAGATTAAATTCGGTACGCTGGTTTCATAGCGGCGAATAACGTATAACACAAGTTTCTGTGCATAAAACCGCATATGGTTTTTGCTGACAGAAATTCTCTGGGTTAGCTTTCAGAATAGTCTGTGGTGCTGTTGGGTAATCTCTGTTGTTGTTCTAGTATTCATCTTACTATACCTTTCTTTGATATTTATCTCCTTGATGAATATGCTTTGATGAATTGGTTGTTGAAGGTGTTCAGGATGCACAAGCTTAGGGGGAGCACTTGCCTTGTTGAAAATGATGCATTATTGGCATTCTGATTGGTTTCTTATTTATGATATCTCCCTTGAGATCTTTTGGTCTTGGTTATAAAAAGTCATATCTGTAATTTGATGAAAAGTTCTTGTTGATACCTATGATGTAAAATTGTTATATTCAGTCATGTAAGGACTTGTTCAAAATTTTAAACCCACTTGGTTGGGTAGTTGAGTCAAATATGCAATTCCACTTGGTTGGATGTTTGATTTAAGTATGAGTACTTGATCATTGGAAAGGTCATACTCGGTTGAGTTATAGAGTCATGTACTTCATTGAAAAATATGTTTGAAGATTTAGCATGAACTTAGGGGGAGCATGGTCAATACAGTGCACATAAGATCTACAGAGCTCTTCTTTCTACAAGGAAAGAGAAACCTTGTTTCGATATTGATCCACCCTTTGCCCTTGATGTCAAAGGGGCAGAGTATTTTGGTGTTTGAATAATGGTTATGATTAATGTATCTATCTGTTGTGGTGATCAAACACCATCATGGTTGCCATCAAGTCCAAAGGGGGATATTGT
Organism: Pinus albicaulis; assembly: GCA_034641835.2. Classification (NCBI taxonomy): domain Eukaryota; kingdom Viridiplantae; phylum Streptophyta; class Pinopsida; order Pinales; family Pinaceae; genus Pinus; species Pinus albicaulis. Next base: position 1,623,990,070 of record CM076581.1, read on the forward strand.
TGGCAATATGATGCAATATGTTGTCCTTGATGGCAACTTACTTGATGAGTTTCCTTTTGATAAGAAAAATATTTGTTAAAGATGTAAAAATGATGTTTCTATAGGTCAGTTCAGATGTGACAGAGAAAGGAATTCTAGTAAGTACCAGAGAAATGAAACAATAAATATTTATCAATGTATACGCAGGTTTGATGAAGGCAACCCGCGTATAGAGGCAATGTATACGCTACTTGGTATACAGCCAACCTGCGTATACATCCATAATTAGTATATACACAGTTTTTATAAAGAGAAGTTGCGTATACATGTGGGTATGAAGAAGCCATGTCGCGTACGTTGAGTCAAATTATAGACTTATAATTTTCCAATAAATTGTCAACCTGATTTGAGTTTAATTTCCTGTAGCAGCACAGGGATTTCCTGCAACACAAGAACATAAATTTCCTGCAGCGACAAAATGTTGAATCAAATTATAGACATATAATTTTCCAATCATAAATTGTCAACCCAGGGTAGGTAAGCTTGTGAGATGCTATGCAAAATATATGCAGGCTTATTACTGGAAGTGTTCATAAATTAACTATTCATATACACACCAACTAATGCATCTTTCTTGCATCAATACTTGGCAACAATGGCTATGGAGTAGCATATATCATCCCTCTAAAAAACTTAGGATTGCTGATAATGACCATGAAAAGATAAAGATCAAACAACAATCAACAACTCATGCTTCTTTCCTGCACCAATGCTTTAGCAGCAATGGCTATGGAGTGTCTTATAACATCCCTCTATAGCACTTGGGTTTGCTGATATTGATGCAGGAAAAGATAAAAGATCAACCACAATAAATAATCCAGATTAAACATTGATCAAAAGAAAATAACTCATTAACATAAAGAATTAAATCACTTAGCCAATTAACAGTCTACTACAGGAAATGTAGAAAGAAATCACTAGCTGTGTACAGTAATTATTAATGCATAAATGAAACAGAAATAAAACACACGCTATGCTGCGGGAGTTGTGAGTGAAGGGGGCCCTCCCTCACTCACAACTCCTTCAAAAGTTGAAGACGCTGCTCAGAAAGGTAAACAAAACATAGAATATTTTATTAATCTGGAAATTACAGTCAAGTACAGTTTGATATCTTGCTATCAATAACAATCCCAACACAACCTCCTTTACAATATGAAATAAATCTCCTTTTATACAATCTCTAAAGCCCATATTTGGCTCGAATGAATAATCTAAGATATCAACCAATAATACAGGTCTAGACTATAGAATTTAGCTTATGTTGAGTCTAATCCATGACTGAAACCATGGATTAGACGATTTTTGTTACATCGGTGAAGCTACAGGAAATGTGGTTATGAGAAGAAATCTGTAAGTTTGGGTTTTTTCAAAAGGAGGCTCTAAGCAGCCAATAGGATAGCCTTCATGTGCAACTAATTCCCCACAAAACCCATGTCCTTGATAGATCTCGAAATAAATAGAACATAGTCAAATATTGATGTTGCTGCAGGAAATTGGGGCTCCTGCGGGAAATCTGGAACTGCTGCAAGAAATATGGATCTGCGGCAGGAAATCCGAAACAGCTGCAAGAAATCTAGAATGGCTACAGGAAATATGCTATAGGATTCCTATAGCATCTGTAGGAAATGCGAAGCTGTTTTGAATCAAAGAAAATTTGCACATGAGTTCTAGATCAATTTGAGTGGTAATTTAATAAAGATAAAGCTAGATCAAAGAATACTTCAAGTTTAAGGAAAAATGACACTTATTATGTTAATTGGACATACCTTATTAAGATGATAATACCCTTTTAGCCAAAAATAAAAAATATAGCTGAACTAAGCATAATTAGGGCAGAAGGATTTCAAAATAAGGGAGGTAAGGCCTGGGAAAGGCGTAAAAAAAAATGGCAAAATTGAGACTCAACATCTCCCCCATACCAAAACTCTGGCATGTCCCTATGCAAGAAAATAAATTGTTGTATTGTCGCTCCCTTGCAAAAAGAAAAATATTTATGGACGCTTGTAATAATGTTTGTACAATTATGTGTGACCCATATTTTCTTCACTAGATAGAGCTTGTTCCAGAAACAAAGTATCTGCTGGACTCTTTATTTATTTAAACTGATCTCATGAAAATATAGCACAAAGGCTACCATGGGAATACTAAATTGCAAGGATGGTGTTATTTACTTGAATAAAATAGCCAACTTATTAAAATATCCATAAAATTTTCTGGGGCATCCTCGATCAGAAGTTTTACTTTAATATCCTCATTGTAAATATAAGTGACATGATTTGGAATCCATGGTGTTTAAAAGTAGTCATAATAATACTTTCCCATAGTGACCATCTTACCATTATCCACATATATTTGAAGCTCCTCTTTTCTAGGCAAGGTGAGGTACCTGCACTAAGGGTCCCATATCCATAAAAACAATTTGTTCCAAAAAGATATAACTCCAAGGAATAATACCAAAAGGACCTTTAAAGCCATTCTCAAAGAGATATGCTAATGAATTTAGGAAGACAAATACAACCAAGTAAATCATAGTGTAAATTTAACTTTAATACCACAGGCATGGGCCTGCTGCCAACAGGCGTCAATAGCCTTGACAGGGATGCCTTTTAACCCACGAAATGCCTATGTCCCAACTGTTAGATATAGATTCAGAGTGATTTTTACCGAAATATTTCTTCTGAAGATTTAGAGTTGTTTCAAAGAATTTACATTTATTTTGAAATTAATTGAAGGCCATTGTCCCAGCTTGGTAACCAGCTAACGACAGTTCCATTCACAATAACTAACAAGAATGAACAATTCGGCTCGTGATGAGTCCTCTTGTCTTCTAGATTTTCATCTGAAAGCCATTACCTTGGCTTGGTGACCAGTGCGGTAATGTAGTTCTCATTAGGACCCATGACCATGGTAGGTTGTCTCATAATGAGACCTCCTATCCATCAATTAATCTATCTTAAAAAAATCTGATTATAATCAACCTTAAATAGGTTACTTAATAGTTGGGGAGGTGATTCTGCTCCTTAAGAGTACAGGATGGCGTGAAATTTTTTTAAATGCTAATATTTATTGGGTTTTCCTTCCATATGAAGACTCATTTTAAATAAAACATCTTAGATAATGACTAAAAATTCCTCAAATTGATCATGTCAGGGTTCTTGTGAAAACCTAGTTATAGTTTTGTAGGCGTGGTCCACCATAGGAATATTCTCATCAATACCTTCAAAGAGGGTCTTAAAAAATTCTGGATGATAGTTATTGGTCAATAATCAAAGTCACTTTATAAAATATGAGGCATCAAGAGTAAATTTCTTTTGACAAGTCTCACCACGAGAGTGCATAATAATAGAAATTTTACAAGTTGTACTTTAGGGAATCACAATTTCAAGAGCGTTGTTATACAATTTTATTTCAAATGGCATCTTTATTCATTACCCTACCCTATTTTAAAGAGATAAAGATCCATTTTAAGTGTAGGAATACTTACAATGTAGCCATGTGCACAAAAAAATACTAAATATACTCACACTTAGGTTTAAAATGTAAAATTTAATGCATATCAGAGTATGAGAAACCAACTTACTTACTTGATATGGTACCAAGAGTTTCTAAATGATAGAATGGGGTGTGCTAATAATTGTTTGGAACTAAGATTCAATAGGACCCACATATTGATGATTCTCCAACACATACAAATCTTCCATAGCTTGATGTTTGCTCTCTTCAGATTGACAAGGATGGTTAAGGCAAATTCTAGGATTTTATTCTTGGTGAGCTTCAACAATCATTTTCAAACAAGTTCCAATCATAGATTTCTCCTTTAATGATTTACGGATTAAAGTTTCTTCCTGAGGTAAATGTTGTGTGGTAATAGGGGAAGTTTCTAAATTCACTCCTCTCCCCTCTCCAAAAGATATGGAATTACATTCACTAGGGGAGTGAGGAGGAAAAATATGTGTTTTAAATTGATGTGCAACTTGATAATCAGAATTAGGATTTGGTTGCACAAATAATTGGGACCATAGATAAGGATAACATGGTGGTGCATTAGATAGGAATTTTGTTTTTTGTGGCTCAGGTAATGGAGTTTGCATGGGTAATTTCCCTAGAGAAGAGGCTCCAAACCATCCTTGAGGTTGTGGGAATATGTGGCTCGAGGGGAGGTCCAATGTAGCCATAAGGTGGGGTGTTGAATTAGAGGAGGATTATAAGTTTTCCATGGAGCTGTAGGGTTGTGGATGTGTTGAGGAACCTGTTGTGGATAATAAATACTATTCCAAGTATTAAATGATGATGAGTTTTGAGTTATACTTGGTGGTCGATTTATTTCCTTACTTGATTACTTAAACACATGTTGAAACCTCGATAGTGATGGAAAATAATTTTTTGAATGATCCTCCTTGCACTGCTTTTGTCCTTCATGTAAATCATCCAATTTTAAATTTAGACAAGATTTTGTAGCTCCTATTTTTGTAGTAGATTTCAAAAATTGAGAAGAAGGTTCTCGAGAATTTTTACCAAGATTGGAGATTCCTCTTGAATAGTTAATGCATAACAAACATCATCATATGGTAAGTGAAAAACATCACCTGCTCCAATAAGATTTAAAGATTCTAAAGATTCATTTTTGATTCCTTTGAGTAGGAGTTTTTTTAAGGTCTCTTTTTCCAAATTATGTTTATTTTTTTATTTTTGAAGGTTGTATCGAAATCGCTCAACATATTCTTCCAAACTTTCATTTTCCCCTTGTGTTATTCCAAAAATATCTTCACCGGCCTGGTAGTAGTCTTGGTATTTCTTCAAGAATACATTCTTCATGTCTTCCCATGTTTGAATGCAGTTCCCTCCAAGGCTCATGAACCATCAAAGAGCTGCTGCTTTTAGAGTAAGAGGAAACACTTGCAACGTTTGAGCATTAATACAATAACCATATCCTTTAAAAAGTACTTCAAACTCAAATAAGAATGCATCTGGATCTTCATTTTCCAAACCATGAAATTTTGGTAGTGCAGATGGGGGAATACTATGAATTTGTGCCACTCTTGGATCTTTGATAGGGAATTAAAAAGTAACAATGTTTTCCATTTCTTACCAAATGAAAAGAGGTTCTCCATGTACTACTTCGAGAATCTTTCGTTGAATTTTCTTGCCAATTGATCAGTGAAATAGGTACATTGGATGATTGATATTAGCCTAAAAAGTCCTCATTGAAAAATGCCTTGAAATACCATTTCTCTGTTTTCAACAAGCTAGTTGGTATGTCTTGTTAGCACATGGTTGAATAGATGCAGGGGTTCTTACAACACCCAAGAAATTAAAAAAAAAACTTAAAAAGAAACAAATTCAAAAATTCTACTTACCAAACAATCAGGACATGCTTTGGTGAATTTCTGACCTCTGTGGGTGTGTGTGCTTTGCCCTTCGTCTTATCACTTCGACTCCCCTAGTCCTGTAAAAAAAAATCGACAAAATCAAACTAAAACACTTTCAGTAACATCCCTTAGCACCTCCCTGGCAATGACGTAAAAATGTTGAGTCAAATTATAGACTTATAATTTTCCAATAAATTGTCAACCCGATCTGAGTTTAATTTCCTGCAGCGGCATAGGTAATTCCTGCAGCACACGAACATAAATTTCCTACAGCGAAAAAATGTTGAATCAAATTATAGACATATAATTTTCCAATCATAAATTGTCAACCCAGGGTAGGTAAGCTTGTGAGATGCTATGAAAAATATATGCAGGCTTATTACTGGAAGTGTTCATAAATTAACTATTCATATACACACCAACTAATGCCTCTTTCCTACGTCAATACTTGGTAGCAATGGCTATGGAGTGGCATATATCATTCCTCTACAACACTTAGGATTTCTGATATTGAACATGAAAAGATAAAGATCAAACAACAATCAACAACTCATGCTTCTTTCTTGCACCAATATTTTAGCAGGAATGGCTATGGAGTGGCTTATAACATACCTCTACAGCACTTGCGTTTACTGATATTGATGTAGGAAAAAATAAAAGATAAACCAAAATAAATAATCTAGATTAAACATTGATCAAATGAAAATAAATAATTAACATAAAGAATTAAATCACTTAACCAATTAACAGTCTGCTGCAGGAAATGCAGAAAAAAAGCACTAGCTATGTACAAGAATTATTAATGCATAAATGAAACTGAAATAAAACACACACTATGCTGCGAGAGTTGTGAGTGAAGGGGGCCCTCCCTCACTCACAACTCCTTCAAAGTTGAAGAAGCTGCTCAGAAAGGTAAACATAACATAGAATATTTTATTAATCTGGAAATTACAGTCAAGTACAGTCTAATATCTTGCTATCAACAACAATCCCAACACAACCTCCTTTACAATATGAAATTAATCTCCTTTTATACAATCTCTAAAGCCCATATTTGGCTCAAATGACTAATCTAAGCTATCATCCAACAATACAGGTCTAGACTATCGAATTTAGCTTCTGTTGAGTCTAATCCATGACTAAAAGCATGGATTAGACGATTTCTGTTATATCGCTGAAGTTGCAGGAAATATGGAACGGCTGCAGGAAATGTGGTTATGAGAAGAAATCTATAAGTTTAGGTTGTTTCAAAAGGAGGCTCGAAGCAACCAATAGGATAGCCTTCATGTGCAATGAATTCCCCACAAAACCCATGTCCTTGTTGGATTTGACAATAAATAGAACATAGTCAACCATTGATGTCGTTGCAGGAAATCAGGGCTTCTGTGGGAAATCTGGAATTGCTGCAGGAAATCTGGATGTGCGGCAGGAAATCTGGAACGACTGCAAAAAATTTGGAATGGCTACAGGGAATCCGCTATAGGATTCCTGCAGCGTCAAAAAATAGGCAAAATTGAGACTCAACAGCATATACCTTTTGCACTCTAAAATTATGGTACCAAGGGGCATTACCATGGTATTAGCCCACAGTATTGAGCGCTGTATCGTCTATTTGATTTCGTCCAAGAATACCATCGACACTTGTGTGGTTTTGGCTCATGGTATTGATAAAGGCTAACCCTATATAAGGAGAGGAATATCATAGCGCAAGTGTGTGCACGTGGAAGGTCTGTTACTGAATAATTCTCTCTGAAGTATATCTGCATGGGATGAAATATGTTTTATTGGTAGATCTGAATCTATGATGCACCCTTGGATACAATGATGGATCAAGCTCCCTATACCTGAAATGACTATGTACTTGCATGATCTAATTATGAGATGTTTGGATCGGTGACCTGACACATGTTTGCTGAAGTGAAGTAAAGAAATATGGGTAAGTTTATAGATCTAAATATTTCTGCAGTAATAAAATTTATAGATCTATACACTAGTTTGTCACAATGAAAGCGTGTATGGAAGTTATGGTTTTTTGAAGCATGCTGAAGAGGTTATTTATTTAATGCTGCTACAATTTTTTTGTATTTTTTTTGTCTGTCAATGAAGTTTTCATGTAGATCTGGGTTATTTGAATACTGTATATTCTACTAAGTTGAATATGTACAAATCTGATCATTGAGTGAGTAAATATGTTAATGATGATTGATTGAATAAGGGTTCTGCATTACTGAAAAGATATATGTATGAAAGCCTCAGATATGGTCCCGAGATTGATCATATTATGTAAATTCAGTATTCTCAGATCTATACGCGGGTTGGTGTGAAGGAAAGTGCGTATACACACAAAATGACTAAAGTGAAGTAGCATATGTATTTTAAGATAATGAATTATCAGGGATGACTAATTCTGATATCTAGGTTGATTACTGTGTTCTGGTTACAATGATCTCACTGTTTTGATTGAATTTTGGGTTAAGTTTATTGGTGTTAATCTTTATGAAGTGTTGTGTTGAAGCTGTGAAATCCAGTGTGAAAATTGATGAAATGTGGTCTGCAGTGGTTTTGAGGGTTGAAGCCTTCAGTATGGAAGTAGAAGCTTCTTGCCAGTAGAAGATGGTGTTCTGTTCAGAGGGTTGAAGCTCCCTTCCAGTAGTGGTAGGTAAATGAGATCAGGGGTTTGGAGCTCCCTTCCAGTAGTAGCTGGAGAACAAGAGAAGGTTGCAACCTTCTGCAGGTAGAGGCCTATGTACTGATATGAGTCTGCATCAGTACAATATTTTAAGCAGTTTTTCATATAATAAATATTGAAGACAGAGACGACAACAATGATGGTTTTCTGCCAAATTGGGTTTCCACCTTAAAACCCTGGTGTTCATGTGTATTGCTTATGTGTGATGATTTATTCTGTTCTTACTGCACATGCTTACTGCTTCTAAACATCTGATGAGTGAATGATGCACTGATTTAATTAAAGAATTATCTACATAATAAGATCTCTAGCCATACACAAGTTCTCTTAAGGATATTCGTGTGTATACGCTATTTGGGTTCATTGAAGTCGCGTATAGAAATCAGTAAGGAAAAAATAAAAGTTTTAAGTAAGTTATAAATATTGATTCACCCCCCCCTCTCAGTATTTTTCCCAACACTAGTTTGTCATTCAAATTTCTTAGTTCCTAAAAAATGAAGGCCCCATCAAGTCCCGAACACAGTTCATTAACTCATCCCCGAGTCAATCCCTCATCAGCGTTGTTGGTGATGTTGACGCTCCTATTGTTGGTGCTTCTGTTGTTGCTTCCTGCATTGCTTCGCCTTGGTTGGTCTCTTCAAATGAAGGCCCTGACTCAGGGACAGACTCAATGGCCGCCTGTATGAACTGAATATAGGCGGTGATCACTTCTTGCCATATGCCTATGAGGGTAGTTGTTTGGTCCAAGAATTGAGTTGAAGTGTCAGCCACAGGTTTGGCTAGTTGTTCCATCATTAGAGAGTTCCACTATGCATATGTGTCATTGTTGAGCTGTTGGAGTGTATCCAAATGTGTATGCACTGGCGACTAAAGGTCCCGAAGTATTTTCTTGGTTCGAGTTGATTCATCTTCAATCTGTTGTATTTGGGCCTCAAGAACGTCTACTTCTGCGAGTACCACCTTCCAATGGCTCTTGTCCTTGGTGCCCCTGGCTTGGGTGAATAGTTGATTGTCAAGACCGCGTAGGGGGTAGACAGGTTGGTTCTTCCTTTCTAGGCATCCTGACCAATCATGAACCTACTGAATTAGAGTGTGAGCTTCCTCCAAAAAGTTGATGAGTGAGGATTTGATGGTGAATGCATTTTCCATTTTCTTCTCTATCTCAACTGCATACTGTGTGGTAAGGTTTGAAAATGCTTGTTGCATGGCAACTAGATTCTGTTTGAGATCGCAGCATAGGATGAAATGAGATTGTGACATGTTGCTTGGATGTGATCGTAGCATTCAACAAGTGTACAAGAAGAAAAATCCTTTGAGGTATTAGGCACTACATCAGAGACTGAAGGCCATAGTTTTTGGAATTTTTCTATGATCTGATCGAACTGACTCTGAAGATTTTTCTTTTCCTGGAGCAGGTGATCCCTTTCTGCAGTGAGGGGAACAATATGTTGCTGCTGTTGTTCATTCTTGGTGGTTAAATCATTATGCAATTCCTCTGCTCGGCGTGTGGCTAGTTGAATAAAATTAAACAATTGGGCTGAGGACCAGCCCTGGAAATCATCTTGGCTCATGGTGGATGGTTCTAGAAATCTACTTTGCAACGAATGGCCATTGGCAACGGAATTCTTTGAATGTTCGTGGGGTGATGTGGCCTGCTACAAAGGTTTGATTGACAGTGGATTGGTATGGGTGGAAACAGGGAGGGTAGAATAAACTGAGAGGGGTGAAGGGGCAGTGATATTGGCTAGATGACAGTAGTGAGGGGATGGGTAATTATCAGTTCAGTGACCATTAGTGGACTTGACTCAAACAATAAAGACAACATGGATGTTGGAGTGATTTTTCTCCAGTAACTGTCGTAATGGACTGGATTATAGAGTCAAATTCCATTCCCATTTCTATTCCTAGTAGTGTTCTGGTTGGTATGGTGTCATAAATGGTGACAGATGTGGAAGTTGTGCGTGGTGATGGATCCTGTGAGAAAGGTGACAGAACGAAAGTGGAGGGTGGAGTTTCTTCGAGAATGGTTGATGCAGAATGTGATTGGGGTTCTTCGCAAGTAAGATCAACAATTTGGGTGGATGGGGTTTTATTCTTCTTTTTAGACCCAACTGGATGTTTTTCAGTTTTTGGTTGACGGGCTTTTGGGATTACTAGCTCTGACTAGAAATAGGGCCCCACAACAGGGAGTGTAGTAACTAGGGGAGTACTAACCATAGACTCATGCTTCCTTGAACGTTGGAATTCATCAAAAGTAGGGAACGAACCTGCCGAGACTCTGATGTTGATGATAATTTCCTTAATAGAGCACATTCGTGTTTCGAGACTCTTGATGACAGGTTGTAGCTCTTCCTCAACCATCCTCTTCCTTGGATCCACATGTGTCTCTCACAACAGCAACTGAGATACCATCACTCTAAAGTAGTATATGTGCTACCCTTCATGAATCTCCCCCGCAATGCCTGACCACGAGGTGACCTCTATGTGGAAAGATTCTATAGTTAGTATAAACTTTTGAGCCCTCATCTGGAATGTGTGAGAATGGATGCATTTTTTCCTTATCCAGGTATGGTCGTGACTGACACCGAACCATACTTCCAATGAATAATCATCAAGAAAAAAATTTGAGACCCTTTTCTTCCTGTACCATCCTTGCTGCTTGGGTCCCCCCGAGGTTTGCTAGCGCGTGTACATAAGAGTAAGTGGCTGGTCCTCTGTGATAGGAGCTTATTCTCGACCTTCTAGTGGACACCATTTGCACATGCCCAGGGAAATGATAATGTATCCATAAATGAAATGATCTCTTGTAGATTTCCTCGTTGGCCTTGAACAATTATTGGAGTAGAAAAGTGCACCAGTTTAATTGTGCGCCCTGAATACAGTGCTTTGCGACTGATATAGTTTCCGACGTGCACTCATTCCTTGAAAAGTGGCGCATGAGTTTCCTGACAATGATATAACATGAAAATTTAACATTGGGCTTGTTGATAGGCTCGATGAGATCATCTTTTCCTCCTCTCTGGGAGTTATATTTCTTTTAGTAGCTATCATTCCCAGTCTTCTTCGCTCGCTTGGAGGCCATTTGGAAGGCAGTGGATACAAAATTTCTAGTCGCTAACAGGCCTGTGAGCCTCTGGAGGTCCACCGCATGAATTGGATATTCCTTTTTGAGCCATAATGACCCTCTATGCATTCTGCTGAAAATAAGCTTCGTGCATTGCATGGTGGCCCCAGTCATTCCAAATACAGGAAGACTCCTTAGATTCAACAATGTTGACCTTTGAATTCCTATGAAATATTCTGTAACTTTGATGATTGAATCCCATTAACCTTAATCACTGTTTCTGTATAGACCTCACGCTTCAGGGCTAGAAATTGGAAAGAGTCTGAGAGGTCGTTATCAACCAACAATTCCTTATCATATTTTCCATAGATGGGCTCTGTCTTCATGATTGTTTCATCGAATTCAAACTTTGGGACATATATTACAATCTTCATCATTTTGGACTGGCACTGATAAACATGAACACAGGGGGTTTGGACTTGAGCTTGGGACAATGGAAATTGGGAACAGACTCCAGACTTAGTAACTCTACCACCTTGGCTTTTGATTATGAAGAACTCAACATTTCCATAGAGATTAAGTAGAAAAGCTTGACACGACATTTCTGATGAGACTGGTTAACTAATTAATACGAAAACTTTCCCCACTCAACTTTAATCATGCTATCACTGAAAACGGCTGAGCTAGACCTGACTTGGATGATGTGAAACTGGAAAAGGTGGGTGGAGATGATGGGTAATTATGATGTTGTGATGGGCGTGCTTATGATTTGAAGATGAGCATTACGGGAAGATTTAAAAAAAAATTCAGACTAACATTGGGAATTATTGCCTAATTATTATGAATAGGAAACTTGATACATGTGGCTCCCTGACCACAAAAAAATGTGGTGGGGTGGGATTACCTCTGCAACTGGAAAATCCTGGTGGGAGAATTATTTTGGATTAAATAAAATGAAAATAATTAACCAACCGAAGTAATTGACACCACTAATGCATGACAAACTAATTGAGTCTATCTAATCCTACCTATGGTCTCCTTTCAGAGTTACAACCAATTTTGAGTGATTTTTTTTTATCCTTGGAATGGTTTCAGGCATGCACCATTCACCCATCCTGGTAGCAAGACACTATCTAGTTGTGTGACATTGGCAACTTGTGACTCCTTGACTTTCGCAACAATAAAAGGCCCCAACCAATGCATTTGCAACTTCCCTAGAAACTTCAAGAATTTTCTATCATACAGTAGAACATGTCCACCCACCGTAAATGATTTCCGCTTGATATGCCTATCATGCCATTCCTTTTTCCTCTATTTCTCAACTGTTTGATGGAAGTTTTCCATGAACCTAGGTTCATATAGCTCCCAAAGTTCCTCCAACTGCTTCTGAAATGAATCTTCTTTGACCATCACTAGGGGAATTTTGAGATCTAAAATGGGCCTCCTAAGGAAATTATAAAATAATAGCAGAAATAATAAAATAAGATTATATTACATAATCAAATTTTAGAGGAAAAAATAAAAAATATTTTTTCATATCGTATTTTCAACTTATCTCCCTATGATTTTACTCAAATTTCGAGAAGAAACACTCATTGGATGCAGAATTGGATTCCTCATCCAAGGAGTACCCATTTTGCATACTTTCGATGGACCCTTCTACATGAAAAATGAGAAATACATGAAAAACATGATTGCAATCACATTTTTTTCATGTTGTTATAGGTAAATTTGGGCACCATGCCCAATGACCTAGTTAAACTGGGCATCATCTCCAGGACCGATGATCAAGGGTCTATCATTCCCTATCATATCAGTTGCTATATGCCCTAAGACAGGAAACAACATGAATCAAACAATGATTTTCATCAAGCAACGGTTTTCCATGGTTTGAAGCTTATTATTAAACATATGAGAACTCACCAACGCAGGCTCTAAGGGGCCTGAGTGTGTTGCATATGCAGGTAGCCCCATTCAAGGCTGCTCTGCAGAGCACTTCCCGACATTCAAAGGTGTGTTGGTCACATTGGGAGAAAAATTCTCATTGTTCCGGCATCTCCACTTGGCCAGTGTCTTCTAGAAGGGTTCACATGTGTCAAGCTTTGGATCCAAGTGTCCATTTGAAATCTACATGACTGGAAACATGTCTTACCTATTTTTGGAATGTTATTGATTACAAAACAACCTTCAATTCATCTATAAATTGAACACAGATCTAAGTGTTTGAGGAGGAAGAATTTGAGTAGAGAAATACTGGAGAATTTTCAATAGAGAGTTTGATTTGTGGCGCTGCTGCTGGAGAGACTTATGCTGTGATGAGACTTGGAAACATTGCTGGAAGGTCACTTCAAATCAGTCACTAGGTTGTAACCTCTCCTTCTATCATCAATAAAGAGTACTTCTTTTTTTTCCCTACATGTATCTATGTTAACTTTGATTTTCCATATTGTAAGATCTTGGTTGATGAATGTAGTTTATGCTTAACTGATTTAGCTAACTAGCTTGAATAGATATCTATATTATTGCATCTTCTGCTGTTTCAGTGTTCTTTCTTGCAGGAAGCATTCAACCAACAAAATCTCTTGAATTTGAAGCTGTAGTGGAAGCGACAAAGGAGCCATTTGGAATCGACTGAAACAAGTAAGCCTCCAATCCTCTCTGTGTATCTGTTCTGAGTTAGGAAAAATGGTAATATAGTCTTTCACTTGTTGTTCTAGTCTACACATCGGTCTAGGGAAGCGTAGTTTATTCGTAGATTACAATTCTAGCCCAAAAAACTAGCGACTCCACTAGGGAGAATTTCTCTTGTTTCTTGGTGTTTTAGTCTCTGATATGCTTTCTAAATCCACCCAGTAGCTGTTTCACATCAAGATTAGGCTTTTTCAGAGCTTAATTTGCAAAGTTAGTGAGCCAAACAATATCTTTTTCTTTGTTTACTACACCCAACGCACACTTAGTCAGGGCACAGTGCTTTGCAGAGCACTGTCTCCCTTCTTAGCCTGCGTTGCAGAGCACTATATCCCTTTGGAGATTGCGTTGGCTCCTGAAAGGGACCAAAGCCCCTTGAATCTGAGTTTGTAACTTGGTTCAATTTTGTTTGTTAATTTGTTCTGAAAAGTTTAATGCTCAATTTACTAGTAACTCTATATACTTCTTCTCCTTTGATTGAAAATTTGTTCAATGTTGTTTTAATTTTTTTTTCATTATTATTGATAATTTGATTTCAAAGTACTTTTTATGGTCGCATTAAGAATCATTTTCTTTTGAAATAGGAAATTGTCGTAAAATCTTCATTTCCTTGATAGAAGAAATTGTTTTTGAAATCCTCGTTTTTCCTTCAAAAGAGAAATTGTTGTTTGTATTCTTCATTTCTCGAAAGTAAAAATAATTTCGATTATTGATCTAGTGCACCTAGTTTCTTTTCTGCATTTATAACATTAAGGAAACTGAAAATAAAAACTTGCATTTGCATGTAGGATTGTGTGTTTTTTGCAAAAGGAACATTAGGAAATCTGCATTTAGTTTGAGATTCATTGATTTTTTTTTGTTCATTGATTTGTTTGCTCTCAAATTATTTGCTCTCTTTCCAAAAAACTAGCGTTCTCTTCCCTTAGTAGCTGTTGGTGTCCCGTGTTTTGATAGTTTGGAAAATCAAAAGACAAGGCAACATCAGAACCAATCTTTAGAGTTACAGGATCTAGTCCTCCTGTTCTCAGAGAGGGATCTATCAGATGTTTTTTTGCAAAGGTTTATCTTGTGTGCTTTGAATATTGGTTTTAGACTAGTTATTAAGTGCAGGTGTTTGTTTATTTGTTTGGTTGGATTGATACCACAGAACATAAAAGATCTAGGAAATATATATAGAACGGAGAAACATCTTGTTCATTGGGCAATGGAGTCAAAAAGAGGTCATAACAAACTCATCAATGGATATGGGATATCAGAGGGAAAATCTAACTTGGCCACAGGATCCTTTGGTTTTGGAATGAGATGGACATCAATGATTTGGAAAGAGAAATTTGATTCTCAACGAAGGGAACTTGAAAACATAACTTGAACAATAAAGGAATATTTGATAGACAGGGCTAACCATAAATTCTACAAACATTCTTTAAGCAAATAATGACTTCAATACAACTTTCAAAATGAAATCTAAGATTTGGGGAACACCCTATTTCCTCAAAGATTTTATTTCAAATGACTTAGAAAACATAAAAGATTCACTGATAATTGCAGTCATAGAAGAGGGAACACCTAATACATCTATGATTACAACTATAAAAGACCTTCAAAACAACTGTTCAAGCAATGACAAAGGGAAAGATCGAAACAAACCTCTTTGAGTAACTTAAAACAATGGTACTTCAAAGGGAGACTTCAATAAGAGCTTTCAAGTGATAGCAGACAAGCAGGGAGAACCATAAATCATGCTGAAATCAACTATTTGAGCTATTATAGAAATAAACAAGCATGAGGACTAAAGAGAGAGATTGAAGACTCTAAAATACCTCAGCAGAAGAAAACATAAAACAATGAAGGATGAACAGGTCTAAGGTGCTTCCAGGAGTCATTTCTTAGCCTAAAACTTTCAACCTACTGTAGTAAGAAATTATGGAACAGAATGAAAATAAGAGAAAACATTAAATAGTTCAGAATACTTCACCAACAACCAAGCTCATAGATCCAATGATAGAGCCTTCTCAGTAACAAGCATGAAACAACATCATCAAGGCTTCCAAGACTTCAATATCATCTTCAACTTCAATAGACTATGTATTTATTTCAGAGAGTTTCAATATTACAACTAGTGATCAAACAACAACCAACCCCTATCTCATCTTCTTTAGAAGTATTTATAGAAGAAATGAGGAGGTGGAATGGGATAAAATATCTTCTAATTTCAATTAATACAGTTTACTATCTCTCGGCCTTTGAGGGGCTTAATGGAGAATATTCCGATATTTTCCTGTATTAATTGGTTTGTATTAACTATCAAGCTTGCTGGAAAGAATTTGTTGACTTTAAGGCTTTTTTTTATCCTCATAATAACTTCTGCTGTCAGTTTGCAATAAGTTCCTTTGGTTGAAATAACTATTCGACCGCATTGATGCAAATTCTCCAGGTCTGGTCATAACTCGGCCTCCTTTTGATTACTTTGAGGTTGTAGGTGGCTCTGTGTTAGCTGTGGGATTCAATTTTCCCCTGATGTGGCGGTGGAGGCATTTCTGTCTGATAAAACACTTATGATTTTCTTTTAACTGTGTTTTAATTTGGGGGATTAGGCTTTTGATAATCAATCTTAGCCGTAATCCCAAATCTGTCTTCAATCTTCTATTCTCCATCTTCAACACTGATACTCTTTTAATTGTGATTTGAATCACTGTGTCTTGTTAATGTGCAGGCAGCGCAGGGCTCATATGGCATCAATGCCTGATGAAACACCGATGAAACATGAATTTTAGATCCTGTGAAGTATTTTCTTTACTGAATCAGAGGAGGGAGGATCGTCACCCTTTGCCTCTGAAAAAACTTCAGTCATGGCGGAAAAACCATTTGGAACCCTGCACAATACAAAAAATATTAAAAAATCCTGCATGTATAGGTTTATTGCTGCGGGAGGACATGTGGGGAAAGCATGGCTGTTGGATGGCATCATCCAACGATCGGGATCGATCAGAGGAATTCAAAGGGAAGGCAGAAAAAGAATATGAATTGGAGCAGTCGATCGCGCAGAGATCGACGGTCGGGAGTGGAGATGAAAGGTCAAAATGGGAGAATCAGGGTGATGAATTGTGAGCTGTCGATCTGTAGATCGGATCGACGGTGGGGATGCTCTAATGACCGCGCTGTAGCCTAGTTAACTGTCGGGCATCTTCGGAGAGCGATCGCCGTCCGATGGGGGGCCTCAGATCGGATGGTGGACGTCCATATCGCGCCGAGTCCACGTCTGAACTTTAACGCGCGATGGACGGAAATTTCATGAACAGTGCCCAAGACACGTGTCGGCCAGCGTATGGAATTGCTGTGAAATGGAAGAAACCACCATGCGCTCGGAAGTGGTGCGATGAAAACCGCCTGGTTTTGCAATCAGTAAGTGGATGGCGGGGACTACCGGGGTGATAAACTCCACGCCGTCGATCTGCAGATCAGATCGACGGTGGAGATTGACTGGGGTTTTTTCACCGGTGGAAAGTTTATAATAAAATAAAAATCGAAAAAATTAATATAACCGAAGGTTTACATTAATTTATAATGGGGCTTGGCGCCCGACTGCGGGGCCGTGGGTTGTATGGAGAAATATATGACCAGGGATTATAAATGAAAAGGGCCTATTGCAATCGGAGCTTCGGGCTTAGGCTTTTCAATCAACCCATTGGAATTTTGCGATGCGGTAAGCGCTGTATGGGTTAGCGCTTGGTTCTAGCACCAAAGCGTATGTTGGGGAAGTGGTTAGAGAATTAGCCCAAAGGGGCTTAAGTCTAAAATACATAAAAAATATGAATTTTATGGGTTTTGAATGTTTCGATAAGGAAAAAGAAGGAGTCTTTGAACCTTATCAAAGGGGTTTTGATGAATGGGAAAGGGGAAAGGCATAAAAATGAAGGATTTAATGGGAGAAGGAAAGGCAAAGATGAGGTTAGTTTTGGAAGAAGGGGAAAAAAGGAAAATGGTGTTTGCAGCAGTAATTTGTCTCAGAAGTCTGTAGGATTTCTGAATGTAGAACAAACACAGTAGTGAAGATTATGGACAGAGGCATGAGGCCTTCAAGAGTCTTCAAGAGTCAACATTTTTTAGCACTAAAATTTGTTCCTTGAAGGCTAAAATATTTTAGCCACCTTTTGCTATAACAAATTTTATAGGTGGCTAACGGTGGCTCCACTTGGGGATGGTGCCTTCTTGAAGGTATCAAGAACTTCAGACTTGCATTCTCTAGGAGGCTGACCCTTCCTTTGCTGGGATGATCTTGATCTGAAAACATATTAGCAGCCATAAACATAATGGATCTTTCATCTACAAGCTTCTACCTACCCAATCCTACTAATCTAACATTTTTTCTTCATTAGAGTGCACTTGGATTGGCAAACTCTTTCACAACATTTTATTCTTTTGAAAGCAGGAAATCTAATCTATTTCTACTCCTTATTTCTCCATGGACCCAGTTTAAACAGTTGAGTCCATATGATTCTCTACCTAATCTACCAATCTGTTAGGATTAAACAGTCTAACAGATTTTTATTCTCTAATTGCTAAAGAAGAAATTTAAAAGCATACAAGTCAGGATTGAACAGTCTAACTTGATGCTGATCTATGGAATAAAAACAAGCTGCACATAGATATTATTTTGCACAAAATTAAAACAAAAATGAAGGCTTAAGATCTAATTTTTCAAAGCACTTCCTTCCTCTTTTTACAGCTCTGTTTTTGAATTTGTTTGAGCTGTTTTTTGCTTATCCCCTGGTTCATATTTTGAGCTAATTATAACCAGTTTTACCTCTTCTTTGACTCAGGATTTGAAACAGATTTGAGTCACTCTCTTTTCTTGGAATATTTAGGTTCGGATTTTGAGCATATTTGACCCTTTGATTTCTTTCCTAAACTATCTACTGATAAGCCAAGATTAAACAGTTCAGCAAATCAAATTCACTATCCTATCAACATAAAATTTAAAGCTAATTAGTCAAGATTAAGCTGTTTGACTAACTAGAAGTGTGTTTTTCAGGAGTGGCATTTAAGCTTGCACACTTTCAAATTTGTTTCTCTTTTTGGTATGGGGCTATACCTTTATTGTTTTTTACAATCTGCCCTCTTTTGTTTCTTTCTCTGTTTTTGTATTTTTGATTTTCATAACTTTGAATGTAATGTTAAGAATATGATATTTACAATGGTAGAATAAAATGCTTTAAAAATTATGACTCTTGGCAGAAGTAATGCTTGATCATTCTGCCATTGACAGGACCTCCATACAAATTTTCTCCATTCAATTCCTTAAGAAAAAATGCATTGTGACCCCTCTCAACATGAATAATATAGGGCCCCTTCCACAAGTTTTCAAACCTGCCATGTTTTCCCTTCTCTTCTCTCCTTGAATCCCACTTAAGAACAATATTTCCGACTTGGAAATTGTTTGCCTTAGTCCTTTTGTCAAATAGCTTCTTCATATTTTCTTGGACCAACTGTGTTCTCTCATAAACTTCTTCTCTGGTCTACTGTAAATGGATTGTTTGGTTGATTCTTCTTTGCATATCATTCTCTTCAATCTGCACTTCTTGAAGGAGTTTCATGACTAGAACTCCCAATGAGGTAGGAAAAATTGCATCCATGCCATAAACTAATTGATAGGGGGACATATTTATTGATTTATTTGTAGTTAACCTATCAGCCCACAAGACATGAACCAGCTTATTGTGCCATGATTTTTGATTCTGTTCCAATAGTTTCTTAATGATATTGATGAGGCTCTTGTTGGAAGATTCAACTAATCCATTTCCTTGGGGGTAGTAAGCAGTGGAATGGCCCAAGGTTATGTGGTATTTGTAACAGAAATCAACCATATTCTTAGATTTAAAAGCAGCAGCATTATATGTTATGATTTTTCTGGGACAACCAAATCTGGATAGGATATTTGTTTCAAGGAACTTGATAATGACAGAGTCATTAGCATTTCTGGAAGGTATAGCTTCTATCCACTTGGTAAAGAAGTCAGTGGCTGTGAGGATCCACTTATGTTGAGCTGAGGAGGATGGACGGATTTCCCCAATGAAGTCTAAACCCCAGTGTTGAAAAGGTGCTTCAACTCTGATAGGATGTAAGGGTAAGGGAAGAATTTTTCTTTTGCCATCAAAGATTTGACACTTATGGCAAGACATGACCAAATTTTGAGTGTATGGGAAAAGGGTAGGCCAATAGTAACCAGATCTAAGAATTTTGTTTGCTGTGGCCTTCCAGTAGAGGTGTCCTCCACATTCTCCGTCATGCAATTCATGCATGATTTTTCCTGCATCATCTTCAAGTAAAAATTTAAGAAAAATTCCAACAACATTTTTCCAATATAATACTCCATCTAAGATACAAAAACTCAAAGCCTTTTGTTTTAAAAATCTGGCTTTAGTTTTAGACAAAGAAGGAGGGGCATTTAAATATAAAAGCACATAAATAATGTCAGCATACCAAGGAGAATTTAGAAATGTTTCTTCAACAAAAGGAGCAGTAGATTCTTCTATTTCTTCCAACACATCTACCATATTCATGTCTAGTGCTTGGAAGTTAGACTCAACCATAAGTTTTTCTAATCCTTGCCCTTTAACTAGTTTGGTGGGCCTAATTTCTAAGTCATATTCAAGAATAGTTTCAATCCATTTTCCCCTTTTACCATCAGGGTCTTGACTTAGAATGTCCTTGACAACAGTATGTGGGACAAAAGCAATTATGTGAGAGTGTAAAATATAGACCCTAAAGTATTTTAAAGCTTTCAATAATGCTAAGGCTTGCTTCTCCATGATATTATATTTGAGAGGAGCATCTCTTAAGGCCCTAATAAAGAAGGATATTGGTTGTTCTTTCCCCAAATCATTCTTTTGAAGTAAAATTGCAGCTATTGTATACTCGGATGCAAAAGAAAATATATAAAAGTCTTTGGTAAAATCTAGACTAATCAGGACTGGTGTTTGAGTCAGAGCTTGTTTAACCAATTCAAATGATTGTTTAGCTGGTAAAGTCAATTTTACACCTACATCTTTCTTAAGCATGTTTGTAATGTTTTTTAATAGCTCAAGAAGGTTGGGGATGAACCTCCTCAGAAAATTAATCTTTCCAATGAAAGATTGTAATTCTTTGAGGCTTCTTGGATGGCTGATCTGCAATATGCCATCTATCCTTGTGGGGTATATTTTGATTCCCTCTTCTGAAATTATATGGCCAAGAAGTTTACCTTCTTGGAGACCAAAGAGTGTTTTCTTGGGATTCAATGACAAGCCAAATTTCCTACACTTATTGAAAACTTTCCTCAAGTGAATCTGATGTTCTTCATCGGTTTTTGAGAATACAGTTATTTCATCAAGGTAAATGATTATAAAATAGCCAATATCTTCAGAAAAGGCTATGTCCATGGCCCTTTGGAAGGTGGCCCCTGCATTCATCAATCCGAAAGGAATTTTGACATACATAAAGTTGCCCCAAGGTGTGGTAAAAGCAGTTTTGATTTGATCTCTTGGGAGCACTAACACCTAGTTGTAACCCGAGAACCCATCTAAGAGTGATATCCTTTTTGACCCAACTACCCTTTGAATTATATGGTCCATCTTGGGCAAAGGGTAGTTGTCTTTTATAGAGGCTCTATTTAAATTTCTGAAGTCGATACAGAGCCTGATTTCTCCAATCTTTTTTCTAACAGAAACTAAGTTTGATATCCATTCTGAAAATCTAATGGGTACTATGATTCCAGCATCATGCATTTTTTCAATTTCTACCTTAACTGAAGGTAGTAAGAGAGGATTTATTCTCCTTAGTTTTTGTTTAAAAGGCTTTTGATTTTCCTTCAGGGGAATCTTGTGCTGGATGACGCTGGTATCATAAGATTTCAGGTCTTTATATCCCCAAGAAAAAACGTCTTTAAACTCTTTGAACAGCTCTATGTATTGTGATTTTATGTGAGTTGGGAGGGTACTGGATAGTTTGATCATCTTGGGTTCTGCTAGACTGCCTATGTTATGCTCTTCCACGTTAGTCTCCATAGGCTCCATTCTCGGTTCTTTGGCTACATCGTTAAAACCGAAAAGGTGTTCTAAAGGTGTGAGACCTCTTGGAATTTGATCATTTTTGCATTGTAAAACTTCCAAGTCTTCTTGGTCTGTATTTTCAATTATCTCTGCTTCAAAAGGATTCTCATAATGAGTTATATCGGCATAATGTGTTATTCCAGCTTTTGGGATTTCTTCGATATATAAACGGTTTTCTTTATGGCTAGATTCTGATATTGGTATGGTGAAATCGTTTTCTGTTTTTAAGAAATCGTCTATGTGTTGGTCAGAATCAAACACTTGCCAATGAACTTCGTTATCAGGCACGACAGGCCTGTGCTTTACCTTCACACTGAGTTGTTCATTTATTTCAGGTATTTGGAAATTGCTGGCATTGAAAGCGAGTTCATTTGCTAGATGATTTAGTTCTCTTGGAATGAAAATAAGTTCATACTTTACAAAGGTTTTCAATAGATCAAGGGCAACGTTTTGATATTCCCTAAGTTTTGGATTTCTAGCTGAGTATTCTCCTTTGATTTGTCTTATGATAAGTTCAGAATCTCCTAATATTGATATTTTCTGGGCTTCTAACTGTTTAAGTAATTGTAAGCCTAGGAGAAGTGCTTCATACTCAACAATATTATTAGTGCATGGGAAATCCAATTTATATGAACAAATCTGATTTGTATTTTGAATCCACACACCTGCTCCTGCACTTGTTTTATTACAAGATCCATCAAATTTTATTGTCCAAAGTATGTCATTCCTATTTTCATTTTCTTGTTTCTTTTGATTGGTAATGTTTTGAATTTGATTGAGGGGAAGACTGGATTGTTCTGGTGAACTGATTGGGTCCATGTTTTCTTTATCTTGTTGAGTAATTTCATCTTCGTTACATAAGATAAAGGAATCTAAACTTGATTGAATAGAATAGATTGGAGAGTTGTTTTGTTTGTCTATGTTGCTCACCATGTACTTCATGTGAGATTCTCTGTATAGTCTTCTGTTTTGGTTAAAAACAGGGATGATGGCATAAGACATGTCCATTTGAAGGCTTCCCCGAAGTTTGGCTCCCCAAGATCTTGATAAGAGCATGCCATACTTAGGGGGAATATCAGCGACAACTATGTCCATGACTAAACTCTTAGCAGGGATTTGGGCTAAGTTAACACACAAATATTTGATTAAACCCAAACATTTGACTCTGCTTGAGTCAAAGGAATACAAGTCTTTGTATGGCTTAGTAATTTCTAAGCTAAATTTCCATTACAACCTTGGGCATTAGATTGTGTGAAGCTCCTGAGTCTAACATGGCATTGTGTAAAATTTTCTCATGTATGTTAAAGCTAACATAGAAGGGAGGGACAACCCCTTCTTGGTATTTTCCTTCAACTTCTAGACCAAACAACAACTCAAGTTTGTCATCTGTCAAGTTTAAGGTGTCAGTATTACTTCCTAGGTTCAAAGCTTTCAAAACTTGGTTTTTGTACACCTCTTGGGTTACTAGTTCAGCTAGGGGGATGGTAATTTTTATCTTAGCAATTTCTCCCTCAAGGCTGAAAGGAATAATAGACTTGTTGATATTTACATCAGCCTTTTCAATTGAATTCTTTTCAGCAACTTTGATTTGCTGAACCTTGTTTGGATTGGTAATTGGGAGAGTTTTATTAGGACCACTAGCTGAAGTGCTAGGGGTGCTCTGTTCAACGTTTGGCTGGACACCTTTGTCTTTGTTTAAGTCTGGTTTCTTGGCCAAAATGTTGGTTTTCTCTGCTGTATTTTTGGGCTGGTTTTCTGTGTTTTTCTTGATAGCAGTGCTAATGTTCTTATCTTTTGAATTATCTATGCTTCCCTTGCTCCTAAGATCATACAGTTTGTGTACCTCCATGATTTCATTTTCAAAACCCAATCTATAGTCATCAAAATATTTATAGGTATTTGTATTTTGATCATAAGAGAAGAAATCTTGTTCTTCCTCAGTGAGGAAAACATCATCCCCACTGTCTGATCCAATCAAGTTTACATGAGATTCTTCCATCCTTTCCAACTCCCTATCTTCCTCATATTGATCTACATAGTTCTGTTGAAAAGGAGGTCTAATCTATTGGTCACTTTCTTTTTGCTTATCTTGATTGTTGTCTCTTCTATAATTCTGATTTCTATTTCTGTTTTGATTGTTTTGAGGTTGTGTTCTCTCAAGTATGTTCATCCTTTTCATGATCTCTTCCAACA
Source organism: Pinus albicaulis (assembly GCA_034641835.2). Lineage (NCBI taxonomy): Eukaryota > Viridiplantae > Streptophyta > Pinopsida > Pinales > Pinaceae > Pinus > Pinus albicaulis. The sequence goes on from CM076581.1 coordinate 1,624,014,199, forward strand.
TCTGTTCTGTTTTTGAGCTAGATGTGGAGGGTGTAGTGTCATATTTATAAGTTACCCTCTTCTTTGATCTCAACCTATTTCTTTTCTCAATTATGTTTGCTTCTACACTCACAGCTCCTTTTTGCATGTCTTCTAAGGTTAAGTAATCCCTCTCCCTTAACTGATACATCATGTCCACATCAAGGCCTTCGGGATATCTTACTAAGGCCATGCCTTGAGGAGGTCTCATGTGAGGTGGAAGAGCATTGTAAATGCTATTAAACCTAGTGGAGTAGTCAGGAATACTCTCTCCTTGATTTCTCTTGAGGTTGCTATATTCTGCCAGTATTTGGAGAGGATTCTTTTTGAGTTCCCATTTGTTGATAAATGTTTGATGCAAGGCAGGAAGATCAGAGGTAATTTTTTAAACCATTTCTTTACATCTCCTCCTAAACTCTGGGCAAAGATCATCATCTTCACAGTTTCTTCTTCTATCTCCATGTAATCAAATGCATCTTCCATTCTATCTACATGATTTTGAACTAGTGTAGATTCTTTTCCAGTGAAGTGAGGGATTTTGGAATGGTAATCATTCGGTAGGGGAAGCAGAGGTTGTGGTAACACTAATGGGGCATACCATGTTGCCATGGCTGGAAATAAGGGTGGATTTGCAAGAGGTGGATTTGCAACAGGGAAAGCGGGTTGTAATGAAGTGATTTGAATAGTGGATGTTGGATGAATAGATTTTTGAGCAGATCTTGGATGAGAGACACCAAAATTTAGCAGGAAATGTAAATCAGGTGGTGTGATTTCTCTACTACTAGGATGCTCACTTTTTTTTGGGGATGAAAGTGAAGACTCAGAGTCTATCTAAATTATATCATCAAACGACCTAGTTCTAAAAGGATTTCTTAAGTCGACTTGTGATTGGTGTAGAGTTGCAAGATTTTTAGGAAGTGAATTAGCTCTCAAGGGTGATCTGAAAACAGTTGAAAATTTAATCTTAGGAAACTCCCTAAGTATACTCTCAGGGTTGTCAACTATTTCTGGCGGGTTTGGGTTAGGGAAGGGTCTAGTATGAATCTTTCTTGGAGCCACTATGCTGTGTTTTTTCGAACCTAGCTAACAAGAAAAGTTTTGACCAAGTATGAAAATATTTTTAAGAGGCTAACTGATCTTTTTAAAGGAAGAAAACTTTAATCCTAAAGCCTTCTAACTGAGTTCGTATGATATTATAAAGATTATGGATCTTCCTAGTGGAGTCTAAAGGTCTGTTTTGTGGAGTCACCAGGTGGAAATTTTTAGCTCTTTTGGAGGTAAAAGGTTTTATGGTCCACCACCAAGTTTATTATGGAAGCCAAACTGAAATATTTTTGGGTTTTTCTGAGTTATTTCGGTCTTATAGGTTAAGAGAGTGTCCTAAAACTGATTTAACACTTAGCTAAGGTGTTTAATCATACAGAGTTCACTCTTATGGCTTGGTAACTATTTCCTTCAAGGATTGATAAGGTTTAATGAGAATCCTAAGGGTTACTTAGTTTGTCACTGATTCAATTAAGTCCTATCATGATTACCATTGCTTGGTAGTGCTTGAGGGAGGTTACTTATGTTATAATAGACAGTGAGTGTTTTGTTTTGAATATTTTACTCAGTGTCCCACTGTGATCACCATTATGTTGGTGTCCCGTGTTTTGATAGTTTGGAAAATCAAAAGACAAGGCAACATCAGAAAAAATATTTAGAGTTACAGGATCTAGTCCTCCTGTTCTCAGAGAGGGATCTCTCAAATGTTTGTTTGCAAAGGTTTATCTTGTTTGCTTTGAATATTGGTTTTATACTAGTTATTAAGTGCAGGTGTTTGTTTATTTGTTTGTTTGGATTGATACCACAGAACATAAAAGATCTAGGAAATATATATAGAATGGAGAAACATCTAGTTCATTGGGCAATGGATTCAAAAAGAGGTCATAACAAACTCATCAATGGATATGGGATATCAAAGGGAAAATCTAACTTGGCCACATGATCCTTTGGTTTTGGAATGAAATGGACATCAATGATTTGGAAAGCGAATTTTAATTCTCAACGAAGGGAACTTGAAAACATAACTTGAAAAATAAAGGAATATTTGATAGACAGGGCTAACCATAAATTCTACAAACATTCTTTAAGCAAATAATGACTTCAAGACAACTTTCAAAATCAAATCTAAGATTCGGGGAACACCCTATTTCCTAAAATATTTTATTTCAAATGACTTAGAAAACATAAAAGATTCACTGATAATTGCAATCATAGAAGACGGAACACCTAATACATCTATGATTACAACTATAAAAGACCTTCAAAACAACTGTTCAAGCAATGACAAAGGGCAAGATCGAAACATACCTCTTTGAATAACTTAAAACAATGGTACTTCAAAGGGAGACTTCAATAAGAGCTTTCAAGTGATAGCAGACAAGCAGGGAGAACCATCAATCATGCTGAAATAAACTATTTGAGCTATTATAGAAATAAAAAAGCATGAGGACTAAAGAGAGAGATTGAAGACTCTAAAATACCTCAACAAAAGAAAACATAAAACAGTGAAGGATGAACAGGTCTAAGGTGCTTCCATGAGTCATTTCTTAGCCTAAAACTTTCAACCTACTGTAGTAAGAAATTATGGAACATAATGAAAATAGGAGAAAACATTAAATAGTTTAGAATACTTCACCAACAACCAAGCTTATGGATCCAATGATAGAGCCTTCTCAGTAACAAGCATGAAACAACATCATCAAGGCTTCCAAGACTTCAATATCATCTTCAACTTCAACAGACTATGTATTTATTTCAAAGAGTTTCAATATTACAACTAGTGATCAAACAACAACCAACCCCTATCTCATCTTCTTTAGAAGTATTTATAGAAGAAATGAGGAGGTGGAATGGGATAAAATATCTTCTAATTTCAATTAATACAGTTTACTATCTCTCGGCCTTTGAGGGGCTTAATGGAGAATATTCCGATATTTTCCTGTATTAATTGGTTTGTATTAACTATCAAACTTGCTGGAAAGAATTTGTTGACTTTAAGGCTTTTCGTTATCCTGATAATAACTTTTTCTATCAGTTTGAAATAAGTTCCTTTGGTTGAAATAACTGTTCGGCCACATTGATGCAAATTCTCCAGGTCTGGTCATAACTTGGCCTCCTTTTGATTACTTTGAGGCTGTAGGTGGCTCTGTGTTAGCTGTGGGATTCAATTTGCCCCTGATGTGGCGGTGGAGGCCTTTCTTTCTGATAAAAAACTTATGATTTTCTTTTCACTGTGTTTTAATTTGGGGGATTAGGCTTTTGATAATCAATCTTAGGTGTAATCCCAAATCTGTCTTCAATCTTCTGTTCTCCGTCTTCAACACTGATACTCTTTTAATTGTGATTTGAAATCACTGTGTCTTGTTAATGTGCAGGCTGCACAGGGCTCATATGGCATCAATGCCTGATGAAACACCGATGAAACGTGAATTTTAGATCCTGCAAAGGATTTTATTTACTGAATCAGAGGTGGGAGGATCGTCACCCTTTGCCTCTGAAAAAAATTCAGTCATGGTGGAAAAACCATTTGGAACCCTGCACAATACAAAAAATATTAAAAAATCCTGCATGTATAGGTTTATTGCTGCAGGAGGACATGTGGGGAAAGCATGGCCGATGGATGGCATCATCCAATGGTCGGGATCGATTAGAGGAATTAAAAAGGAAGGCGGAAAAGGAATATGAATTGGAGCCGTCGATTGCGCAGAGATCGACGGTCGGGAGTGGAGATGAAAAGTCAAAATGGGAGAATCAGGGTGATGAATTGTGAGCCGTCGATCTGTAGATCGGATCGATGGTGGGGATGATCTAATGACCGCGCCGTAGCCTGGTTAATTGTCGGGCATCTTCGGAGAGCGATCACCGTTTGATGGGCGGCCTCAGATCGGACGGTGGATGTCCATATCGCGTTGGGTCCACGTCTGAACTTTAACGCGCGATGGACGGTGGTTTCATGAACAATGCCCAAGACATGTGTCGGCCAACGTATGGAATCGCTGCGAAATGGAAGAAACCACCGCGCGCTCGGAAGTGGTGCGATGAAAACTGCCTGGTTTTGCAATTGGTAAGTGGATGGCGAGGACCACCGGGGTGATAAACTCTGCGCCGTCGATCTGCAGATCAGATCGACGATGGAGATTTATTGGAGTTTTTTCACCAGCGGAAAGTTTATAATAAAATAAAAATTGAAAAAATTAATATAACCGAAGGTTTACATTAATTTATAAAGCGGCTTGGCACCCGACTGCGGGGCCGTGGGTTGTATGGAGAAATATATGACCAGGGCTTATAAATGAAAAGGGCCTATCGCAATCGGAGCTTCGGGCTCGGGCTTTTCAATCAACCCATTGGAATTTTTCAATGCGATAAGCGCTGTAGGGGTTAGCGCTTGGTTCCAACACCAACGCGTATGGTGGGGAAGTGGTTAGAGACTTAGCCCAAAGGGGCTTAAGTGTACAATACATAAAAAATATGAATTTTATGGGTTTTGAATGTTTCATTAAGGCAAAAGAAGGAGTCTTTGAACCTTATCAAAGGGGTTTTGATGAATGGGGAAGGAGAAAGGCATAAAAATGAAGGATTTAAAGGGAGAAGGAAAGGCAAAGATGAGGTTAGTTTTGGAAGAAGGGGAAAAAAGGAAAATGGTGTTTGCAACAGTAATATGTCTCAGAAGTCTGTAGGATTTCTGAATGTAGAACAAACACAGTAGTGAAGATTATGGACAGAGGCATGAGGCCTTCGAGAGTCTTCAAGAGTCAACATTTTTTAGCAATAAAATTTGTTCCTTGAAGGCTCAAAAATTTTAGCCACCTTTTGCTATAACAAATTTTATAGGTGGCTAACAGTAGCTAGGTTCTTCATTGAAAAAGCTGAAAGTGAAAGACTGTTTATCATTCCTAGCTACATTATAGGAATTTCATATACATCATCGTGGTGAACCTGGAAGGCAAATTGTTAGGAAATATCGACATAAAATAAATCTCAATTTACTTAACAACGGTTTGGAACATTAACGATAACATTTAGAAGGTCTAGGCTAGAGACATGTTCCGGCATCGTAAAACATAACAACTGTCGTTAACTTGTCTGCGATACATTCCAAGTGTGATACCTCACTCCACGTACGTAAGTATATCGTAGCTCGTCCATGTACTCTCGGGTATATCAGGCAGTGTTACAGTACGATAAGTATAAAGGGGTGCTCTCACTATGTGGTTTCGCATCAGAAAATGCTAATACGGACTTGGGCCTCCACGTACCTTCGGGTATATTTGGGAGGAAAAATTTTAGGTGCTATCCATCCATAGTGAACCGAGTCGGCCGCCCTGAAATTGTGACACACCGAACACAACATTCGGGGAGATTTCCTTCCCGTACTTCTTGGTTCGCCAGGAGGTATTCTGCAGTTCACAATTTCTTGGTAAACCCTTTTTCCTAGCATTACCCTCTTTTTTTTTATTCGTTTTTGGATAAAATAAATCAGTAATTGTGGAAGAACATAATCCTACCCCTCGTTGTTCGTGTATATTAGCTTTAAAACCACCTTTACCACCGGAAGTTACTTCTAGTAGGCGAAGGCGATCATGATCTGCTGAACCAAGTACAATTCGTACCTCTGGCGAAACATCATCATTTAACCTAGAGTTAGCTCAAATTGTTTCCACACATCCCGATTCATCTACTGTTGTCGAGATGGAGTCTTCATAGCTACCCGTGGTCACGATCCATTCAATCGTTGAGACCATACCTCCTGGACCCAACATTGTTCAATCACAAATTGATCCAGATCCTATCTCTTCTTTTCCAGAACATTTGAATCCTGAAACTGAACAACCGGAAGTTGTTCCTACCTTGGTCATCCCACAAAAATCTGTAGCCAATGAAACTCCTATATCACACAATCAACCGTCTGAAATATATTTTGGGCCTGACGGTGAAGTTCTTCCTCCTGGTTTAATCGTGATTGAAGAAATCCCATAACCTGATACACCTTTAAGTCAAACCCATTTTGGGGGAGACCGTTACCTATACTAGTCTTTTCCTCAATCGTTTCCATCTACTTTTGTTGATCCCATTGCCATTAAATCTCCCGTTGATTTCAAAGAGTATACACTTGGTCAACAACCATGTCTGAAACAACATCTTTGGTTGCGTCTGCTGTTCCCATTATGTCAGATCCTACCCTCGCTACTCCGTCGATGTTCACAACCTCACCAGAGTCATATTTTCACGGTGGCCCTTCGGTCCCAACATGTTACAAATCATTATTTGGCACTTTCTCTGGTGCACCTTCACGTTCATGGTCTTTGCCAATGTCATCATCTAGTGTTTTAAGTAGTAGTCGTATAGTTAGTACTAAACGACTTGAATCATTACATCCATCATTAGGGCAATATCAAGTTGGTCCTTATGGGTCAATTCCTTTATCAACTGGACTCCCAGCATTCGGTGAACAATATTTTTCATCTTATTATCCTCTTTATGCTGGGGGGAAAACTATGGTCACCCAATATAACAGTGCTCAGTCACATTTTGGTCAAACTAATGTTGATTTGAATGTTTGTCAATGGCAGCCCACTCTTCCTATCCAACCACAAATGGTTGTCCAATCGTATCAACAAATTCAACCTTTTACACCCACTTCATTACCACTTGTTAACGCATATATACCCCTGTTACAGAATCAAAATCTTGTACATCAACCTTATCAGGCGAGTTCTTCAACTCAATATCATCAAATTTTGGGTCCACAGACTCAAAATCCTTTCATTAATTTACAACAACTTGTATCAGGAATTATTTATTCACAAGCTGGTGTACCATTTTATGGGGTGTCACAAACAGAATCTGGCTATACATATCAACCGAATCCAACTTATACAAATTTGGGTTATAACATTGGTGGACAAAATCCTTGGCAGCCACAGGCGCAAATTCCTCAAACTTCATATCAACAAGTACCATATCCAGGTTTTGGTCAACAAAAATCTTAAGTGTTTGCCATGAAAAACAACCCCTATCTGGGTTACCATCATCAAATCCCATATGCTGGTACTCAAAGACCTGTTGCCCAAGCAATTCCATCTTATCCTGGCTATGCTCAACCTAACCTTAATGGACAGTTGCCTTTTGTTGCAATCTTGGAATTACCAGATTTAAACCGATTAACTAATGATCCTATCAATTATGCTCCTTGGTGGTCGGTGATACCACATAAATTACCCTCCGACATTCCTAAATTCAATGGAAACCCTGGAGAAGATCCATCAACTCATGGTATGACTTATCATTTATGGTGTTCATCAAATTCCCTAAATGATGATTTTGTTTGATTACGTCTTTTCCAGCGAATGCTCACAGGTCCGACAGCTAAATGGTACATTGAATTACCTAGAGCTTCTTTCAAAAATTTCACTGCCTTAGTTACTATCTTTTTGACCCATTTCTAGTTACCGATCAGATACGAAACTGGAATGAAAATCTTGACCAACTTGAAACAGACTAATGCTACTCACATCTCAAATCATATTCATGAGTGGTGTCGTTGTCGACGAATGGTTAAGATATTTTTTCCTAATCAGCTCCTTGCTGAATGGTTCATCAAATCCCTATTACCATCTATAACAGAGGATGTGGCTAAAGGTGGCGTCGTCACAGAAGAGCAAGTCGTCGCTCGTGCCTAGTATTTAGACTTGATTTACACTCAGTCTGGCACACTCTATGAGAAAATCCAAAATGCGCCGCAATATAATTTCAATGTTCCTCCTCAAATAAAGGACTCTCATGCCGGAGACAAATTTATAGGAACTGTAAACACACACAACACTACTGCATCTGATCCTGCTCCTACTTTCGAAATCAATGCCATGTCATTTGACAAAGGCAAAAGTGACAAGCAACAAGGAAGTAAGAAAAAGGAGAAATCAAAGAAAAATAAAATTTCTAACCTACACGAACGATCATCTAATCAACCGTCAGGACCACGGAAACCTCGTTATCCATGCATAATCTGTAACGAAGAACACTTTGTTAGGGATTTTCCTCACCGTGCTGAAGTCTAAAAAATAATCAAGCCTTCAAATGCATCAGCTGTGCTGACAGACCCATTTCCAAATTCAGACGCAAATTTGGTTGCTACGGATCTAGCTCCTAGTTCCCAAGTGTTAATGTTATCCACTACAAAACCTTCACAAGATATTTTGGTGTCGACGCGGAATAAAGACTATGGTAGTCTGGCCATTGATCAACCTACTACCTTGACAACGAATCCATCTAATGAATCAGTAACACCCCCTGTTATTCCTGAATTGATGATTAAGCCACCAAAGGGAGTAATTCATAAATCAACATATAATCCTCAAGCACGAGCTGCACAAAATTATAATATAGTTGAAGATTTGGCTCAAACCCTTCAGCTATGTCTGCTATTGAGGTATTACAAGATTTTCCCTCCCAGAAGCAGGCTTTATTGTCGGCCATTGGTGGAATTGATCCGAATGATTCTAATCTTGTCGTCTTTAAACATACGGGCTACGTGCCGCAATTACTAGCAGAATTGGCATTCTCCATCCAAGTAAATGTTATCAATCACCTTGTTCATCGAACTATTATTGATGAGGGAGAATCTACGTGCATTATGTCTCTAAACTGTTGGAAGTCACTTGGCTGGCCATGATTATCGTAATCATCAACGACGTTGAAGGCTTTTGATGGAAGAACATATAAACCTTGTGGTATTATCAATAACTTGCAAGTTGAATTAGGGGGAAAAATAGTAAGTATTGATGTTGAGGTTGTTGATGGACCCCTTGACTATAATATTTTACTCGGAAGACCAAGGGTATATGCAATGACTGCTATTGTTTCTACATATTTTAGAATGGTTTCCTTTCCTCATAAAGGTAATATTATAGTCATTAATCAATTATCCTTTTTTGCCTCTGCTTCGCAGGTAACTGGAAGCGTTCCGTATATTCATTTACTCCAACTAGAAATCTAGAACATTGGTGTAGGACTCTTAAAGGATTCCAATCTTATGGGAACCTTTACATTACCGCTGCCCATGACGTTAGCAGAAATTGCAAGTATAGAGATGAGCGTCGCCGAGTGTTTGGGTTGATCGTTCATTAGATTTTGGAACCCCATCTGATCCATTTTCCTTAAAATTTTTGACAGATGAAAACATTTTGGAAGCAATGATGGCAGAAGGAGAACCATGGGAAGATTATCATCATCATTCTCATCTTCCGGATTATGAAGAAACTAATCTTAGTGAACTATATCACCCATCCATTCAAACTTTCTTTTCAAATTATTTTCCGATTAATGCAATTGAATCTGAGCGAAATTTATCAAATATTGAAGAAACGATTTCTATTGATATTTTGACTAAACCTGGCATTGTAGAAAATATTCATGTCGGTGTATCTTGTTCTCCATCAGAATTTGATTCATATCGCTCTCTTTTTTGTGAATTTCGTGACGTATTCGCTTGGTCTTACGAGGAAATGCCAGGAATAGATACTATTATAGTTGAACAAAATATTAATATGTATCCTGATGTCAAACCGGTGCGTCAACAGCTTCATCCTGTTCATCCAAAGAAAGCCGTTGCCATCAAAGAAAAAGTTGAAATTTTTTTTCATGCTGGTTTCATTTACCCTGTTCTGTTAACTGAGTGGGTTTCCAATATCGTTCCTGTTATGAAAAAACAAGGAACCACTAGAGTGTGCATCGATTATCGGGATGTTAATCATGCTTGTCCAAAAGAAAACTATCCTGCTCCCTTTATCGACCAGATTATTGACGATAGTGCTGGATGTGAAATATTTTCTTTCATGGATGGATTTTCCGGCTACAATTAAATCAATATCCGCCCAGATGACAAACATAAGACATCATTCATCTGTCCCTGGGGCACATTCGCATATCAGAAACTTCAATTTGGTTTAAAGAACGCTGGGGAAACTTTTCAAAAAGCAATGGATTATGCTTTCAATGACATCAAGCACATTTTTCAACCATATCTAGATGATTTACCAACGCATTCACGAAATCGGACTGATCACCTGATGCATTTGAGAGCCATTTTCTTATGATGTCGACACTACAAGATACGCCTCAATCCACAAAACTGTGTGTTTTGTGTTGGTTCTATTCTATTTCTCAGATTCGTAGTCTCAAAAGAAGGAATTCGAATAGACCCATTGAAGGTACGGGCCATTCTTGATTTTCCTGCACCATCAAACTTACTTTAGATACAGAAACTTCAAGGAAAGGCTAACTTCCTGAGAAGGTTCATTCCAAACTACGCTAAAATGGCTAAAATATTTACTTGATTATTGAAAAAGGGGTTCCCTTCCATTGGGACCAAGTTGCGCAATCTTATTTTGATGTTGTCAAGGACCATCTTGTTCGATCGTCATTAATGTATCCTCCAAATTATCAAAAATATTATTTCCTATATATCGTCGCAGCTGAAACGACCATCTCTATGGTTTTGGCCCAAGAAGAAGATGGAATTGAACATCCGATCTATTATTTGAGTCGTAATCTCAATGATACGGAAGTTAAGTACTCGTACGTGGAAAAGCTTGCCTTAGTGGCTGTTCAAGCTGTCCAAAGATTTCGCCATTATATCCTGCTCCGAAAAACAACAATAGTTTCGGATTGCAACCCCATGAATTAAATCTTATCACGTCAATTGCTGGGGGGAAAATATTAAAAATGGAATTTCGTTTTGCAGGAATTTGATTTGGAATTCATCAAATACAAGTCAAAGAAATCTTTAGTTTTGGCTGAGCTTCTCTGTGACCTTCCCTGTGATAGTACTGCAACTACATCGAAACCATCTATTCCAGACAAGTCTTTGTTTTTTATCAGATCATCTGATCCCTGGTATGAATATTTCATCATTTATCTCCAAACCCAAGCTTTTTGACCTAATACCTGTCGCTCTGATCAACGACGTATTTGATACCAAGCCAAAGATTATTTTATCATCGGCGATACACTTTATATTCATGGTGTCGATACCATTTTAAGGAGGTGCCTCACTCATGAGGAGGCCGAAAAAGTATTAAATGATTGTCATTCTGGGGCTTGTGGTGGACATTTATCTGGTTACGCTACCGCGCAGAAGATACTCCGCGCTGGTTACTTTTGGCCTACTATTTTTTGAGATTTTATCCTCGCAGTCAGAAGTTTTCATGCATGCCAGATTTATGACTGTAAAATCCGCAAACCACCAACGCCAATGCATCCTGTTGTCTCTGCTGGACCATTTAAGAAATGGGGTATCGATTTCATGACCTGTAACCCTCCTTCGTCCAGGGGCATGATTATATTATTGTCGCATTCGACTATTTTACCAAATGGGCCGAAGCGATGCCTACATTCAATAACACAGGACAAACAACTGCATTTTTTTTCTTCAATCACGTCATTGCACGGTTTGGGGTCCCACATGCTATAGTTATGGATCATGGGAAGAATTTTCGCAACCATATGATGTCTGAATTGATAGCCAAGTTAGGATTGTTGCATGATAATTCTACTCCTTATTATCCACAATCAAATGGACAAGTTGAGGCTATTAACAAAATTCTTAAACGAATGATAAGAGTCCATAAAATGAACTGGAAATTGATCCTGTACCTTTCCTTGTGGGCGTATCGAAACTTGGTGAGAAACGTGGTTGGATTCACTCCTTTTCAATTGGTGTATGGTCTGGAAGCTATCTTGCCAATCCAATGCGAAATATCATCATTAAAACTCGCGATAGACTTGTTACCTGATATCTCAGAAGAAGAAGCGCGTCTCCTTAACCTCATCCATCTAGATGAAACGCTTCGTGTAGCCCAATTGGCCAAAAAAGCACATAAGAGACGTATAAAGGTGCAATACAACAAAAATGTCCAGCCTCGCATATTCTCAGAGGGCGACTTGGTCCTTCTTTACGACCAGGAAGCTGATGTAATAGATACAGGGAAATTCGAGCCATTATGGCATGGCCCCTATATTGTCAAAAGAGTTCTTGCTAAGGGTGCTTATGAGTTAGTTGATTATGATGAGATTCCATTGGCACAGCCTAGAAAAAAGTTGTATTCGAAACGTTACTATGCTTAATTATGAGCGTAGTAATTTTTTGTATTATATTGTTTATATGCTGTTGATTTGCATTCACTATCTTAATTTGTTTTTTAGAGTTTTCTTGACGTTAGTAATCCGCTTTACATTTTATGGCAGATGTCTGAATCTTCAGAACCATTTTTTGGATATGCTGATGGTGCTAGTCATAGTACGCAGAATCTATCCTCTGCAGCGTGGGCCATTTTCACTCTGAACGACGAGTTAGTGATTTTTCGATGGATTTTCATTGGTAGATCGACAAAAAATATCGTTGAGTATAGCGCGTTGATCGAACTTCTCTCTAATGCCATTTCATTTGGTATTAACCGCATAATCATAAGGTTAGACTCACAACTCGTGGTACTACAACTTACTAGTATTTATATTGTTAGAAATCCAAAACTTCTTAGATTGTTCCTAAGAGTTCAACTTTTGGAGAGACATTTTGATTTCATTCAATATCAACACATTTCTAGAAATCTAAGCACTTTAACTGATTCATTAGCTAATCAAGTTTTAGATAGACATTTGTGACATAGGTAAAAAAGAAACAACATTCACATCATTGAATAGGATTGCGCATTAAACATAGGAAAAACTCTAAAAACATATAGATAGATAGTTATAGGTTTTAAAAAATTTGTGCCCAAGACACATTGGTCATCTGACCTCAAAATGTATGCAAAAATCACAAGTATACTAGTGGTGCTCATGATAGCATGCTATAGATCTAGCAATCCTACGGAGCAACCGCATCCAACGGCTAGGAACCCCAATTGTGTGTCGCTGCAGGCGCATGGGAAGCTCTTCGATCCGGAAATTCAGAATCCCGGAGGTCAACCCCTCTATGTGCTGTTGGAGCTCAACAAGAGTCTCAGCCATATCAAGGTCCTGAAGGACTACTCTCCCAACAACCCTCTCTGCTGGCACATCCACTTCGCACTCTGGTTCCTCCTCTGGTTGAACGCGACCGATATCTGCATTACATTAAACATTTAGTTTAGTCTTGGAAAGAAATCAAAACACAAAAAAATTTGTATAAACCTTATAAAAATAAAAAAACATAGTCAAATAATTCTTACCTATTGCACCCCATTGAGCGCCTTCTGGTAAAACTAGATCTGGATCTCCTCGGAAGTTGACGCCTGCGTATGCATACTCATCAATGACGACGATCTGTTGCCGGAACTAGGTGAAGAATGCAGTTGAGAACACAACGGTCGATTGGCCTGAATGCCGACCCATGAGTTCTACCCATCTTTGCATTCAAGGATCTCTAGGACTAGATATATCCAATGTTACATGTTGTGGCTGCATCAGTGGAATCCGTTCCAAAGAGAAGGAGATAAGGATGGAACCATAACTGAAATTTTTCTTCCTTCCTCCCTTTGCTTTATTCAGTTGTTCCTTTATCTGAGATATAACAACTTCAGACCAGTTGAAGACTGTTGGCTCTAAAAATTCCAGCGCATACTGCATATACGATATGTTCGCTACATGGAGTGTAACGGTGCCAGCTATTTTAGCAATTATGAATAGGATGGTTCTCAAAGGAAAATACCTGACATCACGGATTTTTATTTTTCCATATCTGCTAGGTTCTGACCCTGGATAATAATACTGCATAACATAATCCCTCACTGTCTCTCCTCCAACGGTAGACCCTGTGAGAGAAATGGGAAAACCTCTCCTCAACAAACCTGTGAGAAAATAAACATCCTCAACTGTTATGGACAACACTTGATTTTTTATGTGAAATTCCTCTGTTGCCGGATCCCATGCTCAAACAAGGAACTCCAATAGTTCTATTTGTTGCCTCATGCCTGACAATTTGAAGTACTTAAGTAGCCCACAATCTCTTAAAGCTCTTACAGTACCCGGATCATTCAAGGAAATCATATCTTGTTCTTTATGTTCTCTTTCTCTCCATGTAATAGTCATTATAATCCAATGGAAACTTGAAAATCGACCACAAGATCCATTAGATACCATTCATTGCAAAAAACTAGGCAAATTTTGGACACATCATGAAAATAAAAAACTTGAACTGCGCCCAACGCACTCCCTAGGTTGAGACAGTGTGCTGCATATGTAGGTACCCTTCACTGTAACTGCTATGCAATGCAGGTTTCGATGTACAAGGGTGCGTTGCCCTCAATTTGGGCAAAATTTACCCTAGGGGACTTAAAACCCTAAAAATTTGCAAGGAATGGAAATGAAATGAATGTTGAAAGGAAGAGGAGGTTCATACTATTTACCTGGATCAAATGGCAATGAAATCCATCCACAGAAACGACCACAATCAACGACTGAAGTTCGGGGGAAAAATCAGGTTCAAAAATCGAAAATACAAATGGTAACTACGGAATGGTAAAAAAGAATAGTGAAACTGCTTTATATAGTCATTTAATTACTTGCAAGTTAAAATTATTTCTATGACTATGGTTTTATTATGTTTTTTTATCATGAAACAGGTATTTTTAAACCATTTGATGTTGTTCTGAATACGAAATACAACTGATGAACAGATTAGTCGTGCAGATTTATTTCAAAGAAAGACTTGACCATAAAGCATACTTTTTCTCCTTATTTTTCGAGCTTTGATAAAAACGAAAAAGGATTTGAAGCACACTTTTATCTCTTTTTCGAGCTTCGATAACAATGAAAAAGGAACCCCTGGAGTCTTCTTTCAGCTCTTTTCAGACTCTGATAATGTGAAAATATTACCGAGCACTTGTCATTTCGAGCTTGTTAAAGTAAATGAATTGATATCTACTCAGTATAATTTTAACCCTTTTCTGGACTGAGATGGATTATTTACGAAAAAGGAATACCTTGATTTAACATGACTAAAGAGGTTCTTTCAGATATTATTTTACACTTTTTCAGATCTGAGAGACAAATTTATGAAAAAGTACTTTTGGAGTCCTCTTTCGTCCTCTTTTTCAAACTCTCTTAACATGAAAAAGGACCAGGCTATCACTGTCGTTAAGCTTGTTAAAACATAAAATAGCGACGGGCTTGTCAATCGTGGCAAGAATCGAGTTTCATTCATTGCTAGACTCGTTAAATTATTAAATAGCGATACTTTATTCGCTCGAAGGTTGGAATTATAGGTCAAGCAAATTTTATCCTCCTCAAGCTTGTTAAAAATAAAGAGGTACTGGTCGACAAATGACCGGGGAAAATTTGGGAAAAGTAAGCAAATTTTCTTTTTGGTAGCAAGTTGCTCTTGAACATGACACTTCTTTCACTCCATGTTTGTGATTGTTTGGGTTGGGTAATCATCGTGACGGTTCATTCACACCTATGGTTCATCATACCTTCACTCCGGTTTTAAGTCAATGCTGCCAACTCATCACAATGTTGCTGATATGTTCAAGAGAAGCCATCTAGTGATTAAGAACTCATCCTTCTGAAATACTCGTAAACCTTCATTTTCATGACCGTCACCCCTGAAAATTGCTATATCAAGTCATACCCTTGTCTTCGAAATTAGTAACTCCAGTTTTGTAATAAGGTGACTTCCTGTCGATGAAAAACAAATATCCAGAAAGTTCAATTAGAAACATCATATTCCAGTACCATGAGGCTTGTTTCAGCATCGACAAGATCCTCGCTTCCGGACTTTTGACCGAAAGTTTTTGTTTGGCGTTTGACATCAAAGCATCTATTCACGCTTTACGAAATGTACTGCAGTACCTTGAGGGCCATTAACATTAATGGTGGTTCTCTCGTGTTTGTTAATAGCTCACATTATTGGCTGGTAATCAAACGATGTCTTTCCATGTTCGACTACAAATCATATATTCGCATGGCTAGACTTGTACTCGAATGATCGAGTTAACGAGATAAGAAGACCCTAGATCTAGTTTCAGCCATCCGGGCTGTGATTTCAAGATTGTTGTACACATCCTCCGTAATCCGTATGGTGACCTTACATATGTATTTTCATCCAAAAAATGGGCCTATATCTCTGTAGGCGTGTCTCGTATCTCTGGGCAACATTTTCCAATGAAGAGGACTTCTCGAATTATGTACATGTTATTAGATTATTTATGTCATCATATTCGACTCAAAACCCTCGCAATTATCTCTAATGTAGGATATATCATGATGTAATTTATTGTAATATTGATGGGTGTGACCATTCCTCTTTTGTTTCAAAGTCATCACGTTGTAAATCATCTCAATCAAATGTTCTTATTATTTGGATCTCATGCTTTAGGGGGAAAATTGTTATAGGTCAATTTGGGCACCATTCCCCACTCCACCTGTTAACCGGCACTATCTAGGAACTCGATGACTTAAGGTTCCATCATTCCCTATCATCTCAGTTTCTATATGCCCTAAGACAGGAAACAACATGAATCAAACAATGATTTTCATCAAGAAAGGGTTTTCCATGGTTTGAAGCTTATTATTAAACATATGAGAACTCACCAACGCAAGCTCTAAGGGGCCTAAGTGCGTTGCATATGCAGGTAGCCCCATTTAAGGCTGCTCTTTAGAACACTTCCCGACATTCAAAGGTGCGTTGGTCACATTGGGAGCGAAATTCTCATTGTTCCAGAATCTCCACTTGGCCAGTGTCTTCTAGAAGGGTTCACATGTGTCAAGCTTCGGATCCAAGTGTCCATTTGACATCTACATGACTGGAAACATGTCTTGCTTATTTTTGGAATGTTACTGATTAAAAAACAACCTACAGTTCATCTATAAATTGAACACAGATCTAAATGTTTGAGGAGGAAGAATTTGAGTAGAGAAATGCTGGAGAATTTTTAATAGAGAGTTTGATTTGTGGAGTTGTTTCTGGAGAGAATTATGTTGTGATGAGACTTGGGAGCATTTATGGAAGGTCACTTCAAATCAATCACTAGGTTGTAACGTCTCCTTCTATCATCAATAAAGAGTACTTCTTGTTTTTCCCTACATGCATCTATGTTAACTTTGATTTTCCATATTGTAAGATCTTGGTTGATGAATGTAGTTTATGCTTAACTGATTTAGATAACTAGCTTGAAGAGATATATATATTATTGCATCTTCTGCTATTTCAGTGTTCTTTCTTGCAGGAAGCATTCAGCCAACAAAACTGCTTGAATTTGAAGCTGTGGTGGAAGCGACAGAAAAACGCCATTTGGAAGCGACTGAAACAAGTAAGCCTCCAATCCTCTCTGTGTATCTCTTCTGAGTTAGGAAAAATGGTAGTATAGTCTTTCACCTATTGTTATAGACTAGACACTGGTCTAGGGAAGCGTAGTTTATCCGTAGATTACAATTCTGGCCCAACACATGTATTTTTCATTTTTCGTGTAGCAGGGTCCATCGAAAGTATGCCACATGGGTACTCCTTGGATGAGGAATTAATTTTTTCATCCAACAAGTACTTCCGCTCGAAATTTGAGTAAAACCTTAGGGAGATAAATTGAAAATTCGAGTTGAAAAAAAAGTTTTATTATTTTATTATTTTTTACTCTTTTTACTTTTTTACTCTAAAAATTGGGAATCATCCCCCATGGTTGACATCATCATATGGAAATCTATTGGTTCTTATAAATTTTGTTTTGGTTGTACATTTTTCTTAGGAGGCCCATTTTAGATATCAAAAATTATCTAATGATGTGTTTCCTGTGCAACAAAAAGGTTGGAGATGGTGAACTTAATGACAACCTCTCACCCATATACTAGCTGTAAGGGTGTATGTTTGTGTAAACTCTTAACAGTGGTGTGGTAGGCTCATAGAGTAGTTGGAACCTGTTCATCCCAATCATCCCTGTTAGTTGAGCATATCTTAGTATGATCTCGTTTATAAAATCTTATTGAAGGCCTCCACCACATTGTTTGCTTGAGGGTGATACAGGCTGCTAATGTGGTATTGTATAAAAAGTTTTGGAGTAATGAGTCGACTGTTTCATTAATGAAATGGGTCCCTTGATCAATTCTGAGGCTCTTGGGGCACCCAAATCTAGTGATAATGTTCTCAAAAATGAATCTGGCGGCAGTATTTGCAGTACAATCCATAACTGGTGTTGCCTCAACCCTTCTAGTAAGGTACTATGTGGCAGTGATTGTATATCTGGCTTGGGAGTAGTGTGTCGGTGGGTTGATAGGTCCTACAAAATCAATTTCCCATTTCTCAAAATCATGTAGTGCTCATGCTGGATGCAAAGGTAATCCATCCCTATGTGAGTCAGGATATCACTAAGTTGTAGTCTGTGGCCTAAGAAGGAAAATTTGTTGACAAATTGATTTGACATGAGATCCCAATCACCGCCGCATGAAACCACAACTCCTTCATAAATCCTTCCTTGTTTCATCTATCCTCAAATTCTTGCAAATGTCGGCAAGGGTCAGAGATCCCCCTATATTTCGCAACCTCCTGCAGGTATTCCCATGAATTTCCAAATCTCACTTTCATCGCTCTCTTGATTTCTTCCCCTTCCTTGAGACTATTGCAGTGGAATCCCCACCATATTTATGATGTTTCTTTTAAATCGAATTTCATTAGGACCACTTTGTGTTCCTCGGGGAAAGTTACATCAATTCTATTTACAAAATTATCAATTGAATCCATGTCATTCAAATTAGGGAACTCTCGTACCTCAGTGCCGATCCAGTTGACCCAATGGACTGTGGTGAAATGCCTAGGGTTGATGTTAGGTCCCTATAATACTAGTGTATCCCCTTATTTTTATTTTTAGTGTATCCCCCTTATTGTTATTTTTGTGCCCATGTAGTCCCCATATTGTTATTATTGTGCAGGTGATACGGTGTTGACTTCCTGTGCCGAATTTTATATTGATCCATAACACCTTGAACCAGATTAGAAACAAACTATGGTCCATTGTCAGTAACAATCTCTCTAGGAACACCAAATCTAGTAAAAAATTTAGTAAACAAAAATTAAACAACAACTTTTTCAGTAGCAAAAGAAACAACTTTAGCCTCTACCCATTTTGTCACAAAATCTGTACAAACCAAGATATGCTTTTTGTTTAAAGATGCTGGATTTATTGGTCCTACGAAATCAATGGCCCATTTTTCAAAGGGTTCAATCATAACCTGAGGACACAAAGGAATTTCATTGGCTTGGACAGGTTGGCCCATTCGTTGACATCTATCACACTACTTGACATATTGTTTGGCATCCTTAAATAAGGAAGGCAAAAAATATCCAGCTCATAAGATATTATATGCAGTTCCCTTGTTAGAAAAATGGCCTCCACAAGGTTCATCAATAGAAGATTTCAAAATATCAAACAATTCTTCCTCTCTTACACATCTACGAATGATAAGATTTGGCCCAGTGTAAAATAGGTTTCCTTGGATCTAGGAATATGAAGCACTTTTTTGGATGATATTCTGCTTTTTACGAGCAGATAAGTGAGGTGGTATTTTTCCTGTGACTAAATAACTGGTTATGTCAGCAAACCACGGGGAATTTTTTGACACAACAAAAATATATTCGTCAGGGAAATCATCATTTATAGGAATTGCTTCACTAGGATTATTTAATCTATAAAGATAATCAACCACAAAATTAGATTTTCTTGGTCTATCAATAATAGTAACATTAAATTTTTGTAATAAAAGTAACCACCAAGTCACTCTATCGCTAGTCAATGGTTTATTCATTAAATATTTTATGGTAGAACGATCTGTATATAAAAATGATCAGAATCTAGATAAGGGGTAAAAATTTGCCAAAACTTCAAAGTGCTCATAATCGCACCAAACCAAAACCACCAGATTCGGCCCGTCGCCAGGAATCTGATGCAATTTATTTCACTCAAAACGAAGTTTGTATGAGGAAGTTAGAGCCCGATGACCGTCATTCAGAACAGGGAAATTTTCAAAAAAATTGGTCAAACAGGGTCAACGATTATAAATTTGGGTTCCTCCATTTCGCCCAGTCACACTGTGACAAGTGTCACTATAGGATTAGCCAGTTTGGTTTGAAGGTGATATTTTTTTATGATCTTTCTCCTAAGGTTGAATTTGTTTTTGTTTTTTTTTTTTTTTTTATATTATGAGGGACAACCCAACTAGAGGCTGACATGTGGTGCAGTGAGGGGCCACCACGTGCCCCCTCTGGTGGACACCCTCCAACTCCAAGGTTCAAATTTCATTTTTAACATGGTGGTCGAATTGCATTTTTATGCTATGGGTTCAAGGTTTAATACATATCCTATGGTCGGATTTAATGATTGGTCACAATTTTATATAATCCAAAGTTGAAATATATATCAACTATATGGTGCATATTACTATGGTCTGAATTATCAAATTACTGACATAGTCCAAATTGAAAACTATGGTGGAGCGCATATTGCATAGACCGAAGGTTAATATATTGGGCACATACATTATGGTATGGTGGAGCGCAATTGCATATTACCAAATTTAAAAGGTTTGGGAACGTATTAAATGGTGGCAAAAATATGTATAGAGGGGCGGAGGTCAGGGCTCGACCCCACGACCTCCCCCATACCACTCTTCGCCGATACCAACGAGCTACTGCTTGGTCCTTGTAATGTATGGGCGGCGATGTGTATTTGAATTGTAATGGATTTGACAGCGGGGGTATGGAGGGGGCCAACTCCCTCCCATTAGACCATACTTTGTGAACTTTCCACAGAACCGGCGTGGGTGAATTTTAATTATAAAACGAATTAGCGTTTAAGAGCAGGGACTAAGCTACTAATCCCGTAGCTTAAGTTTAAAAAAAAAGCTTTATATAAATGTGCTTAGTGTGTATTTAATCCAAGATTATCCATTCTAATCTGCCCTTAACTGTTCTCAATGGATAATTAAATTCCCAGTTTAATTTGGTGGGATTTTCGGTGTTTCCACCATTTTAGGAGCTACGCCCAAATTTGGCGGGCCTAACTAGAGTCCTCTCTAGTTTTAGAGGCAATTTACTAGGAAAAATTGAATGAGGCCTATCTAGAGAAATTTTCAACAAATTTTAGTTCATGAAGAGTCATTCCTAGTAGATTGGTATGCTCTGAATCCATTGGTATAGGTTGTAGAGGCAGAGGAGAAATTATAAAGGTTTTTTTGTCACTTTGAAGAAAAGAGAAGCCAGGGTCACCAAGAGGGAAGGCCATGCCTAGATCAGCTGAAGACCAAATTAGACTCAAGAAGAGTCATTATTATATGATTTTGATGCTTGAAACAAAATGTAACAGGTTGCAAAGGCGTTGGAGCACTTCTGAAAGTGTTTTTTCCACTTTGAAGATAAAATAAGCCCATGGCCACCGAGATGGGAGGTCAAGTCTAGATCAACTAGAAACCATTTTTAGAGATTGAATAGTATTTTTTGGGGTTTTTGAGTCTTTTGAAGCCAATGGAGTAGGTTTCAAAGCCATTGGAGCACTTTAGGTGCATGTAACCAGACATTTGACCATTAATCCTAAGAGGGCCTATCCAGTTGAAGCAGGTCCGTGGAGATGTAGCCCAAGAGGGGTAAACTCCGTTATTAGTTATTATATTATGTGTATGCTGTGTGTTATTTATTTGCATTTCATTTTTTGTACATGATTTTTTAAAAGATAATTAACTCATAAATTTCTCATTAAAAAGCACACAACTTTACACATAAACCCTCACATGAATGGCTAACTTGAGACATTACTAAAAACATTTTTATTTAATTGATGAGGGCGCTAGCACATCAAAAATAGTTTGCGCTTATTCAGATCAAAAAATACTTTGTATCCTGTAATACAATGTATAAATTTATTAATAGAAAAAATCACGACTAAAAACTCTTTCTCAGTTACTATGTAATTTAATTCAGTAGATGACAAGTTTTTATTGATGAAATAAATAACATAGAATATTTGGTTC
Organism: Pinus albicaulis; assembly: GCA_034641835.2. Lineage (NCBI taxonomy): Eukaryota > Viridiplantae > Streptophyta > Pinopsida > Pinales > Pinaceae > Pinus > Pinus albicaulis. The sequence goes on from CM076581.1 coordinate 1,624,036,249, forward strand.
TCTTCTTTTCCTAAATCTACGCCAATAGAAATATCCGAAGTGTCGGAGGAAATATGAAATGGAAGGGACCATTTATGCCCTTGAAAAACTGGTGCCCGCACTAGTTTTTCCTTCATTGTCTCAAAATCTTGTTGGCAAGCCGTAGTCCAAGAGAACTCACTATCTATTATAGGTCAATTTGGGCACCATTCTAAATGACCTGGTTAACTATACATCATCCCCAGGATCGATGAATAGGGTCTATCATCCCCTATAATTTCAATTGCTACATGCCCTAAGACAAAGAACAAGAAAAAATTATCTATGACTTCCATTTGCAAGGTTTCCAAGATTTTAAGTTTATAATATATCATGTGTGAGCTCACCAATGCTGCCTCTCAAGGGACTAAGTGCGTTGCATATGCATGTAACTCCACTCAAAGGTTCTCTACAAAGCACTTCTTTACACTCAAGGGTGCGTTGGTCATTTGGGAGCGAAATTATCATTGTTCCAGAATCTCCACTTGGCCAGTGTCTTCTAGAAGAGTGCATATGTGTCAAAATTCGAATCCATGTGTCCATTTGATACCTCTGAGACTGGGAACATGTCTTGCCTATTATTAGAAAGTCATTGATTGTAAAACTACCTTCAGGTCCTCTATAAATTGAGCACAGATCCTAGTGCTTGAAAAAGGAAGAATTTGAGTAGAGAAATGCTGGTGGAGATGGTGACATCAAATCAATCATTGGGTTGTAACCTCCCCTTCTATCCATTAATAAAGATTACTGCTTACTTTCCCACATATGTATCTGTATAAGCTTCTATATTTCATATTATGAATTCTTATATGATGTATATGGTTCATGTTTCATTGATTTAACTGAATAAATTGAATATACATCTGTATATTGCTATCTCTTTGTTGTTTAGTGGTCATTCTTGCAGGAAATATTTTTGTGATCTAGCTTGGATTTGAAGCTACAAAAAGAGTGACAAAAGGAGAATTGGAAGCGCTAGGAATCCAAGTAAGTTTTGTTGGGGCCCTTGTTTTTGTTTAAGTTTTGAACTTTTGGCCAAGACGTTTTGAACTTGGACTCTTTGAGTCACAGCTGGGCATACATAGCTAACGCGACTGGCACAAGCAATGGACAGAGTCAAGTGGAGCTACCAAGGTGGCGCGGAAGAAATTGATAACTGGAGATTGAACAGAGATAAGTACAGATGAAAGAAATACAGCAGAAAACAGAAAGTGGAACATGCAGACATCAGAAGAGAAGTCGGGAAAAGCCAGAGCGAAGACACAGAGAAGTCGCCAGTTGCGAGGAGCGAGTGAATAAAAGGCGATCACCTGGCTGAAGAAGGGGGTTGGTTGATTGGTTGCTGTTGCTGTTATTGTTGAGGGTTGAAAGGATGCGAGAGCAGCCACGGAAGAATCAGACCTGTTCTTTCTATGGGTTCCTACTTCTATGTTCTTCTCTTCTGTTCTCAACCCCATCTGTATCTGACCTGTGAGGTATCAGAGAAGGAAGCTATGTAATCATGTATTCGGCCAGAAGAATAATATAAGGAAGGATTGCTGTCTCTAAGTGTTGTTCATGTGTTCTAATGTGTTTGCACTGCTTTAAAATTTTTAAGTTGCGACTGTCTGAATACTTAATTAGTGATCATGCATGTGTAACTTGGTATATGTGATGGATGCACTTTCTTTCTTTGGTTGCGGGTTTCTTCCTTACTAGTGATCTCATCCCCTTATGCATGTGGTCACGGCACGCCTCGGGTGAGACGCACTGCTCTCCCAGAGCAGGGTGAAAATGCCGGCGTGTTACTAGACTACACCGGACCCCTTGTTGGCCACTACTCTCGAACCTGGGTCTTGCCCGCGAGACCTGACTTTTCGCCAAAAAATGGTTCCGTTGCCGGGACCTGCATGTTCTGAGGGGATCTAGATCATGGTCTCGAGGATTTTTGAAGGAGCAATACGACGTTGGTGGGATGATCATCTTGACCACTTCATTACTCAGCAAGCGGAGCTGATTAAGAAAAGGGAGGCGGCGATCAGGGAGCTTGTTCTTTTTTCTGACTCAGCTAGTGATACGTACGAAATTTTCTGGGGAAGGTTCCCTACGGACCTTTATAACTGGTTGCGGAGGTTACGAGCGACAGTGCCCCAAGAAAGCTTGCGGAAGATAAACCGCAGGTGGGCGCACGGTCTGGGTAGCGCCGCATCTGGGGCAGATACCGAACTAACCCGCGCAAAGGGATTTTTGGGTATGACCACGTGGGCGATCTACGTTGTGGAGTTTAAGCGTCAGTGCTACCACCCTTCGAAGGCCGAGGGCTGTTTTTTCACTTAGATCGAGGGGAAAAGCCATGAAGGAGATTCGTGGATCAAAGTCCTCGATGGTGATCTTGCTGGATGATTGGTTCCCCACAAAACGGTGTGGAAGCGGCAACCACCTGCATCGGGGAAGCGATCAGAGGGGAATCGGCGGTTGTAGATCGTAAGAGTAGGGGGGCTGGGATGGAGCCTGAGGTCGCATGCAAATAAGTGAGTCACGTGCGACGGGCGGCAATACGTATCGCCGATAGGTGGCGATCAAGGGTAATGAGAGATTTGAAGAGAAGGGAGATCGGGAGGAAAAATCAGAAGGAGGCGCCTCAGAAGATAAGACCCATGGGTTTGGATACCCTGGAAGGGAGACGGACAAGCAATGGACGAGGCAGTGTGGTGTGGAGCCTGCCGACGCTGAAAGAGCAAGAATAACTAGTAAGGATAATGGAAAGATGCGTACCAAGAAAGTTCATGACTTAATGGCACTGACGGATGTAAATAGGAGATAACCCAGACTCAGACGGAACTCCACCCTCCAAAGTGCCCCACGTCCTAATCTTCTTCTCCGATGTATTCGATCCCGACCTTCCCCTTGTAATTTTATCAACCTTTAAGAAATATTTTTATCTGGGCTGCAAGCATTCTACGGGCCATATAAGAGGTTCAAAGGGGCTGCCGCTGGCAGAACGCCTCAAACAGCGCTAAAGGTTACCAGAAAAGATTTTCCCGCTGGGATCGCTAATGCCAACCAGGTGACCCCGGTTTTATCCGTTATTCTCCGCTAAAGATACATGCGACAGACTTTTTCACCGCATTCGTGAGTTCTCCGGGTCGGCAACGATTTAATGAGAGGAACAACATTGGTATCTGTGCGAAGCCATCTGGAGGGCTCGCCAGACGCCTGATGCAGGGAAGTTAATAGAGTTCCAAACCACGCTCAGAGAGAGAGCTCTGCGTTGGTTCACTGCGAACTGCACTTAACCCCAGAATTGCTGACGGAAGGGATTTGTCCGCGAGTTCGCTTTCCTGCATGTACTGCCAGGTCTGCCCCAGCCGTGGGGAAATTAAGTGGAAGGTGACCGCATGGGAGTCGATGCGGCGATCGACGCCATCTGGGAAACCGTAGCTACCTGACCGCATCTAAACCACTGGGAGGGATCGTCTTTACCGGCGTTCGCTTCCTCGATACTCTAACCTCTCGCATCAGCGCTGTGGCGATTGATAGACCAAGTAGGATGGAGCAGGCCATGAAGATTGAAGCCATGGCGGGATACCCCCAGGAATACAGGGGGGGAATGGCCCCGCAAGACCCTTCTCTGATAGGGTTGCAACATCAGATCGCCAGCTTGACCGAAAAGCTCAAGGAAATTCAGCCAGCGAGACCAGCGCGACCGAATGTTTGGTGTACTCATTGCCTGGTCGAGGGACACGTCGCAACCGAATGTCCTCGGTTGCGCGGCGCCGGAGTTGGACCCTCAGTTGCAGCAATTCAGGGGGGACCACCACCAGGGGGTGGCGCGGCGATGAACCCGCAGGGAGTCTACCAGCCGCAACAGACCTTTGAGGGGTTCCCACCGCAACCGGGGTCCTCCACCACAGAGTACTGTGAGATTTGCCGGACGATGGAGCATCCTCCTTGGATGTGCCCGATATTACAGAAGTACTCCACGGTGCCGAATAATGTATACTGCGAATTCTGTGTGTCTACGACGCACAACACTGAGCAGTGCAGGGCGCTTGACGCACTTGCGGATCGACTGGATCGTCCCTCGTACAGGGTGAACGAGGCTACAAGGGGAAGAGGTGGCGGCATGCGGGGAGGCCGAGCAGGAGGACGCGGTCCGGTAAAATGCTACAACTGTGACCAGGAGGGTCATGTGGCTCGCGAATGTCCCCTTCCGCGATGACCCTGGTGCTCCCAGTGCCGGGTCAACGCCCATGCTACTGAGGACTGTTCGGAGCTCATCAAGAAGTGGGAAGAGCGGGCGAGGCAGAGGGGCACGAATCTGATAGGCTCAGAACCGCGAGGGGCCGCAATCCCTGACATGCAGAATGTTGCGATAATAACAAGAGGCGGAAAGAAGACGGGCGAGGATGCCCACGAGAAGGAGCCAGCACGAGTGGTTCGGCCGGCATCCCCAAAGAAATTGATCAGGCCCAAAGTCCAGAAGAAGTACTTTCAGGAGGCGGTTGAGGCATTCGCCCAGTTGCGGAACGAGGGAGGGCTGGAGGAGCCCCAGCGGCCGGAAACCGGTGTTCAGAACGCCGCAGATGCTGTGGTCGAGGATTGGCTCCGGATATTTCTCAGGATTGTTGATGATGCTGTGCTGCGGCAGCAGCTCAAGCATGTGTTAGACGGAACGCTGCAGGGGCGCGCAGAACCCAGAAATCTGGGGGACACTAGGCCTCAATACGTGCAACGTGTCAAGCGGAACAAGCAACGAACAGGCAAAGAATTCCAGCTTAACACGCAGGTCGCAGGATTCCAAATCAGCGACACCATGTTGGACTTGGGGTCTGACGTCAACATATTGCCACGAAAGACATGGGAGGCTCTTGGAAAGCCACGACTCGCCTATTCCCCAATCCAACTCAGGATGGCGAACCAGTACTGTATTTTTCCAATCGGTCGACTCGAGGGTGTCGAGGTCGACGTTGCGGGGGTGAAGACATACACCGACTTTGAGGTTATTGATATCATGGGCGACAAGGACCCCTATCCTGCTTTACTTGGCATTGATTGGGCTTTTGAGAATTACGCGATCATCGACCTCAAAAAGGAGCTGATGATTTTTGAGGATGGGGAGGTAAGGGTCACTCAGCCTCTAGACCCGTATCAGGGTCCGCAATACACAGAACCGGTGGACAGTCGGGAAGATGCTCAGATGATGGACCATCTCTATCAGATGACTGCAGGGAAGCGGGACGATTATATCAACCCGACCGCAACAAGGTCTATCAGTTGGCGGAGCGTGCAGAGCTCGAAGCTCGGATCCGAGCTTGCGTGGGAAGACTGGCAGCAAGGGGGGTATGAGACCACCACGTGGAGATGTGCCGCCATCGCTCAGGTCCGGTGGGTTGGGACTGAGATCCGCGGGTACCCCACATTGTCAAACATGCAAGCAGTGAATACTTTTATTGCCAAGGTGGAAGACCGGGTCCCAGAAGAATGCCGGATACCACTTCTGGATGTGGCCTTGAAGTCAACATCGGGACGATGGTGGAACAATCACCGCAACACTCTGTTGCGATGGGAGCGGGTGGCGGATGCACTACGGGCACGCTTCAAAGAGGATGAAGGGCCCTGTAATACACTTAAACATTAGGGAGCTTCGGACCCGCGACAGCACTTGCGGGCGTGCGAGGAACAGTGGCGTAGCGCCAGGTACCCTGAGGAGTTGTGGGTCCACAGGTTTATCCACTCCCTGGGTACAATTCCCCAGGCCTGGTACCTGGAGGAAGAGCGGAAATGGGGAACCCGCTCCTGGCAAGATGTCGCGGACAAGTTCGTCCAGAGCTTCTCGTTCGAAGGAGAGACGGCGCAGGAATCTCAGGCCCTACAAGCCGTCAAGGAAGTTCTGTTTTTCCGCCATCATGAGTCCGATGAGGGCCCGGTGGCGTCACGCTCCGGGGTCAAGAGCGAATTGGTTTGCCAACGGATTGACGGCGAACCGGGGGACGATAGTGTGGAGGACCTGAGGCATCTCTATTTTGACGAAAAGGAGGGCGAGCGAAGCGTCCGTGACGAGCCGATGACAGAAGGAGTCCATTTGCAGCCCCTAAGGACAAAGAAGCTGAACATTGGAACGGAGGAGAAGCCTAAACTGGCAACGGTGGGAGATTACTGGGACGAGGAGACGACAAGAGAAATTTTCAGCCTCCTCCGGGAGTACAAAGATTTATTTCCGTCATCAGTTGCGGATCTGAAAGGGATCAAGGGGGATCTGGGCGAGATGCGCATCACACTGAAACCGGGAGCCAGGCCGGTGAAGCACCGACCCTACCGGTTGAATCCACGTATCAAAGAAAAGGTCAAGATGGAGATCGAAAAGATGCTGGCTGCGGGTCTCATCTTTCCGGTAGAAGAAGCTGAGTGGGTGAGTCCCATTGTTATCCAGAACAAGAAGGACAAAGCGGAAATCCGTGTCTGCGTAGATTATCGGAGTTTGAATAATGCTTGTATTCACGATCCGTTTCCCACTCCCTTCAGCGACGAAGTTTTAGATCATGTTGCGGGAAACGAAGCTTATTCCTTCACTGATGGGTTTTCAGGCTACCATCAGGTGCGCATCGCCGAAGAAGACAAGGCGAAGACAACATTTACAACGGAGTGGGGATCATTCGCATACCACGTGATGCCGTTTGGTCTGAAGAACGCACCGGCTGTGTTTTCTCGGATTGTCATTGCTGCTTTCCGGGAGTACATTCACAAGTTCCTGGAAGTCTATATGGATGATTGGACTGTTTACAGCCTGCTGAAGAAACACACCTCCCTGTTGCGTGTTATGTTCGACCGGTGTCGCCAGTTGCAGATTTCCTTGAACTTGAAGAAATGTATTTTTGCTGTACCATTCGGCACACTCTTGGGTCACGTGGTATGTAAGCAAGGGGTCTGCGTCGATCCTGCCAAGGTCGCGGTTATCGTCCACATGGAGGCCCCCGAGAATGTGAAGCAGTTGCGGGCACTTCTCGGGCATACAGGATACTACAGGCGGTTTATCCGCAATTATGCCAAAATCACTGCCCCTTTGGAGAAACTGTTGCGGAAGTCAGAAGCATTTGAGTGGACGGCGGAGTGCAGGAAGGCACTCGACACATTGAAGGAGAAATTGGCGACGGCACCCATACTTGTTCATCCCAACTGGGATAAGCAGTTCCATGTGCACATTGATGCGTCCGGGATTGCACTTGGCGCTGTACTGGCGCAACCCGGGGAAACGACAGCTGACCACCCGGTATACTTCGCCAGCCGACGGTTATCTAATGCGGAGAAGAATTACACCACGACCGAGCGAGAGGCGTTGGCGATGGTGTACTCTCTCCAGAAGTTCCGCCACTACCTTCTGGGCGGCAAATTTACATTTTTCACGGACCATTCGGCATTAAAATATCTGGTCAATAAGCCTGTGTTGGAAGGAAGAATTTGTCGATGGCTTCTACTTTTCCAGGAGTTCACGTTTGATGTGATTGTCAAGCCTGGCAGGTTGAATGTTGGTCCCGATCACTTATCCAGGTTGGAGTCGGGAGAAAACGAAGGTCCGTTGGACGATCAGCTCCCGGATGCTGACCTATTCCGAGTTGAAGCAGTCCCAGACTACCTGGCTGACATTGCCGCATATCTGACGACGGGACAGTGCCCTGAGGATTACACCCCTCTTCAGAAACGCCACTTGGTTGTCCGGGCGGCTGAATATCAATTGATCGCAGGGCAGCTGTACAAACTGGGCCTGGATGAGGTGTTACGCAGGTGTGTTCTTGACCACGAGCGGGAAGCAGTGATGTGGGAGTGTCACAACGGTGTTGCGGGAGGACACGTGGGTGCTAAACCCACCGCAAGGAAGGTGCTCCAAGCTGGCCTATGGTGGCCGACGGTGCATGCAGACTGTAAGGCCTATGTGAAACGTTGCGATATTTGTCAGAGGACAGGAAGGCCTTCTTACAGGGATGAGCTTCCGCTACACCCGGTACATGTGTTGCGGCCATTTGAGAAGTGGGCTGTTGATTTCGTAGGGCCCATCGCACCCATCGCGTGCCATTCCAAAGCCCGGTACATCATTACCGCGACGGATTACCTCACCCGGTGGGCTGAGGCAGCAGCGGTCCGCGACTGCTCGGCAGAGACCGCTGCTCGGTTCATCTTTGAGCACATCATCAGCCGCTTTGGCTGCCCAAGGAGCTTAACCAGCGATCAGGGTACGCATTTCATTAACGCAACGGTCAAGTCGCTACTGGACACATTTATGATTCAGCATCATAAAAGCAGCCCATACCACCCGCAGGACAATGGTACGGTGGAAGCCTTCAATAAGATTCTGGAAAAGGGCTTGAAGAAAATTTGCAACGCTCAGCGGGATGATTGGGATGAGCGGCTACCAGCGACATTATGGGCTTACCGGACCACGGTAAAATGTTTGACCAACCAGACGCCATTCCAGCTGGTGTATGGCCGGGAAGCTGTGATTCCCGCCGAGTTCACCGTACCCAGCCTTTTGATCGCAACGTCCCTTCACTTCTCAGAAGAGGCGTCACTGAAGGAACGACTCTAGGAGCTGCAGGAGCTGGATGAGGCTCGATTTCTTGCGGAATTCCACCAGAAGGTTCAGAAGGCCAGACAGAAAGCATGGCACGACCGCCACATCAAAACTAAAGCTTTCCAAGTTGGCGGCAAAGTTCTCTTATACGACAGCCGGTTCCAGAAGTTTCCAGGCAAGCTCCAGATGCATTGGCTGGGACCGTACTTTGTCATCGAGATCCGCGACTCAGGAGCTGTTCGGTTGGCACAACTGGACGGCACAGTTCTTCCGGGATGGGTGAATGGCGCACGCCTGAAGCCCTACCAGGAGTAGGTACCTTTTCACTTTTCATTAATAACTCTCGCAACCGAGAGAACCCGTAGAGTAGCGTAGGTGAATAACTCTCCCGCAACCGGGATGAGCGTAGATAGTCTTTTCCGTTCCTTGCAATAAGTCAAATAAACCGTTAGTTGCGGTAAACATACCGCAACTGATTATAGTCGGGGCTGGCCAGTCCAGTGTGTCGCAGCGCTAGTCCAGCATGTCACCGCGTCAGTCCAGCGTGTCGTGCACGAAGGATCCCTCCTCGTGCCAATGTCAGTCCAGGTCATTTCCGTCAGTCCTTTTGTCAGTCCGTAAGATAGCTCAGATTTGGTCATAAATTCCCTTAAATGGACAGTAATCATACCGTAATAATTTACCATCAACCGCAGTTCCCTCCGCCGTCGAGTCCGCTCATCTCCCCATGACTCCGTCAGCAACTGTTCGATTACACGCAGGCCTGCGATCGATCGCACGATTCTCGCAGGCAAGAAAGATAGCAAGAATTAATTGCCGTTATGGAGTCTCATCAACTCCGCGCATGCCAGCAGGTGGCCCAACTTGCATGAAGGCTATCCGCACAAAGATGACGGACCAGTTCAATTTGGAAGTTGCAGCGATTCCGGAGCCTCCGCAGTATCAGAGTACTCCGCACCTCGCAGGAAGTTACAGAAAAATCGTCCAAGTCTATCAGAGACGCGCCAAGATGCCGAGAGCTGTTCTCTCAGTTCCTGAACCAGCATTAGATAGCAGAATTCACCGGGTAGAGTTACTGGTCGGCAAGTACGACAATACACCCTGCATGGACGCTAACTTGTCCGACCCGGCTGAGTTTCCTCACCTCCACTGGCAGGTATTCATGGAACACCAGTACACGCCCGGGAGCAGCTCTAACAGTCGAATGCGGGAAGAATTCCGGGGCCTGCAGCAGTCGACTCTGATGAATTTGAGAAGTCTTCCTGTCTTCGGAACCACCGGCCCAGTCCTGCAATGCAGCCGGTTCCTCCTCAGTCGGGTGCAGAACGGGTCCCTGTGGCTTAACGAAGAAATTCCAATACATGCAGCAGACATCAATCGACTTACAGGGCTATCGCAGACTGGTTCCGATGTTTCCTCTGCGGGCCAGACATCCTCTAAGCGAGCCCGGAAGTCGGCGGAGGCCGACCTCTACACCAAGTATGGCACTCGCCGGGGTGGCAAAGGTGCCAAGATTGATTTGATAAATGTATCACAAATCAGGTTCGCTTGCTACCTGATTGCTAGCAAGACCATGCGCCATTACACAAAGGGAGAGTGCACTCTGGACACCATTTCCATTGCCGAGCACTGCGTCCAGGGAGCCAGGTTGAATTGGAGCGCGTTTGTGTTGAAGGAACTCTTCGCGGCTTGCGAAGACAATTACAAACGGACTAACAGCTTCATCTATGGGTACTTGCTTTTAGCGTTCGCCATGTGGAAATGGCACCTACCCCCGATCCGGCCACCAGCGGAGATCACCGCGAGCCAGCCGCTTGCAATGAGCTATTCCCCCTGGCAGTTGTCCAGGGACCCCAGCAGCAAGCAGGTGAACGCATCGGCGTTCCAAGAATGGTACGGGATGATGGTTGATGTGGTCACTTCCCAGCAACGGGTGCCTCGGCACCTGTTGGATGAATACAGTGAACATGTGTGGTTTGGCGTCAGCCACAGCCACACTTTCATTCGGCCGACTTGCGTACCGCACCACACTTTTCATATGGCGCCCCTTCGTTTCCAGCTGAATGATAGTGTTTTTCACCGGGAGGTCGCTGCGTGGCCGGGGGTTGTTCAGCACGTTAGCGATGGAGTCATCCGCTACAATTTTGAGGGGATGAGGGCCGCACAGCAGCCTGCCGCGACCAGCGCAGGGGGGTCGTCACAAGTTGCGGCAGAAACCACACCAGACGCAGCCGGGACCGCACCGGACCTGCCTGAATCGCTGGTCCCCATCGTCGAGCATTTCAACGACCAGGCGCGGCGCCTCAATGTGGTAACCCAGGCTGTTTCCAGTGGTGCCCCTATATTTCCTTCTTTTAATGAATTTCGTATTAATCGGTCCCGTGGTCTTCCCAACACCGTTCCCCTCACTTCCCCTATTCCCACTACCTTGTTCACTTCTGCTACCCCCCTCATCACGACAATGGGTGAACCGGGCCCCGAACCTGATTCCGTTGACCCACCTCCATCCAAGAGGGCCCGCATTACGACCACAGATCCCGTGGTGGATCTTACGGAGGACGATCCACCAGCCACGCCACCCGCAGCCACTTTGATTCCGGAGGAACCGCTGATTGATCCAGCGGATTTCCTCCACCTTCGTATCCCTCACACCTTGTTCACTCCATCTACCGCCCCCTCCACCAGCCGACCACATGCCACCTCCCCCAATCTGTCCAATTCCTCAGCCACTGTGTTCGATTCTTTGATCCGGGAACTTTTTGGCGGTGACCACGGGGCGGAGGTTACCTCCAGTACTGCAGCCGTGGTACCACCTGTTGACCCTGTAGCCACATCCCGGGATTCTCTTCCAACTATATCTGTCCAGGCAGCCACAGTCGGGGCTGATTCAGCCACCCCTTCCACAGAGCAGACCACGCAGCAGGACCGGCTGGAGCCTGATATGGCCACTTCGGTGCAGCAGCAGACGCCGGTCCACCCTTCAGAGACTTCAGGCCGAGCAGCGGCCATGGGCCAATCTTCGCAGGAACAGACACCAGAGCAGGGTGCACCCAGCACAGTTATACCTGCTCATTCAGCGGGCGGCCCTTAAAGCAGAGCAGATTCACAACGAGCTACAGCGGGAGTGCACAGAGCAGCAGAATCAGATCACGGCGCTTACTGAACAACGCACTCAGTTGCTGCAGAAGAAGGCCTACCTCCAGGACCAGGCCAACATTGTTAATCAGGCGCTCTCAAGCGTATGGCCGGAGGCACGGGCTCACCATGCCCCAATCCTTGCTCGCATAGAAGAGGACAACATCGCTTTACAGGCTCACCAGCTCAGGGAAGTTTTCACTGCTGTTTGCAGGGAAAACCAGGAGTTACAAGCGGCGTTAGCCGCACGGCCCACCCTTCCAGATCCACCCACTGACCATTCAGGACAGGTGACTGCTAAACAGACGCAGGCAGTCAGTATGCAAGCCACTCTGCATTCCACTACAGCCGCAGCTGCTGCCCTTCTGAGGAGTTTACAGGAATGCTCCCTCGCGCTAACGGTCAAGACGCAGCCCATTGCTGCCCAGCTGCAACAGATCTCCAGCGAAATTCGGACGACCAGGGACCCCGCAAGGTTAGATCAGCTCTACGCCCAGTCGGACGAGCTGGAACTTCACATGCAGATGACTGAGGCCGAATCAACAGCGACAAAGCACGTCCTCCGGGAGATGCGGCCGCCCCTTCGCACCCATGCTGACGCGATGCACCAGCTGGATGCCAAGGCCGAGTCACAGCTCACCACGCTGTTCGGGGCTGCCCCGACGCCCATTGACGAAGCTGCCGCCAACCGTATCTCTCAAGACGCCGACTTGCTCATGCAGGAATGGCAACAAGCAGTGGCGACCTTCACAGAGCTTCGAGATTCAGCACTCCGCCGGGTCCCGGAGTTGGGGCCCTTGTTTGAACCAGCAGGTGGTGGAGTACAGCAGGAAAGGGTAGCGGAAGAAGGAACAGCAGAGCAGGGCACGGAAGCCAGCAGCAGAATGGAAATAGAAACTGTCATTTGTGATTGACTCGCGGACGAGTCAAAGAATTGTGGTCGGGGCCTGTTGGGGCCCTTGTTTTTGTTTAAGTTTTGAACTTTTGGCCAAGACATTTTGAACTTGGACTCTTTTTGAGTTGCGGAAGAAATACACATAGCTAACGCGACCGCGCCGCAACGACCAGGAGTTGCGGAGCTACCAAGGTGGCGCGGAAGCAATTGATAACTGGAGATTGAACAGAGATAAGTACAGATGAAAGAAATACAGCAGAAAACAGAAAGAGGAACATGCAGACATCAGAAGAGAAGTCGGGAAAAGCCAGAGTGAAGACACAGAGAAGCCGCCAGTTGCGAGGAGCGGGTGAATAAAAGGCGATCACCCGGCTGAAGAAGGGGGTTGGTTGATTGGTTGTTGTTGCTGTTATTGTTGAGGGTTGAAAGGATGCGAGAGCAGCCGTGGAAGAATCAGACCTGTTCTTTCTATGGGTTCCTACTTCTATGTTCTTCTCTTCTGTTCTCAACCCCATCTGTATCTGACTTGTGAGGTATCAGAGAAGGAAGCTATGTAATCATGTATTCGGCCAGAAGAATAATATAAGGAAGGATTGCTGTCTCTAAGTGTTGTTCATGTGTTCTAATGTGTTTACCCTTTGCTAAAATTTTAAGTTGCGGCTAATGCGAATAGCAATTAACAGTGATCATGCATGTGTAACTTGGTATGTATGATGGATGCACTTTCTTTATTTGGTTGCGGGTTTTCTTCCTTATGATGATCTCATCCCCTTATGTGTATTCATGGCACGCCTCGGGTGAACCCTTGCTACTCTCCCGGAGAAACGGGTGAAAATCTTGGGCGTGTTCTTAGACCTACTGCAGGACCCCTTGTTGGCCACTACTCTCGAACCTGGGTCTTGCCCGCGAGACCTGACTTTTCGCCAACAAATGGTTCCGTTGCCGGGACCTGCATGTTCTGAGGGGATCTAGATCATGGTCTCGAGGATTTTTGAAGGAGCAATACGGCGTTGGTGGGATGATCATCTTGACCACTTCATTACTCAGCAAGCGGAGCTGATTAAGAAAAGGGAGGCGGCGATCAGGGAGCTTGTTCTTTTTTCTGACTCAGCTAGTGATACGTACGAAATTTTCTGGGGAAGGTTCCCTACGGACCTTTATAACTGGTTGCGGAGGTTACGAGCGACAGTGCCCCAAGAAAGCTTGCGGAAGATAAACCGCAGGTGGGCGCACGAAGACCTGCAAGGGTATCTAGCACTTGATCAATAAAAGGAAGGGTAAAATAATCCTTGAGAGTGGATTTATTCAATTCTCTGTAATCAATGCAAACACACCATCTCCCATATTTTTTCGGGACTATCACTAATGGAGAGACCCATTGACTCTCAGATATTGGATAAATGAAATAAACTTCTAAGATTTTTTGTAATTCCTCTTTCACAACTTATCTTAGCGCAAGGTTCATGCACCTTTGGTGTTTTTGAACAGGTTAGGATCCCTCCTAAATATAAATATGGTGAGTACAAGTTTCAGGAGGGATGCCTTTCATGTCCTCATAACTCCATACAAAGGCATCAATATGGTATCGTAACAAAATCACAAGCTACTCTTATTGGGATGAATCCAGGTGTGATCTGATGTGTAAGGATTTTCCTGGACTAATCTCAACAAGAGTGGTTTCATGTTTGAGAGTATAGGGAGGTCCTGCTAGAGTCTGTAGTGAAGAAGGTTGAGAATTGTAACTTTCTTGAAAATCCAGGCTAAATATTTGACGAAGTGAGTCAAAATTTGGCATTGTATCTAGATTATTCAATAAGTCATGCATCTCACCCTCCTGAGTTGACTTGATGTGATGATGTATGAAAGAAACAGATTGAGTCTCCTCATCACTACTATATTCTAGCCATATGGCATCTCGAAGCTCCTGTATAGATCTAGCATGTGGATATAAGGTGTATTTCTTCCTAGCATCTCCACAAGAAATGTACATATCACTAGAGCGACACCCAATATAAGCATCGACTGTGGAACGCCATAATCATCCCAAAATCGAGGGATGTCCTCCAACATGATTTTTTGGCTGAAGCATAATAAAATTTGCAGGGTATTCCCAAGAATCGATTGAAACAACCACATCGTCCAACACACCTTCTGGTTTGATTTTGGATCTATCTGCAAGTTCAAGCATAGTAGGGGTAGGACGAATATGAACCAAACAATTTGATCCATGGTTTGCTTAGTCATAACATTAATGGCTGCACCTAGGTCTATTAACACATTGGGGACAAGGATATCACCTATCTGAATAGAAACAATCGGGTTTCCAAGGTTGATATATTTCTCCATTTGTACACATCCTGTCATCAACTCGGCTGCTCTTCCAACAAACTTAATGGTTTGAGGTTCTACTCTTTTCCTTCATGTCTTCTTAGGACAGAGTTCCCTAATGATTTTTTTACATATGGGGATCTCTTTGATAGTCTGAAGCAAAGAATTAGGGGAATTTTGCGGTCTAAAGTGGGCCTCCTAAGGAAATTATAAAATAATAGTGGAAATAATAAAGTAAGAATTGATTACATCATCAAATTTTAGAGGGAAAAAAGAAAAAACTACTTTTTCAACTCGTATTTTCAACTTATCTACCAAATTTTTTACTCAAATTTCGAGCAGGAATACTCGTTGGATGAAAAATTTATTCCTCATCCAAGCAGTACCATGTTGCATACTTTCGATGGATCCTTCTACATGAAAAATGAGAAATACATGAAAAACATGATTTCAATCACCTTTTTTCATGTATTTCTCATTTTCCGTGTAGCGGTGTCCATCAAAAATATGCAACATGGGTACTCGTTGGATGAGGAATCAATTTTTTCATTCAATGAATACTCCCACTTGAAATTTGAGTAAAAACTTTGAGAGATAAGTTGAAAATACAAGTTGAAAAAGTAGTTTTATTATTTTATTATTTTTTAATCTTTTTATCCTTTTACTTAAAAAATGATGAATCATCCCCCATGGTTGATATCATCATCTTGAATCGTATTGGTTCCTATAAAGAACATAATTGTTGTACATTTTTCTTAGGAGGCCCATTTTAGACCTCGAAATTCCCCTAATGGGACCTCTATAAAAAGATTCCTAAGCTCAGAAGCCAGACTAGACTTGGGAGTGGGGTCATTCTTCTCCATAACTAGCCTCTCTGGGTAGGGAGTCCGGTTTGAATAAGATGGAAAAAGCTTCGAAGGTGTGGGGATAGGTTGAATGGTGACATCTCCTTTCGAATGATTTGGAGTTTCCTCCTCACTTTTCTCCCCATTAATCACCATAAGCTGTTTTTTTTTTTTTTTTTTCTGGTTTCACTACCCTCCCTGATCTCAATTGAAGGTCATTGACCCCAACAGGCATGGTCTAATAAATGGATGAAGGGAGCAGTCCAATGGAATGAATCATTTGTATCGCCTATTATTGGGGTTTGGTATCGATTGAGCAGGAAATTGGGGTGGTCAAAAATGTGGAGGTAAAGGTAATGGCGACATCGGTTGACTTTGTTGAGGTAAGGTTGGTAATGATGGTTGTGGCATCGACTAAGGTGCATATGTAAGAGGATATGATTGCATGGGTGCAGGATAGGAATAATGAGGATGGATTGATCCTTTCCATCCTTGTTTGATTAAATTGGTGTTGAGATATAAATGGTATATTTTTAACACCTATTTATCTCACATTAATTATCAATCCAGGAACGACTTTTTATTTCAAGAGTGTACTCTGTCTGAGGCTGCAATTCAATCTAAGAGTAATGCCTTATAATATGTAGTACATTTTTATAAATACAAGAGTAAATGGATGCTTGGAAAATAAATCTAACTGCAATAACATAAACTCAAATGCTCTGAAATCCAATCATTCATTCAGCAAACATCAATCAAGGATACAGTAGCGATAACTCATTCCTCTAGAAATTGATGCAAATGAAACCAATATAAGAAAAAGATAATCAATTTGGGAACGTGGGAGCAATAACCAGTATTCTCTACAGTTGATGATCTTGCATTAAAACAACTAAATGAAAATGGAAATTGAACTAAATCATTAATGCTGCTAATGAAAGTAAATTAGGCAAGTTCTCAAAAGAAAAACCAAACTCTTTGTAGATTGTAAACTACTAAATTGAAATAGCAATGCGATTAAAAGAAATAAATGTTAAATCAAATCACTCACACATTGCAGGAATCAGAAATATAATACAAAGACGCAATGAACTCCACTAGAGGCTGAGCCCTTAGCCGCCAGTGAGCACTGCTAAGTTACTTCAGAATAATCGAATGAGCAGCAACACAACTTATTTATTGATCATATGTGGTAGAGTTTACAAGCAATCGTACTTTGTTTTAATTAATAAAAGTCGATGAACAATTCTGAAAATTACAACAGGAATTATGAATCTCCCCCAATGGTAATACATGCTCTCCTTTTATAATCAGAAAGAGGAGAAAGTAAATAGTAAATATGATCCCTCATAACAATATTGGATTTTCCCCAACAACTTGATCAGCAAGAAAATATATTTCCATCAATCATTCAATAAGAACAAGTCGAATTTGGTATTGCAACTGGAAGAATTTGGAAAACGGCCAAACAATGAATCTAAGAAAATCGTGCTCAAAGAACCTTCCGTTTCTCTCAAGACAGGCCGAATTTGGGCAAACCGTTCAATGTTAAAGTTAATTTGGTCCATTCTGGACAAAACCCATGTTTCGAATTTTCTAGATTCTTCTCCATTTGCCCATAATATCCAACGCAAAACTAACACTTCTTATTTTAGTGAATTTGTGAGTTGGAATATTGAATGATGTGTTGGAGATAAAATATGCAATCTGGAAAATATCTTGGAGGCTAAAATGGTGAGTGATGTTACAAAATATATTAATAAACCATCATTGATAAAATTATGCATAATAATCATCAATTTATTAAAAATAAATGAGAAGAAATAATATTTATCCATAAGAGCATAAATAATTATAAAATGGATTTATATGATAAATTATGATAAATTACATGATAAATAAGAGTAGAAATGGATGAAATAAGTGTTAAAAAGTGGTTGTATTCACGGCCCAACATACCCCCAAACTGAATATATGGCATGTCCTCATGCAACCCAGAAATGAATATATTGCATGTCCTCATGCAACCAAAGACAAAACCCATGTGTTAAATAAGAAAAAAAAAATTGTTCATCCCAACTCATGAAATGGATAGAACAAATGAATTTTTCTTCAAATAGTGAATATTCAATTTTAGCAATCTGGATGAAGGCGTAACAATTTTTACAGTTGATGTTCAACTATATGAATATGAAGTTGCAGAAAAATGTGGCATAAGTAATAGAAAACTTCATTAACCATTTTCTCAAAATTCAGATCGTCTTGATGCACGGATCATGAGATATAAACAAAATGGCTGTAGGTGATAGTGCATAATTTTCGAAATTTTATGAACTAATTTAGCGTGAAATTATCTGGGTTTGTGTATTTTAATGATACCTCTTTGTTATCTAGAAATCACAAGAATTCAGTTCATAGTTTTAAAGTTATATGCAAATAAATTTATGTACTGTATAAAAATGAAATTGTATGCCTTAAATGAGAAAGAGAGTAGAAAACATCTATCATGTGTATCAATTCCCCCCCCAAACTGAAGAATTAGCATGTCCTCATGCAATGTTAGAAAACAAAGAGAGGTAGTTGATACAATCTGTTGAAATCTATGCTTGGTGTAAAACAACATGGAATAAGGGAGGTGTTGAGAATAAATAAGAATATCAATGGATGATAAAGAATATTATTGACATGGTCATAAGAAAGAAATGAAGCAACACTCCCCCAAACTGAAAGATGAGATGTTTCTGAAAAATGGGAAGTGGTAAAGATGTGGAATGAATGATGATAAATAATGCTCAATGGATTTTCATGAATTTCTCCTAAATTCATAATAAATCAGAAAATTATGCTACTTTACCTCAAGTGTTATCTCTGAAAAAAATGTGGAATGACATGTAGGGACTGGCATTTGTTGAAGCTGATGTAGACTGAGCGGATACTGAAAGTGATGCAAAAGGTGAAATCCATGCAAGCACATAATGTCTGAAGAATTGTGCACGTTCATGAGTTGCGCGAGCCTTTGTTGTGTTCTGCGAATATAATTTCCCCCCATATTTGTTGTTCTCCTGTAAACAAATCATGATTCTGCATGCAATTTTCTTGAATCCACAGTGTTAATTTTGAAGAGCAACAGATAAGATGTATGCCAAAATTTCAATCAGAAAATTTTTTGTAGAAATGCAATATGAATATTGTGGCAAATCAACAAATAGAAGAGTAGTGTACTACACAGCAGTTGTACAACATGGAAAGGCATACATACTTATGATATGATCACAAATTATCGCATTACTGAAATCAATGCATATTTTGAAATTGTGAGTAGATATGGAAATGTTTATGTAATGATTCGAAAATAAGGGAAAATGACAGATGATGTGAAAAAAATACTTATGCGGTCATTATCCACATAAACCACTATGATCGATTTATAAATAAATTTCATGCATAAGAGGTTCCGAACAAAGGATTTAGGAGGATACTCTCATTTGATACTGGATAAAGATATAAGAAAATGGTTTATCATTACTATTGATTTGTGAAAAATATGACTCCAATACCATCAACAGAGCTCTGTTTCCCACAGGTGTCTATAACCTTGACAAAGTTGCTTTCTCACCCTTGGAACCATTATCCTTTATTAATGCCTAGGGAAGTGCTGTGTGATGCCATGATGGAGGCCACTGTGCTGGCTTGGGAACCAGATGAATCACAATGCCATTCACCAGGAATGAGTGAAAGGTGGGCAGGCCGGCTCGTGATGAGACCTCCTGTTCCAAGGACTTTTTATTTTTATGAGTTTTCCATTGGATTATATCCCTACTGTGGTGGCCATAATGGGAATGCCACTTCACTGCTCCCTTATGATCATGGTAGGCTGGCTCTTGATGAGACCACCATCCTCCATCTGCCATATCATAGAATTGTTAGTAATCATATAGAGATTTTTCTTTTTCTTTTTCTTTACATATAGCACTTCCCTATTTATATATAAAGGGTGGCTCAACACTCCTTAAGAGTAGGGATGGTGGAAGAAGTCTGAACATCTCAATAGAGAAAATATGCCCTTATTATTATTCAATAAATAAAAATCAAAGAGAGTTATGAGAATTTAGGGAAGAATCAACATGATAAAGATAATCGATCATATTAATTTTAGTGAAAATAAAGACAACAAAGTGATATAGATGGTTGTGCCCTTTCCTTTTTCTTATCACTACAAAACAATTTCTTAAAAATGACAATTTCTTTTGATTTTCTAATTCCAGTAACCTCTAATTTTTGCATAAATTGTGTGTCTGCCTTTAAAAGAGTCATGAAGAATTCAAAAAAATCCTTAAAATGTTGTTTTAAACAAGAAAAATGCACTCAAAAAGTGTTGTTCCTTAGATGGAACAGCTGCTGTTCCTTAAGAGGAACAACAAAAAATTACCTTCTGCAATTGAAGCTTGCATGGTGGGGTCCTTATTGTTCAATTTATACTAAATCCGAAACTAAAATTTGAAGGGATCAACACCTGAAACACAAAAACATAAAAGAAATCATAAAAGAAATAACACTTTATTAAGTTACAACAACTATGATGTTATTTCCTAAGGGAATATCAATCTGTTAATGGAAAAAAAAAATGATCTTTTTGAAAAATGTTTTGGAAGTAGTGACATGAATCTTCAAATGGAAAAAAATTCTTCATTTCTTCTTGTTATGAATCTGTTAGGTAATGAACTGGATGAAATGCCATTGTTTCACTAAAATTTATTTCAAGAATCGCTCATCCATAAATTGACCTTCTTTGTTCTGCTAAGACCTGCAAAAAATGAGTGTCTACCTGCAATAAAACATTAACTCATGGAGAAAGAGAGGTGCGTGGGCTCCCCTAATCCAAGAATTTTGAAAAAAACTAACAAGTAGTTACTCTGTAGAACAAATTCACAGAAAAAGTAAAATTAATTTATTATCTGCGGGAGAGCAGTGGCCAATCATGCTAACTAACAGTGTTTCAATCATAACTTCTTTGTTTTTCGTCCGATTTGAGTGATTCCAAAGCCAAATGAGAGATAATTCAAAGGTTTATCTCCAATAGAAACAAGTTTTAAAAATTCAATGCTATGATTTGTCAAAATTTCTTAGAACAACCTGCATAATAGAGCCATTTTTTATTTTCCAGCTTAGACTAATGGTTGATATTTCAAGCATAAATTTTATGTTTGATGGCAGATTGAACCGATTCAAATTGGATTTTAAATTAGATTAATTTATTTATTTCCAATAGAAACAGGTTTTGAAGACAAGAATAATTGATGGGTCAAATACGCTAGTGAACAGCCAAGAAAACAAAGTTTTCAGAGTGCGGATTTATGATAAACAGTCGGTATTTTGGTCATAAATTCCTCATACGATATCAAAATTGAGTGATTCAAACCGCGTTGTAAACTATATTAATAGAGGAATATACCATAGAAACAAGTTTTAAAAATATAGTCATTTAGGCCTCCAAAAACTGACTGTCCCAACTCTGTTGTTTGAGCTGCCTACTAGACACCTTGTCAATATTTTGGTTCTAACTTTTTTGTTTCAAATCAAAATGGAGTGATTCAAATTGAGTTATAAATTAGACATAAATATATATTTAGGATAGAAATAGGTTTTAAAAATATTCACTTTTGGTCCCTCAAAACATGATTGTCCCGACTCTGTTCCTGAGCTGCCTACTAGACGCCCTGCTAATGTTTTGGGTCTAACTTTTTCGTTTCAAATCCAAATAGAGTGATTCAAATTGAGTTGGAAATTAGACATAAAGAGATACTTAGGATACAAACAAGTTTTAAAAATATTCATTTTTAGTTCCCCAAAACATGACTGTTCCAACTGTGTTTTCAGAA
This sequence comes from Pinus albicaulis, assembly GCA_034641835.2. Classification (NCBI taxonomy): domain Eukaryota; kingdom Viridiplantae; phylum Streptophyta; class Pinopsida; order Pinales; family Pinaceae; genus Pinus; species Pinus albicaulis. Next base: position 1,624,057,894 of record CM076581.1, read on the forward strand.
ATTTCATCAAGCTCACAAGCCAAAAAATATGATATTCAAGAAATTTTTCCATATTGGTGATAAAAATGAATATAAGTGTTTGTAGAATTGTTATTTCCATTATGATTCATATACATACACAAATAAATTAAAACATTTATCACCGATGTTGATCTCCACAACGTGTTGCAACAAAAACAACTATTTTTACAAAAATAAAATAAAATAAAATAAAAAATGTGTTTATTTTATTTCCTTATTTATTTTATTTTTTCACTAACCTACTCTAATTTGGAAAATGAAAATGATTACGTATAAGAGTATTTCCAGTGGAGAAATTTCTGCAATAAGGCCTCTAGTATGTACATACCCAAATTTTAAAAATGTATGTTGATAAATAGTGGGGTATGAGAAGCCAACTTCCCTTGAAAAGATGGTGCCAAAAATTATTGAAGTATGGCATGATGCTACAAACAAATGGAGTGAAACCAATCTTCAATGTATCCCTTACTTTCTTGATTTGCCATAACCATCGTATCATGAAGTTCTTGAGCTTTTAAAATGGTTTGTTGGTGCAAACTAGAAGAAACCTCATTTTCTTTCATAACTTCTACAATTTTTAAATTTGATACATTTTGAGTCTCAGTGTAAGTTTTCTCCAATGGTGCATGTGAGATAGGATGGGTGGGAAGGGTGCGTGAATTTTTCAGTTCAAAACTGTAACCATGTTGTACTGGTTTATTATGATGAGGGTGTGGAATGAGTTGAGTAGGAGATTGTGTAGGGAATGGAGCCTTTTGATGATGTAGTTGATTGGGTTGAGTGGATGATTTTGATAGGTAAGAAAGGTGTTGTGGAAGAGCTGGAATATGTGTTTGTACTACAAGATGAGGGAGAGTAGTCATGCAATCATAAGGTGAACCATGGCAAGCTTGTAGACAAGATTGGTGGTGGTTATATTGAGATTGACATGGCTACCCTAACATATGAGTATTCCATAACGAATTATGCAAGTAAAAGAATGGAGAGGACGTGTTTTGAACGATACCTGTAGGCCATGATTTCCATGGTTTTGACCTTGTTGCAGCTTCCCCATTTCTTTGATATGCTACTTCCATATTAGATAAGGAAGAGTGAGTATCTATGGGATGCTCCTTTCAGTTATGAGGGCAAAACATTTCAGCAAATTTTTGATTTTTCTGAGCCTACAAAACATTCAATTGTGAATTTAGAGAGCTAATAAAATCATATTTAAAATTTTCAAATAAAACCTTGGTTTCAACTCTTATATCTTCTGTTCTTGTAGAAGATTTGGAAAAGAAAGAACAAATGTCTCTAGAATTCTTACCAGCCTTGGGGATTACTCTTGAATACCTTATGCACAATTCACAAACATCATCATATGATAACTGGAAAACATCACCTTTTCCTATCAGATTTAAGAGTTCTAAAAATTCATCTTTGATTCCTTTAAGAAGGAGTGTTTTCAAGATCTCTTTTTCCAAATGCTTATGTTTTGATTTTTGAAGGTTATATTGAAATCGCTCTACATAGTCTTCCAAGCTTTCATCTTCCCCTTGTATCATACCGAAAATATCTTCATGGATTTGCAGTAGTCTTGGTACTTCTTCAAGAATATGTTCTTCATGTCCTCCCATGTTTGGATGCAGTTCCCACCTAGGCTCATGAACCATCGGAGAGCTGCTCCTTTTAGAGTAAGAGGAAAAAATTTCAACCTTTGATCATTAGTACAATAATCATATCCTCCACAACATATTTCAAACTCAAATAAGAATGTATCTGGATCTTCATTTGTCAAACCATGAAAATTTGGTAGAGACAATGGGGGAATTATGTGCATTTGTGTCACTCCTCCTAGATCTTTGATAGGGAATTCAAAAGTTGCATTGTGAGCCATTTCTTACCATAATAGAAGATGTTCTTCATGTTTTTCTCTGAGGATCCTCCTTCAAATGTTCCTCTCAATTGGTTAGTGAAATGGGTGGTGCTTACATCACCACTCGAGTGGAATTATAAGATTTTTTCAAAAATTCTACCTCTAAAATAAATAAAAAACGCAATCATTCATTCCTGCCTTAAGCTTTCACTTAATTCTGCTGTGAAGTGGGCCAGTGAACAAGTGTGTTTCTTGCTCAGTGCGTAGTTTCTTACCTTCCGTCTTTAATACTCAATTCTTCCCAAGCAAAAAAAATCAAATATGCATCACTCTTTCTAAATGGCATACATTCTCCCTGGCAACGGTGCCAAAATGTTGAGGTATAAAAGGTATCTTCTTAACACCTATTTATCTCACATTAATTATCAATCCAGGAACGAATTTTTATTTCAAGAGTGTACTCTGTCTGAGACTGCAATTCAATCTAAGAGTAATGCCTTGTAATATGTAGTACAATGTTCTAAATACAAGAGTAAATGGATGCCTGGAAAAGAAATCTAACTACAATAACATAAACTCAAATGCTTTGAAATCCAGTCATTCACTCAGCAAACATCAATCAAGGATACAGTAGCGATAACTCATTCCTCTATAAATTGATGCAATTGAAACCAATCTAAGAACAAGATAGTCAATCTAGGAATGTGGGAGCAGTAACCAGTATTCTCTACAGTTGATGATCTTGCATTAAAACAACTAAATGAAAATGGAAATTGAACTAAATCATTAATGCTGCTAATGAAAGTAAACTAGGAAAGTTCTCAAAAGCAAAACCAAACTCTTTGTAGATTGTAAACTACTAAATTGAAATAGCAATGCGATTAAAGAAATAAATGTTAAATCAAATCACTCACACATTGCAAGAATAAGAAATATAATACAAAGACGCAGTGAACTCCACTAGAGGTCGGGCCCTTAGCCGCCAATGAGCACTACTAAGTTACTTCAGAATAATCAAATGAGAAACAACACAACTTATTTATTGATCATATGTAGCAGAGTTTACAAGGAATCGTACTTTGTTTTAATTAATAAGAGTTGATGAACAATTCTGAAAATTACAACATGAATTCTGAATCTCCCCCAATGGCAATACATGCTCTCCTTTTATAATCAGAAAGAGGAGAAAGTAAATAGCAAATATGTTCCCTCATAAAAATATTGGATTGTCCTCAACAACTTGATCAGCAAGAAAAGATATTTCCATCAATCATTCAATAAGAACAAGTCGAATTTGGTATTGCAACTGGAAGAATTTGGAAAACAACCAAATAGCGAATATGAGAAAATCATGCTCAAATAACCTTCCATTTCTCTCAATACAGGTCGAATTTGGGCAAACCATTCTTTGAATAAGTTAATTTGGTATGTTTTGGACAAAACCCATGTTTCAGATTTTCTAGATTCTTCTCCATTTGCCCAGAATATCCAACGCAAAAATGACACTTCTTATTTCATTGAATATGTGAGTTGGAATATTGAATGATATGCTAGAGATCAAATCTGCAATCTGGAAAATATCTTAGAGGCTAAAATGGTGAGTGATGTTACAAAATATATTAATAAACCATCATTGATAAAATTATGCATAATAATCATCAATTTATTAAAAATAAAGGAGAAGAAATAATATTTATCCATAAGAGCATAAATAATTAGAAAATGGATTTATATGTTAAATTATGATAAATTACATCATAAAGAAGAGTAAAAATGGATGAAATAAGTGTTAAAAAGTGGTCGTATTCGCAGCCCAACAATTGGGATCAGGGCCTAAGGATTAGCTAAAATTTCAAAGTGCCCAAAAATGCTTCAAACCATGATGAGAGTGTAGAGCTTGTCACCAGGATTCCAACACAACTCGTTTCATCAAATTCAGAGTTCGTATGATTGAGTTATGGCTTGCTGTTCACTTTTCAAAATAGGTTCAGAACTGGATCGACCAACAAAGTGGGATTCGAATTGGTGGATGTCATGGAGTCTTGAACTCTACATATAGCATCAGGGATTGCACAATCGTGGAAATGTTGAAGGAGGAACAAACAGTAAGTTCAAATTGCAGAACAAAGCAAACAATGCGATAGTGAGGACGGATGGATGAGCGTACATCACATCAGAGATTGTTATGTTTACCATTCATTTATCACAAGTTAAGATATATATCTTGTGATGCGAAGAAGGACGAGTAGGTGAGGATCGTTAGATCGGATGAAAATCAATGGCGGACGATGAGTCGCGATGCTGCATTTTGAAAATATTAATGGATATCATTAAGATTTCGCAAGGTAAATTGTTTGTGATGTGGTAAGATTTGAAATCTGTGATGCGACGAGGGAATGCCACATGTTGGCATTGCGCACGAGTGCACTTCGCAAGAGTTATGGTTTATTGATATCGGTAGAGTGGTAAAATTGCAGGGGAACGATTGCGATGTGCTGTGATTGGTTGGCATGTTGTGGGACCTGAGAACCCTATTCCGCATATACGTAAAGCTATTTAAGGTTATGTGCATTATGGTATAAATAATGTTGTTGGTTTCTTCACGTATGTATGTAAATAAACTCTGCAATTGTATTTTGTTGTGTTCCAAACAAGCCACTTAACGGTTGGGGGTGCACATGTGGCCACCACCCTAACTGTAACATTTAAATGCGCAAATTAATAGGCGGAATGGATAAGGGCGCACAAAATTTGGCAGTCAACCCTAATCTAACTCTAGTTAACTGGAAGTTCTCCACATTTAGTGGAGTTTTCCTAGGAGATATTGGGAAAAAGTGTAGAAGGCTCAATTTTCAACCATTCTGAGTGAATGAAGAGTCATTCTTGACTAATTAGATCATTATAGAGCCATTGGTGAGTTTTTCAGAGCCAAATAAGGACTTTTGAGCATGATATTTCTTCATAGAAGTTCCAAGGGCCACCAGGGCCACCAGGAGCTAGCAGGAGAATGAGGCCTAGCTAGGGAACCTAGAGGCCATTCTCAGGAAACCAATAGTCATTTTTGACTATATTGAACCTTATGAATCCAATTATGGGGTTTTCAGAAGCATTTGGATACTTATAGATCAATAAGAAGCCACAGGGAATTTTAAGGGAGCCCAGTGCCAACAGGTGTTGGAGGCATAAAGCGGGGAGCCTGAGTTCATTCTAAGCGAATGAACAACCTATTTTGGATGATTGATATGTGATGGAAATATTATAATAGGTTTTAGGAGAAAAATAGGACTTCTAGGAGAGTTTGTGCCACATAGAAGCTCAGGGAAGCTCAAGGACACCGACCGAAGAGGTCAAGCCCAAGGGAGCCTAGGTCCATTTCCATAGCTTGAGCAGTCAATCTAGGGGTATTTTGGTATTCTAAACCCATTGGTATAGTCCAAAAAACCATTGGATTTGAGCACTAGCTTGTAAAATAAATTGACCATCTTAATCCTAAAGAGCCAAGTCTATTGACAAAGGCTCAAGGAGACGTAGCCCAAGTGTTGAGGGTGAACTCCTTTATTATGTTTGTTGTTATGTGTTGTTGGTTAATTTTCTACAATTTATGGTTGCTTTACATGTTTTTAATTGGCTTAACCAAATTTAATATTCCCAATTAGCCCAAGCTAATGGGAATATACAATTTGGTTTCATTTTCCCGTTGCATGAATAAATGTGTAAAGGAGGACAATAAAAAATCCTAAAAAAATGAATAAATCCATGCCACATGTGAACAAAGATAATTCTAGGCTATCTTAATAAAACACCCTTATGTGTGAAAGGGATTGAACCATTTGACTGGGTCAACCATGACCAAATCAACAACGCAGTCTAGAAGAAGTGATCCTCATTGATGCACAATGCAGTTTTAGTTGGAGGCGACACATGTGAAAGAAGCTAAATCATTAATATGGTTTAGGGTTTTGCAAGATCTCAATCTTATAAAAGGAAGAGGAGGGCAGCAAGAGAAGGTGGTTAATGACCATATTATTTTCTGAATATTTTGTCTGTTTAGACATTTCTCATTCTCTTGGCTGTTTAGCAGAGAATAGTGTTGTTTAACACTGGGTGTTCCTGATCGGGAATCCCACCTCCCTCCGTGAGAGGCCTCTTGGAGGAGTCTTTCATTTCTTGGCCAATATCAGGCATTTGGCCAAGCTCTTCTTCCAACTACAATGCAGATCCTGTTGAGGGTTTGATTGTCTTTGTAAGCTATAGCAAGTGGAGGCTAGATCTATTCAGAACTAGGCCATTCTAGTGCCTCTTTTCATTGGGAGAGTCTTCTATCCCATTGGAAATAGAGTATTGGATGATTGGAGCACATTTTCAGATCTTGGCTTGAGGCCAAACCATTTTCTAGAGCCTACAATGTAGTTTATCTTCTATTATTGCTTTATTTGCAAGTGTAAAGTTGCAGGGTGTTTTGGAAGACTTTTGGAGGAGAGATCTCTAGTGATGGGAATCTGCCCTTCACTGTGGTGATTTGTGGATTTCAGATCTAATCCATGTCATATTCATATCTGATCTGAATACTTTTTTATTTGCTTTAGAATTTCTGAATCATTCTACATATCTGCTGCATAAGATCTTAGATCTACTCCTTGTAATTCACTTTTTGCTCAAAACCCCAAGGGGCCTTTGTAGAGGAGCCTTTCTAGTGTACATATATGATATAGATCTAAATTTTTTTACACAGATCTGCTCTAGATCTGAAGTGTAATTTACTGTTGTTTCAGCCAATAAAAATAACGCTGTTAAGCTTGTTCAGTCATATTCTATGGTTGCAACACCTCATTTTGAGGGATTTCTTCATGTAAAGTCTTATATTTTCTATTCTATAACAAATGGGCTTCAATATAACTCTGATTTGATGTTGTAAATGTAAATATTGAGCCTCCACATTGGCCTTCTACTCTTACTTTGCCGAACTGTGTTATTTCTGAGTAATATTGTTTAGTATTGCTGATTGTTCCCATTTGGGGATATTAAAGTGGTATCATAGCAATCATCTTGGCACAGCCTGTAAGAAGCCAATATGTCTTTAGGAGAAGATGAGCCTCTTATTGATAGAGAGAAGAGGTATCTAAGAAGAAGACAGAATAAATTTGATTACACAAATGATGATAAAGACAAGGGTAAAGCCCCTGAATCTGGAAGTGATGAAGATGGAAAGGAGTTTTCCAAAACCCTTTTGAAAGCCATACAAGATCTTGCTAGAGAGATAAAAGAGATGAGAATGGAAAGAATCAAAGAATCTCCTAAGAGATTTCATCTTGGAGAAAGCTCTGGCATATCTCACCACTGGAATGATCAACCAGTGAATCAATCACAAGTTTCCCAATGCTCTACCATGCCTACCTTTTTGGCTGTGGGAAATGAAGGTTTACAAGAGAAAGAATCCCTTGAAGACTAATTTGAAGAATATGAGTCACAAAATCAGAGATTCAAATATCAGCTAAGTTTTCAAGATTTTTGTTACCTCAAGGATAAAAGAAGACCAAGGCATCAACATAGAGAAGGTCGATTCACTCAGAATCATGATCGACATCACTCTATGGGCAGATTATTTCTACCCAATTTTGATGGGTCATCCAAGTGTTCTGCCAAAGCATGGGTAGAAAAAATTGACATGTACTTTCAGTTGAACAAAGTCCCTGAGATGGAAGCTATCAAGATTGTAGTGATGCACTTTGAAGGTGAAGCACATGACTGGTTGTTCCATGGCTTGTCTACATTAAGTCATGCCAATGTGACTGCTTATTCTGAGTTCACTAGAAGGGTGGTGGAGATATTCGACAGAAGAGATCCAGAGGCACCTTTCATGAGCCTTGCAAAGTTGAAGCAATCAGGTAATACAAAGTCTTATATTTTTGAATTTTTGAGATTATCTGTTATGGTTCCTGACTTGTCTGCAACAAGAAGGGTGTACATGTTCATCGATGGTCTAGATGAACCTCTTCATGGGTTGGTAAAGTCTACCAAGCCCACTACCTTGCATGATGCCATTGAGAGGGCTAGAGACCTTCAAGATGCCTTGCCAAAATCAAAGGCAAACTTTTAGCACAAGCCCTATTTCCTTTCTAAAGGGAAGGAAGAGAAAGTTGCTCCTTCCAAGGAGAGCTCTTTCAAGAAGCCTCTTGATATTGAAGTCTAGAGAGATCTAAGAAGGAAGAAGCTATGCTTCACTTGCCAAGAACCATGGGTACCTGGACATAGATTGGTTGTTGGTAAAGCACATTACATATAGGTCTTCTCAGATCTTGAAGAAGATGAAGATGATGGACCGAGAAGGGGTCACAGTGCTGAAAATGTTGAAGGATATCCAACACCATCAGGAGATGGAAATGGAGCATTTGCTCCTATTGGAGTAACTCTTGCATCTTTTAGAGGAGTACCTAAGTACTTGACCTTAAGAGTTCAAATTTCAATCATGAATCAGAGGGTTTCTATATTGATTGACAGTGGGGCTACCCATAACTTCATTGATGCCCATATTGTGCAAAGGAGGGCCATACCCACTGATACTTTTGAGGGATTCTCTGTTTTGGTCCCAGGAGATATAACAATGCAATGCATGCATTATGTCCCATCACTTTTAATCACCATGGGATCCTATACTTTGGTGGATCACTTCTTTGTGGTTGACATACCGGACACCAATGTTATTTTGGGTGTTCAATGGTTGATTAGATTGGGGAAATTCACCACTGATTGGGAGGCTTTGCAAATGGAATGGGTGGACAAGAAGAGTGGTGAATCTAAAATGATCAAAGGCATGCATACTTACCCCTCACATAACACTTCCACACAGAAAACAGAGATGGATTTGCACAGTGGAAGCAAGGACCTTACAATCCCATCTATTATTTTCATGAGATTTCTGCATGGGACACTATTATCTAGTGGAAAACCACCTAGGAGGCCACCTGATTCAGATTTTGTGGGGAAGACCTCACAAATTTCTACTCCAAAATTAGATCCAGGAGGGATTGGAGCACTTGAAGACAAAGCTACAGCGCTGGGAGACTTGGCAAGCTCAAGGAGGAGGGAAATATTTCTTCCCTTATCATCATCACCCACTCTCATTTCTAGATCTACGCTGTGGGAGGAGAATAATGGAAGGAAAAACCTTCCAACACACACCTTTGGCATAGGATATGTTAATAGGGAGAGCAGCAACATAACAGAAATTTATGTTGATTCATCATCAATGCTGTCATTATTGAGCAGTGTAGATCTATATTGGAAATCCCAACTGCTACTTGTATGATACTTGATGACCAGTTGCATGAAGAGGGCTACTTAGTCCAAGGAGGGGTCATCTATCATCATGGTAGGATCTTCATGTCTAGAGCTTCTAAGCTCAAGCAGAAGTTACTACAAAGAGCATACAAAGAGTTTTGTTTCAGCCATATGTACTCCATCAAGACCTACAACATCATCATGAGAAGCTTTGATTGGGAAGGCTTGAAAGAAGAACTACATCATCATTTTCAAGAATGCATGACCCTTGTGGAGTTGGGGCAGCCATGTGACTCTATGCAAGAGTTTTTTCAGCCATCTCTTCCTTCTTTCGAAAGAGAAGAAAGATCCATGCACAACTCCATGTGTATGAGAGATATTTTTGGTGAAGAATCTTATCATGTAAAGAAAGTTTCATTTTCTGATTTTACATATTCTTTCACCATGTTTATGCAGGACATGACTCCAAGGAGGAGTGATGTATCATGTAAATCTCATGGCAACTCTTGGGCCACTAAAATTTATGAATTTGGCCACTTCCTTGAGGTGCAAAGGGATATTTTCTTTCATGATGGATGCTTTCCTAAAGCTCCAAAAATATCTCACACTTTCAGCCACAGTGAGATGACATGTGCAGCAAGTAAGTGGTGGGAAAACCACTTACCACACCTTGATCTGATGTAGGCAGGAGATGCACTGCGCTGGTATCATATGTGGGATTATGACCCACCTCCTCATGCTCAAATTTTTGTTTGTGTATATGTAGTTTTGCTTCCATACATGGATGATATACTTGTACCTTTTATGGAATTGTATGGAGGGAGGATGGGAGGCATGTATGTACCACATGGGATGGAGACTCTCTATGTTTCATATGCTACATGTTTCAAGGAGAGTATTGGTTCAGCCATGTTTGTTTCATGTGAGTTCTTGACTCCTTGTGGGATGGACTATGTACATCTCATGATGACTTTGGAGGAAAAATTCATGGAGGGTTGGATTGGTGAACACTTAGCTTATGGAGGAAGCTTAATTCATGATGGTGTCACCAATGGAGGAGGAGAAGTGTTGCAACACTCACCCTATCAGTTGCTTGAGGACAAGCAACATTTTGGAGGGGAGGACTGTAATATTCCCAATTAGCCCAAGCTAATAGGAATATACAATTTTGTTTCATTTTCCTGTTGCATGAATAAATGTGTAAGAAGGACAATAAAAACTCCTAAAAAAGTGAATAACTCAATGCCACATGTGAAAAAAGATAAATCTGGGCTATATTAATAAAACACCCTTATGTGTGAAAGGGATTCAACCATTTGAATAGGTCAACCATGACCAAATCAACATCATTGTCTAGAAGAAGTGATCCTCATTGATGCACAACACAGTTTTAGTTGGAGGTGGCACATGTGAAAGAAGCTAAATAATTAAGATGGTTTATGGTTTTGCAAGATCTCAATCTTATAAAAGGAAGAGGAGGGCAGCAAGAGAAGGTTGTCGATGACCATATTATTTTCTGAAGATTTTGTCTGTTTAGACATTTCTCATTCTCTTGGTTGTTTAGGAGAGAATAGTGTTGTTTAGCACTGGGTGTTCCTGATCGAGAATCCCACTTTCTTCCTTGAGAGGCCTCTTGGAGGAGTCTTTCATTTCTTGACCACTATCAGGCATTTGGCCAAGCTCTTCTTCCAACTACAATGCAGATCCTGTTGAGGGTTTGGTTGTCTTTGTAAGCTGCAGCAAGTGGAGGCTAGATCTATTCAGATCTAGGCCATTCTAGTGCCTCTTTTGACTGGGAGAGTTTTCTATCCCATTGGGAAGAGAGTATTGGATGATTGGAGCACATTTTCAGATCTTGGCTTGAGGCCAAACCATGTTCTAGAGCGTACAACGCAGTTTATCTTCTAGTACTATGTTATTTGCAAGTGTAAAGTTGCAGGGTGTTTTGGTAGAATTTTGGAGAAGATATCTCTAGTGATGGGAATCTGCCCTTCATTGTGGTGATCCGATCATAATTTATGAATCATTCTGCAGATCTGTTGCATAAGATCTCAGATCTACTCCTTGTACTTCACTTTTTTCTCAAAAATCCAAGGGGCCTTTGTAGAGGAGCCTTTCTAGTGTACAGATCTGATATAGATATAAATTTTTGTACACAGATCTACGCTAGATCTGAAGTGTAATTCACTACTGTTTCAACCAATAAAAATAACACTGTCAAGCTTTTTCAGTCATATTCTATGGTTGCAGCACCTCATTTTGAGGGATTTCTTCATGTAAAGTCTTCTATTTTCTGTTCTATAACACATGGGCTTCAATATAAATCTGATTTGTTGTTGTAAATGTCAATATTGAGCCTCCATATTGGCCTCTTACTCTTACTTTGCTGAACTGCGTTATTTCTGAATAATATTGTTTAGTATTATTGCTTGTTCCCATTTGGGGATATTACAACAAATGTTTAATTGCTCACACATAAAGCCTTAAACTAGTTAATACACATACACCTGAATTAAGAATTCAATTCTGCACATGCATGTATAAGCACGATCCTTAATTTTTTTTAATTGAGTGGGAGGTGCTTGCATTGCAAAAAAATTCAGCCACCCATATTAGATCAGGTTGGTATCAAAGTACTAGATTGCTTGCTTGAAAAAACACTAGATTTCTTGCTTTCTTGCTTTTTTGACTTGAAGGGTGTTTAACAATGCAAATAATTTAACTGTTTTCAAATTGACCGATGCTTACAAGTTTGAGTTTAGTAGAGGTGAAGGGGAGCTACTTCTAGCTAAGTTTAGAAGAGGACAAGAAGGAAGAAGGCTGAAAGCATCCTCCTCATCCAAAGGACCTCACGAAAACCCTTGAAGCACAAGAGGGCAGAGAAGAGCTTGAATATACAACCAAATTGTTTTTAAAGCTTTGTGAATTGTTGTTGAAGTTCTTTAATTCATTTAAATAGTGATGAAAACTTCATCAAGTGGTGTTTCTAAATCCTTCTCCTTTGTAAGACTCTTTGATAAAGAGATGAAGCAGGACTTTCACATCCTGAAAGATATGGTGCAACAGTTGTATGAAGATGTAAGGGAGAGCACTAAACTTCAAGAGCAATTGGTTGCTATGGAGAAAGAGAAGCAAGAACTTCTTCAAAAGATGCATGAGATGGAAATTCAGCTCCATGATGCAAAATAAGCCTTATCCAAGCATGTGCTTGAAGAAGAGGTAAATAATTCAAATTTGTCTTCAATTTCCTCTCAGGATCAATGTGTAGGCTCATCTGAAAAAAACACTAGAGGAATAGGGTCCAAATTGATGATCAAAATGGGCTATGAAGGTAAGGGATTAGGAAAACATGCATAAGGTATGGTTGAGCCAATTATGGTTGAGGAAAGGCCTAATTATTTGGGTCTTGGCTATGGACAATTTTATGGAGAAAGTTCTAAAGCCATGAAGGCACTTGAAACAGTTCCAAGAAGGACTTTTGTTGCATGTTCAAAACCTCAAGCATGCAAAGTTTGTAATCAAGTTGAATGAAATTGTTTGAAACCCATGTTGCAGCAAGATGCTTTTAGACATGGAGCTTATGGTGAATGTTAGAATCCTGTATTTCACAGTATCACAAGGTGACAGATCACTGACCAGATATTGTATATGTTGAAAATAATATTCTATGGCTATAATTTATTTTTAGAGAATAAAGGGAGACCCTGACTATCAAAGAGCATCAAGTGAATCAATTTGCCTTATAGTTCAGTGGAAAGGAGAATAATTGTTGCTACTAAGGTAATGGTGATCAAACATCATCTCTGCCCTCATTTCATTTCATTTACCCTCTTTTCCCCTCATATTCTCCATATTCTGAAGTTTAATCCAAAAAAAACCCACCCCGCCACTCATACCTTTTCATTTTCATTCTCCCTAGAATCATTCCCCTTTTATTTCATTACCGCATGACCAAGTCACTTTTCGCATTGGCCAAATCACAAGTTTGCATATAAGCCTTTCGGAAGCGATATGCGATTAAAATGGGACCCATTCACCCTGCACTTTGTAGCCCGCAATTTTCAACCATCTCCTCTTAATTCATCACCTCAGCATAAATCTCTGCCGATGTGGTTTGGTAGGACCCATACAACCTTTATACATGGCCAAAAATCGCATATAAACCTTTGAATTTCATAAGTTTCCTTACCTTCTGCCCTTTCGCACTCGCCAAATTTTAGCGCGTCTCATGGCACACTTTGCACCATTTACAACTTACCTATAATCACTTGTAATGTTAATTTTTTCACGATGCGTTGCAATCGCAGGAGCACATCACAAGTTTTAAAGGTTACCGTAGGAGGTAAATGTTAAAAATTCTGACGTGCGATGTGCAATGCCCAGTGGGTCCCGATCGAAATCGCGAATCAAAAATGATAAAAGACAAAGTGCGAGCGGTAAATGTTAAGTTCAGTGAAGTGCGATGTGCGATATCAGGTGGGACCAGAGCACAGATCGCAAATCACATATTTTACAAAACAAGTGCAAAGGAAAAATGTTAAGATCACCGATCTACGACATGAGATGACGTGGCAGGTGATGTGGCATGGTGACGTGCCTTCGACCCCACATGTTGCAGATGCCCCACGATGATGTTAAAGGTGACGTGTCATGGTGTTGTGGCTTCGACCCCACATATTGCAGATGTCCCATGGTGACGTGGCGGGTGACATGGCATGGTGACGTGGCTTCGACCCCACATATTGGAGATGCCCCATGATGACGTGGCAGGTGACGTGGTAGTGTGACGTGATAGTGAAGTGGCCGAGTTGCGATGTGCGATGAAGTGGGACCCTATCGCAAGGCGTGCATCGCAAGTTTTAAAGGAAATCGTGAAGAAAATTTAAAAAATAATGACGATGAAGTGCGATATCAGCACAGACGTGATGTCTCTCAGAGCCAATATCTAAAAGTTTTCAAGTTTGCATAGACCCACTTTCTCCTCTCCCCGTCAATTCTAAGTTAAACCCCCCATAGCTCCCCACTATATCCGCCCACCTCTGCACATCATATGGCCCACAATGTTTTTCGACCTCCCCATAGTATTTGAACTTTATCATGAGGGGGGGGGGGTCTGGAATGAGCGGTATCCCATACCGCCCCTTCGGCTAACGTGTTGTGCCTAGGGCTATTCCGCACCCCCCTCTCCTAACACTACTTATCACTCATAACCTCCTCTGAAAAGCCCTTTGCGTCGTTTACCAAACCGCTGCACCTTTTTTAACGTTGAATGTACTTTCCTCACCACATTTTCTCCCGCTGTCCATTTATGGTCACATCCCCTCCCGTTAAAAGAAAATTTTTGTGCCATAAATGGTCGGGCCATTACCTAATAGACCCGTGCCACCTCCACACCTCTACATTGCTTTTTAAATATAAAACCGCTGGCATAACTACAGATTTTACTCTATAACTAATGTCAAAGTAATACAAGTGTTGAATTTGCAGGTAATATTGAAAAAACGTGAGTTTCAAAGAAGAACTGTTAGCACTATGCGAAACCGGATTACAAGGCTCCTTTATACTATCAATCCCGGTTACAAATTCCCTGCTGTTATATCCCTTCCCAATGCTGACCCATTATCATTTATCTTCTCAAGTTCCCCTCTCTGTTATCCCTTTCTCCACTGTAGGTTTGTGAAAGAAGAAGCATTGAGGAAAATGCCTCCAAATCTATATCAACAACCTTTTAGTCCAATGGCCTACCCATAAGTGGATCTGGATCACTTGTCTCTAAGAGACAGATATTACAAATTCAAGAGACAGAGTCTGAGTCTAATTTGTTTGATGTTTACTTCTGATTTGAGGACCAATTCCTCAAAGGAACATATGACCTTAGCCTATGGGAGACCCAGCTGCCCCTTTACATCTTCCCAAAGACCCATAGTTTCCCAGAGTTCATCAAGAAGTGTCAGAGCTGTTATGATATTAAACAGAGGACCATAGTCACCCCATTAGGAGAAATCCTGTTTGTAGTCAATGCCCAATCCATCCAGCAGATGATGCAGGCCCCCACTCCTAAATAAGTGTTCCCTTTCTCATATGAAGTCCTCAGAGAATTTTATCAAAATATTGACCTTGCTAGCAGAGCCAAAAACTTGCATTTTTCCATGACCCCTAATACCCCAATGCCTGCAAGGAACCCTCCTTATCCTTCATCTACCTTTTATGATAGGACCCAACACATTATGTTTGTTTTACCTTATTTGTTAGGTTAGCACACTGATCAGTGGGTAGAAGAAGTTGTGATAGGATTCTTGTACACTCTTTCCCCAGGTGCTAAACCCACAATCATGTTCAACTGTGCTCAATTTCCTGTAGAGGCCATTCATGAGCATCTTTTAAAGTTTGACACAGAAGAGGTTTTCCAATATTCCTCTGTGTTGGTATATATGTTTGTCCATCTCTAGTCTAAAAGGTTTCAGTTTCAGATGTCCAAGGTAAATGAAGATAATGAGCCCCAATCTATCATATTTTGGACTGCCCTACTACTAAAAGATCAGAAGGATTTTACATACAAGGATTTTGTAGATTTATTCGTGCATCTAGTCATCAGCACACTCAATGATGCAGCATAGCCCAGGATAAATGAGGAAATTAGAAAAACCATGCAACTAACACAACAAGTGAAGACAACATATTAGTATTTGTATAAAAAATACATAGATATTCAAGTCTATGGAAGTGAGCTAGCTCCTTAAAAATTGCCAAATTTCCTCTCCATGAGGGTCTTTGCACTAGAATACATAAGGAAAATGATACATGCAGATGAGCTCCATTTTATCTCTGCAAAAAAGAAGACTCAGTTTAGGATCAAAACACAAATTGGGACTTTCATTTGTAAGAGTAGAGCAGCGAGAGAGGAAGTAGAGAAGATACTGAAGGAGATGGGTTTCAGCCACAACTTCACTTGGTCTTATGAGCCATCAGGGATTATCTCCAGGAAAAAGATGGAAATAAAGTCCACACCCTATGTTCACACACCTAGGCCTTCAATTGAACAATATGCCAACCGAATAGAGTGGGTGACTAATGCCCTCCAAGAAGATGAAGAACGAGTGTCCTCCAATCCAGGTGTCCAAACCCCAACACCTGGGAAAGAGAAAGAAAAGGAGAAAGGGAGTAAAAGGCCAAGAGAGGATCAGTCACCTTCAGTGACTGATACCTATAATAAATAATTCAAAATAAGATATAGCAAGAGGGCCCAAATTCATATGGATATTGATCAAGGAGGGGAATCAGGGCAGCAAACAATGGTTCATATTGTAGACACCCCTGGACCATCTCCAATGGGTGGTCAAACAATGGTCTCCCCTGCATCTACTACCACAACATCTCTACAGTAGCAGACCTTGCAGAAATCTACTTCCAGACCTACCATAGAAGGTCAAGAAAGATCATTTTATGATACATTTAAGGAAATAAAATTGAGAAATGAGGTACTGAAGACCAAAACTTACAACCAATTCTGGAAGCAGACCCCAAGTTCACAAAGCAGGCTACTATCTGAATTTGACACTGAGAAGAAAAGGATGTGGATGGAATTTCTAGAAGCTTTGGTCCCACAACCACAAGGAGCAGGAGATTACAAGAAGTTATCATTTGGATTTAATGCTAGGGACATCCATCCCATTGATCAGATGGAATTACACAAGCAGACTGGAGAGATGGTAGCCTCCACCCTGACAAGTACTTCTATGAGCTTGTCAAAGCTTCAGATATCCTTATCCAATGTTCAATCACAACTTAGGATAGAAAAGATATATGCCATGGCTAAAGGCTCAAGGATTAAGTCTTTAGAAGAGTTAATAGTGAATATGTGTCATGACCCAACCAATGTTCAAGCTGTGGAGGAGGTTTTGAAGAAGAAGAATGTTGATATAGCAGTCCTCAGGAAGCAACTCAAGATGCCAGTAAAATAAGATCCCCTGGCCAAAGGCATTGAGGAAGAGGAATCACAGAAGGTAGAGCTATTGAAGTTAGCTGTAGAATAGTATGCCCAAATCAAACAGATGGAGAATGAGTTGGAGAAACTAATGAAGGAGAAAGAAGAGGCAACTCGAGGTAGACTCATCCCAGTGGAAGATACCCCCATCTCAACAATTCCATAATTTGTCCCCACAGCTGCTAGAACATCTAGTATGATAGACCAACTGTCAAAGGCCATGGAAAGCATGACCCTACAGTCACAAGAGATCTGAAAATTGGAAGCACAGATTGACATCCTAAAAGATCAAAAGGCCAGGACCGAAACTGCCCATGAGATAGCTAAGAAACAGATCAAGAGATTGGAGAAGGTAGAAAAGGAATTTTCAGAAAACAACATTCTGGGCCAAATGAAGTTGATAATCTGGGGTAGTATCATTAAGTCAGTGGAAAAAATGTGGCTCCCCATCAACATCATTTTTGAACAAAAAGAGTTGGTGGAAAAATGCGTAGTGGCCATTGATAAAGCATATCAGGAATTAGGAAACATGCCAAAAGAAACCCTTAATATTATAGAATTCTTGAACTCTAAGACCAAATATGAGCTTGAAGTACTAGATGTACCAGACAAAACAACAACCATAGTAGAAGTGAAGGGGATCCTCACTAAGAATATTCTAGTAAGGCAATTGAAGGAGAAGTGTCGTGAGTTGGACATGGCCATTAGCAATTTCCTGAACAAGATTGAACCCCTGATAGCAAAATGATTGCCCTCACTATTTGTGACTAATAAATAGCTGATCCAAAGGGAAGATTATATGACCAAGCTCAGAGAAACAACTAGGGATACTACCAAATTCACTAACATCCAAGGAAGGGTGGCTGGGAAAGTTATCTGGGATCTCTTAAGTAATGACATCTTTATTAAACATGAGCTGAAGCATGTATTCCTTATTAGAACCACTTTCAGTAAATACACAGAGGTGGAAAAAGTATACCGACAAGTTATAAGCACAAAGTTCCCCATCCAAAGAGAGTGGAATAGACTGTGTACATTCCAAGATTGAAAAGGCACAATAGAAAAATTAGCACAACCACCAGTTGATTAGCAGTGCCAGCAATGCATCCTTCTTTATGATCTATGTAGTGGTGACCCAAAGAAAGAGCCAAATGTCAGAATCACCTAGCGTTGCTTCCTCGAAACCATCTCAGCCATAGTTAATTAATTTTTTTTGGATTCATGAAGAGCCGCCTGAGTTTTTGCATTCTTGAAGAGTTACAGAAATTAATTATACAGGTGGTGTTGTCATAAATTTTCTTTATTCGGGCCTTGCATGGCCACACTTATCTAATTTTAGTTTGTTTGTGTAATGTTTCCAATTTTTATGGAACATTAATTTTTTCCATTTTCACATAGGAGATAAATAAAATGGGTAGGAGACCCATTCATTTCATGAATAGGGAATAAAAATCCTCTTAGTGTGAAGGAGGATCACTTATAGATCTGGATTTCACACCTCCATTTGTGAAAAGGGGCTTTTGCAAGATGACTAGGTCAAGTTTGACCAAGTCAAATAGTGTAGTGGCATGAGGTGGAGAGAACATTCGGGGCCAGTGCAGTGGGATAAGGAGGGAAGCTTCTAGAGGAAGGAAACCCTAATGAGTGGGGTCCATGCAGAGGGAGATCACATTGTTTAAAAGGAGGGCTAGGTAGCCATTGTAAATCATCTTGAGTATTATTCATCTTTGGTCCTTTGGACTTGCTGCAAATTCTTGCTGCTTAGCAAGAATTGCCGGGATATTCTTGTAAGGATTTCCTCTCCTTCTTGAGCAGCTCTTGGAGGATTGCAATCTATTCCCCATATTCAGACATTGAGGTCAAGTATCATCCTTCTTCATCAGAGCAGTTTCAGCTGGAGATTGTGCAATGTTGCTGGGTGTTGTTGGGGAGGTTTTCTACAACACCATCCTTGGCTAGTTTTCAGAGGAGGGAGCTTCCATCCCCTTGGGAGATCAGAAAAGGAGGTTAATGAGCTTATTCCACCATCTTTGGCACCGGGCCAACCACTTGCCATCATATGCAGCACAGTCCCTCTCTTAGACAATATTATTCTTGGAGAGCATTTGCTGTGAGGGATTAGTAGATAGTTGGAGGGTGAGATCTTAGGTGAGGGGATAAACCTTTCACTTCATATTTCCCATTGGAGGAGGGTTCTTCATTTTTTACATGCATTTCAGCCTTCTCCATCTATTTCCAGTTTTGAGTTGCGGCTGCCCAGCAACTCCAGGATTATTGTATTTTCCTATTTTGTACATGTATTGTAGCCAATCCTCCTAAGGATTGTTGTATTAGTGTTTTCAGGGGTTGAGAGCTTTCTCCCCCTCATTTCTTGAGCTATCATTGATATATCATTATATTTTCATGTTATATGTTGCAGTGTCTCCTATAGACAGTGCTGCCATAGCTAGGGCAAATTTATATCGCAGTGTTTAATCACATTTGGTGTACATGTCTTATTGAGGCTTTCATTGCCTAGCTTGAGTGAGTGATTCCTAAAAGCATTGTATTCTATTGCTGCTATATTATACATTTTTCAGCTATTTGCATCTTATTGTGCAATGGCTTATTAAAATAACACTGAGAATTGATTGTATGTTCATACATTGTTGCAACCCCATTTCTTGGGCAATTTATGAAGGGAACTCGGTGTGGGAGGCATGTCTCACCACCCTAGAAGGATTTATTTGGTCCCAATTCTTGGATTTTGGTCTTAGACACATTGGTCTAAGGCATCCAGGTCTTGGTATCAAATCCTGCTGCCTCCATTTTTGGAAAATGCATTTTCCAGCCATGGATTGCTAGCTATTCCAAAAAGGGAACATTACAGTGGTATCAGAGCACCATTCTTGGCTCAGCCTGTGGCTTTCA
The DNA here is from genome assembly GCA_034641835.2 of Pinus albicaulis. Taxonomy (NCBI): domain Eukaryota; kingdom Viridiplantae; phylum Streptophyta; class Pinopsida; order Pinales; family Pinaceae; genus Pinus; species Pinus albicaulis. Next base: position 1,624,077,942 of record CM076581.1, read on the forward strand.
AGCCCAAGAAAGAATAAGAAGAAGATGTTGAAGAAGATGAGCTTGGTCTCATCTATTTTTAGAACAGAGAAGAGCTTCCCCAAGGAGGAGAAGCAAAGAGAAGAAGAGGAAGGTCCATGCACTTCCTATTCTCAAAATGAAAGCAAGCATGAGAGATTCTTGGATCATCAGGTTCTAAATCAATACCTAGATGAGTATAAATCCCATTCTGCAACATTCAGGGGAGCTACAACGTTCCCAAAATTTATTCAGCAGAAGGAGGAGAGAAGGCCCTGTAGTGGAAGAGAAATCAAAGGCAATAGGTTTCTATTGTCTACATTTGATGGGAACACTTCAGCTAGAGCTTGGGTGAAAAAGCTAGAGGTATTTTTCTTGCTACATCCAGTGGCAGAGAAAGAAGTAGTGGAGATTGCAGTGCTGCACATGGGGGATGAAGCCTCTGTTTGGTGGTTCAAACCCTTGGTCCATTCAAGGGTGAGTTCTTTTGTAGAATTTGCTCAAAGGTTGATCCAAACCTTTGATGGAGAAAGGGCAAAGGAAGAGAAAGCCATACCACCATGGGAGGAGGATTGCACCAACGTTGTCATAGCTTGGGAAGGAAAACCTTCTACATCTATGGATGAGGCATCCATTGCATTGGAAGAGAAAACTACTGCAGCCACACAAGAATATCCCAAGGTTCACCAAGTTATGAGTGAAGTTCCACTTTTTATTTCAGCAAATCATTTAAAAGATTGTGGAAATTCATCTTTAAGGGTCCAAGAATCTACACATTGTACTATTCTAGAGCACCATGATTGCACTCCGCTGTGAAAAGGGTTTAAGGAGGAGATGAACCCTCATCATCACACACTTTTGATGAGTCTCATTCAGCCCTTGAGGTTGGGATGTGAACCATTGGAGGATGGAACAACCATGGCACCTTCATGATAAAAAGGGAAACATATTTTGAACCAGAGGTTGAGACAGTTGCTACATCATTGGAGGAATTAGCAGTGCTGTTAAACATGGGTGGAAGGGAGATATTACTTCCATAACATTTTGGTCCTCATGGATCAAACAAAGTCATGGGTGAGAGATCTTTCCTAAAATGTCTCCAAGGAGCTGCATTTCAAACTCTCATGAAATGCAAAGAGAGTGATTTGGTTTGGGAGGATGGTAGCCCTCATGGGAGGAGTACCAAAGGAGGAAGAAAGAGAAGACATCCACAAGGAGTTGAGTGGGTGTGGATGAGGAGAAAGAGGCTGATTTTCCACTTGCAAATCTATGATATCGAGCAGCAAGAGGCTTGGCTGCATTGGCTCCTCTTGAAGGAGTTTGGCCATCACTTGGTGTACCCCTTTTCCAGGAGGATGGGAGTAGAGGAGAGGTGGAAAGATGTTTACATCATTGAGAAGTAGAGAGTAAGGATACATGGAGCTGATATGGCATATATATCAGTCATGATTCCTTCATCACATGAGTTACATGATGTGAGCATGAGGAGGCAGCAAGCACTTGGGTTGCTTGAACTATCTTGGAGAGAGCACAAGCAGATTTTCTCTCATATGATGTATGGTGTTGCAGGAGTAGAGGAGGGAAATATCATAGTGAAAAGGGATTAATCCTTGGCTTGGAATGACCAGGAGGAATTTCCATCTTGGGAGGAGCTTCATATTTGCAGCGGCATCACCAGAGGTGTTCTTGACAAGGAGCATGTCAAGAGACAAATATTGGCATGGACAAGAGCCTTTTTGCATGAGCTCACAGCGCTGACACTTGGGAGCAGAGTCACATACATGGATCCATGTATCATCTTACTTCCAGCTTATGGTAAGATCATTGTGATTACATTTTTTGATTTACATACTCTTATCATTGTGTTGCAGTGCATGGCTCCTCAAAGGGGCAGATTTTTCATGGTGCTCCATGAGCAAAGTTGGGCAAAACAATATGATGGAGATAGCCATATTTTATGTGGCCTTGGGAAAAGGTTTTCTAATTACATGTATGTTCAGAAAATTCATGTACTTAACCATGTATTAAGAAACATTTTTCCATGTAAAATTCTGAAGCAGCAGTTTGAAAAACTGCGCTGTTGCTAGTTGGGAGACTATTGGTGCCATCAAGCATCATGTAAAACCATCAATACTTCCTCTATTTTGGTGATGAGCATGTTTCCATTTTCTGATATTGTCCATATTATTTTTGGGAGCATGATGGGTGAATTGACACATGAGTTGAATGTGTCTTTGAGGGGAGATGATCCCCATAGTTTATGCATTGCATGTTCTAGTGGGAACATGAGGGGAGACATGGCCACCACAACCACCTACTTGCCTTCTTTTGAGGTATACCATGGATTTGATGATGATATCCATCCATTGTATATATATGGGCATGTATTTGATCTTGTATTACTGATTCACTCATCTATTTACTATTCAGTAGTAGAGGTGATATTTTCTGTACAATACTTGCTATGTTATTTTCTGCAGCTGTAGTGGATGAGGTTGCGTTGTAACCCTATGAGAAAATGTTTGTACCTTGTTGAATATGGTATAAAATACAACAAACATGTCATTGGGGTATTCTATGATGATCATGTCCTACTCATCATGGATGAAATGTCTTGGGCCAGCCAGACTATCATTGATGGAGGAGAGATCCTTGGAGGATTGCTCTTCATTTTTCCACTTGAGGGAAATATTTTTGCAGCCCATGATCAGCACACACTCTACACTTATCACAAGTGGAGAGGAGGACAGCATGAGGCAAGCTATGAGGCTTTCCATAATCAGATTTGCAGCCCACCTTCATTTCCAGAGCTCGAGGTGGAGGGAGATTTCTGTGAGTTACCATGTTGGGAGAAAACTTATGTTGTATGAATGATTGCTTGGGGATGGGAGACTCATATGGGGATGGTGAGTCCCATTATATTTCAGATCTCATGCCTCAAGGAGGCCCTTAGACAACCCATTTTTTCCTTCATAGATATTTGTTTCTACATCACAACTATTTGGGGATGTTCACCAAAAGCTGGATTGCATATGTTGGAGGGACAACTTGGACACTTGATTGATGATATGGCATCCTTTTCTCAGAGGATTTCATCATGCATGGATGCTACAGGGAGATTAAGGGAAAATTTATCAGTCTATCCTTGCACTTGCTTGAGGACAATAAATCTTTGAGAGGGGAGGACTGCAATGTTCCCAATTTTTATGGAACATTAATTTTGGCCATTTTCACATAGGAGATAAATAAAATGGGTAGGAGACCCATTCATTTCATGAATAGGGAATAAAAATTCTCCTAGTTTGAAGGAGGATCAATTATAGAGCTGGATTTCACACCTCCATGTGTGAAAAGGGGCTTTTGCAAGATGACTAGGTCAAGTTTGACCAAGTCAAACAGCGCAGTGGCATGAGGTGGAGAGCACATTGTGGGCCAACGCAGTGGGATAAGGAGGGAAGCTTCTAGAGGAAGGAAAACATAATTAGTGGGGTCCATGAAGAGGGAGCTCACATTGTTTAACATGAGGGCAAGGTAGCCATTGTAAATCATCTTGAGTATTATTCATCTTTGGTCCTTTGGACTTGCTGCAACTTCTTGCTGCTTAGCAAGAATTGCCGAGAAATTCCTGTTTAGGATTTCCTCTCCTTCTTGAGAAGATATTGGAGGATTGCACTCTATTCCCCATATTTAGACATTGAGGTCAAGTATCATCCTTCTTCATCATCGCAGTTTCAGCTGGAGATTGTGCAGTGTTGCTGGTTGTTGCTAGGGAGGTTTTCTACAACACCATCCTTGGCTAGTTTTCAGAGGAGGGAGCTTCCATCCCCTTGGGAGATCAGAAAAGGAGGTTCATGAGCTTATTCCACCATATTTGGCACCAAGCCAACCACTTGCCATCATATGCAGCACAGTCCCTCTCTTAGACAATGCTATTATTGGAGAGCATTTGCTATGAGGGATTAGAAGATAGTTGGAGGGTGAGATCTTAGGTGAGGGGATCAAACTTTCACTTCAAATTTCCCATTGGAGGAGGGTTCTTCATTTTTTACAACCATTTTAGACTTCTCCATCTATTTCCAGTTTTGAGTTGCTACTGCCCAACAACTCCGACATTATTGTATTTTCCTATTTTGTACATGTATTGTAGCCAATCCTCCTAGGGATTGTTGTATTAGTGTTTTCAGGGGTTGAGAGCTTGCTCCCCCTCATTTCTTGAGCTATCATTGATATATCATTATATTTTCATGTTATATGTTGCAGTGTCTCCTATAGATAGCATTGCCATAGCTAGGGCAAATTTATATAGCAATGTTGAATCACATTTGGTGTACATGTATTATTGAGGCTTTCATTGCCTAGCTTGAGTGAGTGGTTCCTCAAAGCATTGTATTCTATTGCTGCTATATTATACATTGTTCAGCTATTTGCATATTCATGTGCCATGGCTCATTCAAATAACGCTGATAATTCCTTATATGTTCATACATTTTTGCAACCCCATTCCTTGGGCAATTTCTGAAGGGAACTAGGTGTGGGAGGCTTGTCTCACCACCATAGAAGGATTTCTTTGGTCCCAATTCTTGGATTTTGGTTTTAGACACATTTTTCTAAGGGATCTAGGTCTTGGTATCAAATCCTACTGCCTCCATTTCTGGAAAATGCGTTTTCCAGCCATGGATTGCTAGCTATTCCAAAAACGAAACATTACAGTTTGTAATAAATGAAGTTTTCAAGAGTAGATCAGGGAAAATTTGTAGTTGTTAGTTAAATACTACTAGAATTATCATTATCAAGGGTTTGATATTTTAGCACCTGTATTGTAAGAACTACTATTGGAGCACTGTAATTTTGGATATGGACATCGATAATCAAAGACCGTTTACAAGATTCTTGAGTTGTGTTAAAATGGTGATGTGTTTCTTCTTTGTTTAAATTTTTCTGTTGTATCTGCTCATCTAATTGTAAATGAGAAATTTTAGATTAATATTCGTTATTAGAGTGCCTTAATTTTGTTTGAATTTACAATATGAATGTTTTCGACTAAATTCTGATTAAAGAATTCTTAATTGTTGTTTAGTCACTACTGAACCTTACTGTTTCTTTCACCTCATAATTTATACAGCTCTTAAGATCCATTTAGCACAGTTAGCTTGCCCTGTGATTTTATCGTGATTTTGATGTGCCATTCCAACCTTTAACTCCATTTCCCAATGGAATAGCTTTTGCAACCCTATCTGTCCAACCACACAATCAATCAAACAAACAACCCCGATCACTGTAACTAGCCTAATATCTGCAATTATAATCATAAAGCTAAATCATAAATCGTAAAACAGAGAGAGCCCTCTCTGAGTCTAGGAAGGCTAGGTCCTGGACTCCAAAGTGGTTTGATGTTGTCCTCTTCCGTTTGTTCTTTCCAATATTACAAATTACGGGGGGGCTAACATAATGGTGACCATACTGGGGAATTATTGAAAAAAATACAATTTCATCAGAACTCAGAAACCCTAGTTGAGACACTATGGGATTTATGTATTTTCCACAGATTTTTTTTTGTAACAAGTATTTCAGCCTGTTGGTGCTTTGGGTATAAATTTTGGCTTCCAGAAGAATCTTTACCAGATCCCATCCTAACCCAAATCCCCCTGCAATAGTTGAAAACCTAGAGAAAATCCTCAGAAAAACTCCCAGATATGAGAATCCAACTATTAGCAAGCCTATTCACAAAGCAAGTTCCCTCCTTGAAAACCTTGCAACCTTGCAAGATATCAAGTTCGGCTTACACTTTGAGCAAAGCTTGTTTAGAACTAAATCCCAGAATTGGATAGACCAGGAAGTTTTTGATCCATCCATCTTACAACAAAGTCCATTTGGGGAAGCCTCTACCTCCAATCAAACTGATTTTAAGCTTCTTAAACACTTTGACTCCCTTCAAGGTCTGGTAATAGAGCTCACCTTAGCTATTAACGACGCTTGTATTCTGTAGTCTGTAGAATTATCCGCTCTGACTGCAGCAACTCCTTCTGTTATTTCAAATTTTTCTCACCTTCAGCTCAATTAATCAAGTGTAGCTTCAACTCCTACCTTTCCCTTGGAACTTTCCCACCAGAGTGCCCAAACCTCCATTCATACACCCACTGTCCAGCTTCCTCCATTTAACCCCCCACCCCCCTAGGTAAACCCTCCTCTTATCAACCCTCCTTGGTTTCCCCCACCACCAATCATGGCAGCCTGGTATGCTCCGTTAGTGCTACTGTTATTATGAATCTTTCGTCATAAAAGATCACTTTAGCTACACATAACAAATAGCCCTAACATCGATTATGGCTGCAAAATATCTTTAAGTCTGCAATTAGATGATCCAAATAATGTTTCACAAATCCAGATCTAAGCATAAAAGACATTAAGCAGATAAAGTAAAATATGGCTCCATGCATCCAATAGACAAGACAAGAACAATGTGTTTGCAATAATTTTTGTATTATATTAAAAAGGGGGCACCTGAGAGGAAAACAAGAAAGGTGTTTTTCGGTTCTCCTCAATGGGATGGGTTCCTGAAAGTCCTCATCATTTCAGATCTAAAATTCCTCTCTTATTGGTATAGAAAACCCAGACAAACATAGAACTCAATGGGAGCTCACAAGACAAAAATGGAAAATGGTGACCAAGAGTAGATCAAGGGTGATCTAATGCAATGGAGGTGAATAATGAATGGGGAAAACCCTTCTATTTATAACAAAATATTAGGGTTATCTAGAACTTGGTGCATGAATGATAAGAATATTATGTCAAGTCTAGAATCACCCTTTAGGAATATTTTATTATATTTAATTTGAGAGGAAAAGGTCTTTTGACTTGGGTCAATTCCTTTATTTATAAACAATAAATAAATAAATGATTTATTTATTATTTTAGGGACATGATGGAAATAAATAATGATTTATTTAATTATTTAAAAATGATTTAGTCAAATTTAACTAGGAATATTATTTAAATAATGATTTTAATAACTTATTCCTAGGAAATACTTAAATAAATAATGATTTATTTAATTAATTTCCTTGTTTTGGGTTAGATATGACCAGGAAATATAGACAAATGTTATTTTACATGGTGAAATCAATTTTACTTAGGGTAAAATTGGTCTTACATGGTGTACTTGGGTTCATCTAATGATAATGAATTAGATGACCAAAAAAATGGTGTAACAGATTGCCCCCCAACGTACGAGTGTTAGGAGAAAATCGTATGACCGAAGTACGTTGTAAGAACTCAATCACTAGGCATCAAGAGGGAAGTGAGAGAGAGGAATGTAAGGTAGTCTAATGTGCTGAAGGATTAGACCCGGAGGAGACGAGACTTACAGGTGCAACAAGTCTCTAGGTGATGAAGTAGTACCAGTGTTAAAGGTGGCGGGGGAGGCATACCTATGCCCGCCGATACAATAGTACAAGGAATAAGGCGCCCGGAAAACCACAAAATGCAAGAATGAAGCCTATGCTAGCCTAAACATGAGACAGATAAATAAAATGATGAATCCCACATACATTTGATGCCTAGAATAACCGTCAGGACTTATACAAGAAGATTTTAGTACATGAGATACAAATATACCCAAATGCCCCCTACACACGGGGAAGGGCTCACAACATCTAACTGATATATGCAAATCAAAGAGGCGCTGGAAGCGGTTGAGGCCGATATCATCAAATGAGAGGAGCTGCATCAAGGGCGGAAATGAAAAAGTCATCCGGGCATATGGGGGTCTACCTGCAGGGTCACCCCCTCATGAGGGTTGAGAAATCTCACACATGCCCGAGAATCACCAATAGCTGCTGCTGCATCACTGGACCATCAAGTGTATAGATTGTGATCATGCTGAGAAGAGCTTGAACCAAGGTACACTGCCCCCTAGACCTGGCTTTTGGAATAAATGAGCTGATGTCGACAGAAGTAGGTCCGCCATAGGTGAGGCAATAAGGAAACCCCAACTAAAGCACGAGGGAAAATAGTAGAGCGACGAAGAGATAGACACTAATGATGATGATGGAATGAGGGATATGGAGGAGCGGTTGGACAAATTCCCTTGTTAGATCATAAAGGGCATGAATGACTTGGCAGCGACTGACACAATATCAGGAGGGATAGGGGACAAGGGTGCGGAAGGCCATAATGTGTGGCACGAGAGAGGGATCAAGCAAGAGAGGAGGGAGGACTATAGGGGGGTGAACAAGGACTCAGAATGGACTCCATGAATGCGATGATGACTCGACTTGGATGCTCTAAACAAGGGCGACTCAATGGTGCTGCCTCATAGTAAGGGTCCGATGGGGAACCATAAAAGCATGAGTACAATAGGGTAGCTCATGACAAAAATCAACACGAACGAAGACGAGTAAGGAGGCAAAGTGGTGCCCCAAGTACAAGTGTCATAAGTGAAGAAATTCGATTTTGAGAAGAGGTGAAGAGACCCTTCATGGACAAAATGTGTCCCGGTGAAGTATCAAAACATGGAAAATTGATAGATACCCATTTGATTTCTCTATGAGAGCTTTCCAACGGTGCAGACGGTGTGTCAAATGAGGCTACGGTTTGGTCGCAGTGGGCGAAAGAACAAATAGGGGTTTTCTTCTAATAAGGCATTTTCCCTCCAAAATCATTCATTTGCTTGTGTAGCTGTGGTGAATGTGGAGAGGAGAGAAGGCCCTAAATCTTGCGGCGATTGTAGCGGAAAAACTGACCGTTGGAATCATGATCCATCAGTTGCAGGTAAGAGGCCTAATCTGACTCTCTTTTTGTGATGGATTTGAAGTTCAGATTAGGGTTTGAAATCTCAGTAGCTGCCCCTACTTCATCTTTACGGTTGGGTCGCAATTTTTGGGGCAAAAGCTATGACCTGGGACGCAGGTTTTGGCCTGAAAAGTGCGACCTGGCCCAGGATTTGCCCAAAAAGTGCAACCTGTTAGATGTGGGAGGTTGCAGTGCGATTATGGGCTGAGATTCAGTTTTCGTGTAAGATACTGTAATTTTTCTGATCTGTAGACTGACAAAAATGGTGTTTTTGTACAGGTATGGCGGAGATACAGATCAAGTGGAGAGAGAGAGACTTAGGTACATTACGGACGGAGATCCAAGCGGATCAGGGTGTCCGTTGTGCAATGGCTAGGTATGGGGTGCTAAAATTTTTGGAGAACCCTTTGATGAGGGCTGAAGAGCCCTTGTTGGCCCGGATTATCAGTTATTGGGATCCAGAGCATGAGGCGTTTATAGTGCAGGGGCATAGGATCAAGCTAACGTTCCAGGATCTATATTTCTTGACTGGTCTCCCACCATTAGGGATGGTTGGAAATACGCAGCCAGTGTTACCACAGGGATGTAACATTATGGAGTTTGTTAAGGGACATTGTCGATCAGGTGTCCAAGTCAAAGGGACTCGGATATCCATTGGAGATTTAGAGAGGTTGGAGACCCGGGTAGTGGCTGCAGCAGTGTTGCAGATCTTGGGTAGCCAGGCATTCCATCACATCACTGGAGGGCAGATGATGATTGTAGAGAGTGTGTTGGGGGGGACCTGCTATGGGTGGGCCCAGATGATGTTGGTATCAGTGAAACGACAGCTGTCGCTATGCAAGTGGCAAGTGAATCATGATTGTGCCTATGGGATGTTGTTGTGTTCCTTCTTTTTTGAGAAGATCCCGACCTTGCGACCTCGTATACAGTTACCTGATGGAGGTCCGAGAGAGCCCCAGATGCGTCGATGGGGACGATTACTATGTAGAGGAGGGGGAGGGGCGGTCGGACGGGTGTTCCGACCAAATTTTTTCGTCCATTGGGATCAGATGCCATTATACATAGACGACTATCCCTATAGTGGGATGAGTTATTGGGAAGATCTGGACTTACTGCTACCGCCTGGTCGAGTGTGGGGGCCGGATGGTAAGTGACAAGCAACTAATCTGTTATGTGCATTATAGATTTTGTGACTAGTATGCATGGTACTAATCGTTATATTTTTGGAATGCAGATAGAGCTTCGGTAAAACCGGCCAGATATATGGAACGACCAGTGGTAGAAGGAGCTACAGGTGCAAGTGGATCGAGGACAGCACATAATGAGGATATGGCCGCTCTGGTGGAGGATATCCGTCGTAGATGTGAGGGGTTGCTGACTGGTGTGTCGGAGCATGGTTGGTAGGATTTAGATGACCAGTACATAGAGTTATGTATTGGGCTACCCTCGGAATGGCGAGGTATCATGCGATGCATGGCGATGGACGGTCAGACTGTGCATGATCTACGAGCTGCGGGAGCAGAGCCATTGGCTCGGGATCCTCCAGAGAGTGATTAGATGTAGGGTAGATGGTGCCCCCCAGTGTTTTTGTAGGGGAAAGTGGTGGCCCCCATTTTGTAGTTTTGTTTTTTGTACCATGCTATGGGCATGTCATATGTTTCAAAGCAGATGGACTCTAAAAACACAGGTTATATGATATATATGATTTATGTACATTTTGTTGATGATGTAAAATTTTATTGTCGTGTGTGTGATAAATGCTAGTCTAGAACATGATTTGCGATTTGATCTACGTAGTGATTTTGACGTCGAGGGATATGGGTGAAAGTAATGAAGCTAAATTCACGTATCAAAAGTTTCACTCGTAAATATTGTCTAAATAGGATAGGGTTATGCACACGATAGACACCATTAAGTTGTAAGACAAGAATTAGGGAATCTAAATGAACATGTAGATGGAGGATATGATGAGAGAGGGCATCGGCTAAGAGGCCACGTACTGCATCATATTCACCCTAATTATTGGTGGCGTTACCAATGCAAATCTCATTTGCAAGAACCAGGGTATGCAAGGGGGTAAATATGGCCCATGCTGCCGAAGCAAGATTCCAGGAATAGCGACTTGCCCCATTGGCATAGCCAAGATAATGGGTGGAGGAGAGGGTTGATGTAATAGTGTCGCAAGACAAGAAATGGGAGGGATGAGAAAAAGGATGGCAGCGTGAGTAGAGGATAGACATCCACTGATGGCTATGGGAGGGAGCAGTCGGGGTAGGAAGTCTAGGACTCATAGATCGACGAGAGGGAGATGAATGAGAACTATGGGATGAAGAGCGGGGACTCAGGCTGCGAAGAACATCGGAGATACGGATAGTATGATCGTGATTATTGGATGGAATGTAAGGGTCAATGAGACCATACGACACTACGAAGCTACCTAAATCATCGGTACAGGAAGATAGGCGCAGATATGGATCATCATGGGGAATGACAGAAGAACAAGTAAAAATATGGTCAAAACATGAAGAGCCCGAGAATGTGTCTGAAGGAGGATCAAGCAGAACAGATGGAGTGGATTCATAGGGGATGTACTCTGATGGTCATGCGGATGATGATAGGTATAGGAGGGGAGCAGCAGATTCTAACATTTCAACATCAGGGGAAGGAATGTCAATGGTAGCAGAGGGATCTTCGAGTAGACCTAATGCATATTGAGCAAGGATGGGAGAGGCGGATTGATTTTGTTCAACTTCGTACTCGCAAATGACCTCTAAAGAGGCTTGGTAGTGCATGAGGTGAGGAAAATGGTGAGAGTAATGGCCATGGACACCACACAGAGCACAGGGTTTGTTGGTGTGAAGAGTCTTTCGGTTCTTGGCTGCGGATGAGGAAGAAACAGAGGTTTCAGGGACCGTAGATTCAGGGAACGCTACTTTAACCATGGGTTGGATACGGGGCAACTCAGGGCAAGTATGGGTGGGATGACCGATACCATCACACAAGGCACAAGGCTTAGCGGGTGGGGGAGGGGTAGGGTCGAGTGCGGTGGCCTTGTATTTGGATGCCCCCTTTTGAGTTTTTATTTTCTTGCATGTAGTTGTCGCAGCATGAGGAGGGTCCTGCGAAGGGGCTAGGGGCACTGTAGCAGTGGAAGGAGCGAAGGGAATCGGTTGCACTAGTGTCACATCTATGTATGGTTTGGGGTGGTCTGGTGGGGTCTCGGCTGGAGGAGTAAGATACCATACGGGAATTCCCAAGGTTAAATTAGGGAGGGAAAGGGTGGCCATGACGGGAACCGAATAGATGCCAGGGGGGGGGACCAAGGAAAGGTATCTGACCGGCGAGGTAATGACCAGGAGGGATGGCTCCTATGTGATACAGACCTGAGGGAACTGACTCAGGAGGGTAGGGAGGTTCCTGAGTGTGAAGGGGATGGTAGGACCAGGCGAAAAGGTCTTGAAAAGGGGCTGTGCGGGGCTAGGAGCAAGATGGTATCAAAGATCGAGGTTGTTGACCAGCCGGAGAGGTGTTGCGGGGAGTGCCAGGTGCCCAAGAAGATTGCATCATGCAAACATTCGCCATGCTAGGATCGGGTACGGGAGGAGGGTCAAAAAAGGTGCCAAGCAAGGAGGAGTCTTTATAGACACCAGGGGAAACACTGGTCAAGGAATCAACAGTTGACTTATTGGTGACAGTAGAGATGGTGGACTCGGGGGATGTCTGAGATTTTGGTTCATGGTAAGTCAACTGGTCAATCGTGACAATCTTGCCATTATGAGGAAAGAACATCTTGCGGTGGACTGCGGATGGGACGGCAAACATGGCATAGGTGTAACTACGCCCCAAAAGAATGTTGTAGTCAAGAGGAGCGTCGATAACTTCCACGTCGACGCAAACAGTCTTACCTGCAAGGGTGATAGGACAATTATGAAAGAGGTCGATGGGTTGGGAGGCATGGCCATCCCACGCACGAAGGGTGATTGTGGAAGGGGCTAGCTCAGGAGATCCAAGTTGTTTCCAAACCAAAGCAGACATCACACAGGTAGATGCCCCCTCATCAATAATACACCGAGCGACATTGGCATTTCGGATTTTGACTGGGATTTGGAAAGCAACAAAAGGAGGAAGAGGGGGATGGTCTGACTGACAGGCGTCGAAAACAATCAATTGGTCATCAGCAGGATCTACAGCACCCACGGTAGATAGTAGAGCCTTCTTTTGAGAAGGGCACGACTGGAGGAGTTCCAGTGTTGAAATGGCAGCAGGAGATTGTGCCAGATCATCTACTATACTATATGAATGGGCAGCCCGACCATAGGCAGCATTTCGACGTAATGGGCCCTTAGGAGTCTTGGGGTGAACCTCGGTTTTGGGCGGAGGGATTTGCAAGGGACCATTGGGTGTCGACAGAGGCTCTGTAGGACCTAAAGGTGGAGACTCGGAGACAGACGGAATGGGAGGCGTGGAATACTGACGGGACTGAGTTTGAAGGTTGAGGTCGACGGTGAGAGGTGGGTCAGAGGCCATCATGAGAATCTGGTAATCAGAGGAACCAGAAGGGGAAGGTTGAGTGGTTACCGGGGCATGAGGTGGTTGAGTGGCCACGAATCCTTGTTGAGGGAAGGGATTGGTAAACACAGCGGGTTGAGAAGTAGCTGGGGTGGGAGGGACAGTAGGGGAGGAGTGTTGTCCCCGCACGGTGGCCTGAGACTCCCACATCTTCCGCATTTGTGGTAACAAGGGACAATCGTGAGTGTAGTGACCATAAACACCGCAACACGAACAAGGCTTATTGGTGCGAAGCGGCCTGTCCGGCTTGGGCTGAGAGCCCTGTGGCTGGTTGGTAGTGGTAGAGTCAATACTGGAAGGATTGGATCCACGATTACCAGAAGCGGATGGATTGCCTTTTCTCTTTCTTTGAGAAGGAAGAAAATTAGTTGCCCCCTGCTGTACAAATACTTGCCCTCGAGGGGGTAGTAAATGCGGTTGTGGGGGTGGAGAAGGCAAAGGAGTGGGAGGTCCAAATGCTGGAGGAGCTGGGACACCAGGTTGTGGGTACGGATTAGGGGTAGGATGGGCAACATTGAGGTAAGCAGGAGGGTGGGCAAAATGAGGAGGCATGCCGTATCTGGGATACATGCTACCTGGAGGGGAAAAAGTGCCGGAGGGGCTGGCCCCTCCTGGAGGGAAACCATAGCCTGGAAGAGGTTGGGTAGAGGTATGTGACAGGGCTCCAACGATACCGTCAGCAGAGTGAGATGCCCCCGAGGCATTAGGGCCACTAGGCTTGGGGAGGTCAGGAAGGACAGTATAAATATAACCAGATTGGGCGTAGATAAGGTCATATTTCAAGGCTATTTGGAGGGCGGCTTCTTCAGTTTGGGGAAAATGGGATGTGACATCTTTGCCAATGGGAGGTAAGAGAGAGCGAAGGAACCAGTCCATGTAAACCCGATCTTCAAAGGGGGCGACATAGGCTCCGGGTTCATCGTTCCTGGACATGGGTAGCTAGGCGGGTCGAAGAGGTTTGATGGAAGAAGCAAGGAGTTCAAACACTGTCGGGACAGAGAGGGAGCTGGAAATAAGATAAAAAGGCTTGGGCAATGGTCGCAAAGGTGGTATGGGAAGAGGTGGCTTGATCAACATACCATTTAGAAGCTTCGTCGGTAAGCGTGCGTTGGAACAATCGAAGATGGATGGAGTCATCGGTGATGGAATTGGAGGAACACCACATGTGAAAAGATCGAATATGGTTACAGGGATCTTCACTAGCAAGGCCTTCGAACTTGGGAATGTCGGAGGGGAGCTTGGTTGGCATAGCAGGCCAACTGACATCGTGGCGAATAGGATCATTGATCAGCTAATTGAAATCGGGGAGACTGAGGCTGGCCATATAAGGGAGTAATGGGGCAGTCGAGGTAGGCCCCGTAAGGGTTCCACTGGAAACAGACCCAGAAGTAGAAGTAGGGTTAGGGCTAGGTCTGGAACTAAACATGGTGAAGGTAACAGGGGGGGAACCAGGAGGAGGGGGAGAACTTGAACAATCAGAGGAAGAGTCGAAGTGCGGACTTGGGGGAGGACTTACTTGATGACGATGGGTAGGAGGAAGTCGACCAATCGGAAACTGAGGGTGAAGGCCAAGAAATCTCCTGGACAAATGCCTTGGAGGTGCAATGATGACGGGAAGAAGAAAATCGACAAGGGCAGGGAGGGGTAAAATCAAGTGAGATCAATGTCGAAACAAGGGTAGAAAGGTGCAGTGTCAATTGATTTTAAATGCTTTGCCAGGCGTGGTAACCAGGCTCTTCTTCACTTAGGGTCAGTTTTTGGCGTGCATTAATTTTAATTGTTTAAACCCAGACGTTTTGAGAGTAAAAGAAAAAGTGTGTTGCGTAACTGAAAAGAAATCTGCAGTAAATAAGACTAAAAGATCAAAAAATCAACAACAACTAATGCGTCAATATAACCCAAGAAGGCGGGTCTCTCAAAAGTAGTCTTTAAGAGGGAAAAATGAAGCAAAGCATGTTAAAAAGAGGCCAATAGATCTAAGGTCGAGAGGGACGGGGATCTAAAGGGGAAATATGCTGAAAAGAGGTGCAGAGAACAGCGAAGAGGCAGAGGCAAGGTTGCTGCTAAAAAGGAGGAGATCAACTAAAAATAGGAGGGACAAGGAGGCGGCCCTAGAAATGAACCCAAACAAAACTATATGAGGTGATTTGAAAGGAAGAAGAGCTGATCTAAAGAGATCTGAAACTAAGGTATCAGATCTGAAAGTAATAAGGCCGAAACTCTGGAAATTCAGACTTCTGAAACAACAAAAACTCTCCCACAAAAAGTGGACGGTACTAGAGCCCTTAGGGGCAAGATTCCCACTTAGTTGAGTGAAACGGATCAGAAACATGTCTAAACGGGCGGAGGCAGAGGCTGGAAAACCCTGACAGAAGCTTCAGACAGACCCAGAAAAAGTGCTGGAAAATTGCAGAAAACAGTACAGGTCGCAGGTTCTAACCTGTTTCGCCGTCCAGGTCGCAGATTTGGGGCAGAAAAGTGCGACCTCAAGGCCAGGTCACACTTTTTGGGTTGATAAGTGCGAGCTACAGATCAGGCTCTCTCGGCGGCATATTTTAGAAAAATTTGTCGTCTCAGCTGTGGCTAATGTCTGTCACCTGCGCAATAAGGCCAGAAATACACGGAAGTTAAAAATTTGACTATTTGAGGGCTTTAGAGGTGAAAAGCACCATAAAAATAGGAAAAACATAAAATGGAAGAGAAACCCTAGGGTCTGAAATAGTTGGATATGCAGGAATATATAAAACGACGGCGGTCGCAAAAGAAAGCCCGTGTGGAGTCGCCAATTGTTAGTATGTATCTTTCTTCGTAAAATATCACTTTAGCTATGCATAAAAAATAGCACTAACATCAATTATGGCTGCAAAATATCTTTAAGTCTGCTGCACAAATTCAGATTTAAGCACAAAAGACATTAAGCAGATAAAATATAATATAGCTCCATGCATCCAATAGAAAAGATAAGAACAATGTGTTTAAAAGAATGTTTTATATTATATTAAAGAATGGGGCACCTGAGAGGAAAACAAGAAAGGTGCTTTCCGGTTCTCCTCAATGGGATGGGTTCTTGAAAGTCCTCAGTGTTTCAGATCTAAAATTCCTCTCTCTTATTGTGGGAGAAAACCCTGACAAACATAGAACTCAGTGGGAGCTCACAAAGAAAAAATGGAAAATGGTGACCAAGAATAGATCCAGTGTGATCTAATGCAATGAAGGTGACTAATGAATGGGGAAAACCCTTCTATTTATAACAAAATATTGGGGTGTTCTAGAACTCGGTGCATGAATAAAATATTATTAATCACATTCTAGAATCACCCTTTAGGAATATTTTATTATATTTGTTGGAGGGAAAAGGTCTTTTGACTTGGGTCAATTCCTTTATTTGTAAACAATAAATAAATAAATGATTTATTTATTATTTTAGGGAGATGATGGGAATATAATTAAATAAATAATGATTTATTTAATTATTTAAAAATGATTTAGTCAAATTTAACTAGGAATATTATTTAAATAATGATTTGAATAACTTATTCCTAGGAAATACTTAAATAAATAATGATTTATTTAATTAATTTCCTTGTTTTGGGTTAGATATGACCAGGAAATATAGACAAATGTTATTTTACATGGTGAAAGCAATTTTACTTAGGGTAAAATTGGTCTTACATGGTGTACTTGGGTTCATCTAATGATAATGAATTAGATGACCAAAAAAATGGTGTAACAGCTACCACAACCTATGGTGCCTATGCCACAGGATTATCAATCCAAAATTCCAAATTTTGATGGAACTAGTCCTGAAACTGCTCAACAACATGTGGACAAAATGAATGATGCTTTTGACTACTAAGAGATAGAGGATGAAAGTATCCAAATGATAATGTTTGCTCAAAGCTTAGGGGTAGAAGTAAAAGAATGGTTTAAAGGCTTGAACCCTAACAGTGTCCATGACCTCCCTACCCTTCACTAGTTGTTCATAAATAAATGGGAAGTTAAGAAAAATCCTCTCCAAATCCTGTCAGAATATGAAAGCATCAAGAGAAAAGCTGGAGAGAGTGTCAAATATTACTGCAATAGATTCAAGAGTATATACAATGCCCTCCCTCCTCACATGAAACCCCCACAAGGCTTAGCCCTAATGAAATTTTTAGATGGTTTCGACCCAAAGATGACTTATCAACTGAGAGAAAAATATCCAACCACATTGGAAGATATGCAGAGGAGTGTAGTAGGTGTGGAAGAAAACCTGATTGCAAAAAGGGCTAGAAT
Organism: Pinus albicaulis; assembly: GCA_034641835.2. NCBI lineage: Eukaryota > Viridiplantae > Streptophyta > Pinopsida > Pinales > Pinaceae > Pinus > Pinus albicaulis. The sequence continues at coordinate 1,624,095,573 of CM076581.1, forward strand.
GAGAAGTGAGAAGTGAGTCACTATTAGGGAAGAGCCTGTAGCCTCCACTTCTGACGCAAATATTGATAGCCTGATTGTCAGTGTCGAACTTGACAATGGTATAAAGCCTCACGAAGGCGTCGCTGCCGGATATCCGATTCTCCCTCTGTTTGTCAATTTCGTACTTTTCATACTGGCTGCCTGGCTGGAACCAAATCAGTCTTTATCACCAGAATGGATGAACCAACGGGAGAGAAAAAATGAAAACGATAAGGTTTTTTGGATCTGTCTGTCTATGTAACCTCCCCCTAGTTGTGCCAGAATCATGCGAACAGTTGTGACTAAAGCATCAACATTAACATGTAATATCCTAGCGAATAGTTGCCTATAAATGATACGCAATGCCCACGAATAACTGGCTACGATTGGTTCTGAACACATCAGGTTCTCGACTCATGGGTTTGATCAGCTCTCGGTTCTTCGACCACCCAGTTTCATTTCTTCTCAAAACCATCCCGCCGGTTCATTATTCTTGTAGATGGCGTCCACCCATGTAAAAATGTCGATTATGCTCATCTGCACAATGATCAGATCAATGAATGTTCATGATGCTCATCTGCACAATGAGATATCGAGCACCTGAGAATGTCGATTATGCTCATCTGCACAATGATCAGAGAATTTCCATGATGCTCATCTGCACAATGAGATATGATGTGCTCGATCCCTGGTTTTCTGGATCTGTGTTTTCCCTCTGAATTCCTTCGCGAGATTGATTAAAAAAATTTGACTAAAAATTTGACTAAACAACCTTCATTGAAAGTTCGTATTGTGATTATTAAGGTACAACAAATTGTAGGAAGAGATAGCAAGAGATAGCAGATGGTTAGATTATTCAAAATTAAAAAAATTGTGAGTAGGTTAACTTAGAAGTGAAATTGAACTCATTCAAATTTCAACTCTTCTTGGAATTAGTAATGATGTGTAATTACAGGTTGAATAAAGTTGTGGTTGTAGATGGGAATTTTTGGTTATAGACTCACAAATTTGGTGTAATGTGATCTTACTATAGTTTCTAGTGTTGTTAGAAATGAAGAGAAATACAAGTGACTTCCTAAAAATATGTAATGTCATCTTACTATGGTTTGTAATGTTGTTAGAAATGGAGAAATAAAAGTGTTGTCCTTAAAAAAATGCAATGTCATCTTACTGGTTTTTAATGTTGTTAGAAATGAAGAAAAAATAATGGTGTGGACATTTAACATGTCATTATGCTATGATATGATTAGTAATGGTTTAATTCATCTTTTATCTATAATTTTTTTTCTTATTACTTTTTCACTATTGTGGCTTATATGTGTAACTATAGGATTATTATTTTCTTTTGAAGTGTGAGTGGACTAGGTTATTCTAACCTATGATGAATGAATAGATTCAATTTCTTAACTTATATTTCCTTATGTGAGAGTACTATCAAATACAACGTGTTTACTATTCCCCTTGCATGGCAATCCATTCTCTCTACGTGGTCGTTACGTTATTCATTTGTTAGAGATTCGTAAACTAAGCTTGGTGAACTCCAACTGAACACCTCATATGTCTTCTTTAAAGTCCAACATAGAGACATCAAGTAACTGGACCTATAGTCAACGGACCATTTCCTTTGTAGAGTGCGAAGTCCTTTACTTGTTGCTTTTCTTGTCCCTACACTCTTCGCTAGTTCTTATGTTCAATGCTAAGTGTAGGCCTTTGCCTTAATCTTCACTAAGCACAATGCTTCATCTTGTCATTGAGCACATTCACCAAGTAAAGCAAGTTTGCTCACTATGTCTACATTTGGGAAAAATTCTTCTCTTTAATTCCATGTGCTTGATAATGCACCTTTCTTTTCTTAGTGATATTTTAGTTAACTATAATTATCTTGTCATTCTACAATGAATTGCACAATAGGATGAAAGATGTGGTTGAGATACTCCTTTACATGCAATATATTGCACATTAATGTAGAGATGAAATACACATTGTTGGTCCATTTATTGAATAGGATGATGTGTTAGTGCTTGAATTTGTCTCCTACATTTTAAAGCCCCAATTTCAACAAAATTCATTGTCCATTGGTCTTTTCCCCATTAACAACACAAAAAAGAAGGAATGTCCAATTACCTTTGACAATGGACCCTAGAGTGGTATCAAATTCTTGTGATGTTAAAATCCTTAATGGCAAAGAAAAATGAATGAGTTCTTTTCCCCCATATTTGTGGTGAAATCCCCTAGGTTCAAGTAAATCATAGACAAAGGTGTGAGCCCCAAAAAAGTGTTGGAAGAGTAATAGAGGAAAGTGGTAAGTATAAGGCATGGGGCAAAGGTTATGTGTTTAGTGCCCTTACTCACCAAGTACCCAAAGTGTGTGCTTAGTGGGTGAGGAAGCATAGGTTATTGAGTACAAATTATTAGGTTCCCAAGCAAGGGGATCAAGACAAGCACTAAGAAAAAGATGACCATGAGAGGCAGAAATTAATTATCCCACTGAGAAAAAATTTCATTGCTTATGGCTATGCTTAACAATGAGTACATGGCTTGTGGTCGACAAATTGAAGAGAAACATGAGATATAATGCAGCATGAACAAGCAGGTTAGGTAGTCTAATTAAAATTTATGAGCTCCATCATTGTTGAACTTACATGTTTGTCAAAGGAGAAGTGGTTAAGTATGCCATTGATTGAAGCTCCCATGATACTTTGTTTAGCTCAAAGAAGGCCACAAAGGAGGGTTAAAAGGCTAAATGAAGGACCCTAAAAGTCATCATAATCAAACAAAAAGAAAGGCCATGGATTGAAGATCAAAGTAAGAGGAAATTCTAGTGAGTATTCAACAAGTAAATGCATAAAATGGATGAATCAATCATAGAGTGGGGGAAATGCAATATTTGAGCACACAGGAGAAAAAGTAAAATATATCATGTGTTTAAATATATGAATGTATGGAAAAGGGGCATATACTTGGTGGTCATGTTCTCAACAAAAATGGTTTTGAGGGCTTATTCCACTGCATTGAGGAAAGGAACTCCACATCAACAAAGAAGGCATTCTTGGTTTCCCTAGCAAAGTGGAAAGGCAACAAAGGAAAGGAAATTAATGAGAAAAAGGAAACCAAGTAAAGGCCCACTTGCTTGATGAACCTATGTTGAATGAATAATAAACAATGGGTATCATTATGTTGGGAATCACGATTGTCGTTAAGCCAAAACCCGCAAGTGTTAGTCAACAATCACATTGCTAGAGATAAGGATCCACGAGAGGCAGTTATTCCATGTTGTGAAACACACGGGGAGCACTGGTTTATCCAATGTCCAACAATATCCCCCCCCAACGCGAGTCGGTTATGTATCAAACTCATGACCTACGCTTTGATACCACTTGTTGGGAAACATAGTTGTCGTTTAAACAAAACCCGCATGTATTAGTCAGCGATCACATCACTAGATAAGGATCCATGAGAGGCAATTAGTCCATATCACGAAACACACAGGGAGCATTGGTTTATCCAATTTCCAACACAATCAAGCCCTAAGCAAAATGAAATACTAATCCCCTGGTAAGAGGGGATCTCATGTCTCGAGAAAAAAAGTGACATGGGAAGAAAGTGCATGTTATGGGTAAGGTGGTGTTAGACAAGTGTAGGATTGTGTGGATGTTTGATTCCTTTAAATCAGTGATGCACATAGAAGCAAGTTGAGGCAATGGAGAGACTAAGGCAACCCCACTAGTTATATGTGGACCAACCAACCATTGCCATGTAGCACCAGGGCCCATGACTTGAAAGTGCATGTTGGCACCCTTTTCTCCATCTTAATTTAAATGGATCCAATCTCACCAGATATTGTTGATTAGAATGCATGGGAAACCTTTTTAATAATCTTCCATGATTTTGTGTAACTATGTTTTGAAATTTTTTTCCAAGCTTAGATAGGACCACGAGCCTATCATGTTCAATTTTGCAAGGGTGGTGGTGAGGACCTGCACTGTGTTGGGATAAGAGATAAATAAGTGTGAAGAAATATAATCATATGACTTGCATAAAGGATAGATGTTGGGGTTATTTGTAAACTATCATGGATATTTCTCGTGAACAAAATGTGTTTCCATTCCAATCCAAGTAGATATTGTTGATTAGAATGCATGGGGAACCTTTTTAATAATCTTCCATGATGTTGTATAACTAAGTTTTGAAATTTTCTTCCAAGCTTAGATAGGACCACAAGCTTATCATGTTCAATTTTGCAAGGGTGGTGGTGATATCCTGCATTGTGTTGGGACAAGATATAAATAAGTGTGAAGAAATATCATCATATGACTTGCATAAAGGATATATGTTGGGGTGATTCGTAAACTATCATGGACATTTCTCGTGAACAAAATTTTTTGTTGTTCCATTCCCACCAGATATTTTTTTTTAGAATGCATGGGAAACCTTTATAATAATCTTCCATGATGTTGAGTAACTAGGTTTTGAAATTTTCTTCCAAGCTTAGATAGGACTACGAGCCTATCATGTTCAATTTTGAAAGGGTGGTGGTGATGATCTGCACTACGTTGGGACAAGAGATAAATAGGTGTGAAGAAATATCATCATATGGCTTGCATAAAGGATAGATGTTGGGGTGATTCATAAACTATCATGGATATTTCTCATGAACAAAATGCGTTGTTGTTCCAAACCCACTAGATATTTCTGATTATAATGCATGGGAAACCTTTTATAATAATATTCCATGATGTTGTGTAACTAATTTTTGGGGTGATTCGTAAACTATCATGGATATCCCAATAGACAGTTCATCATAATAGACGAGATAAAACTATATTTAAAAATGAATGAATAAGAGTTTGTGACAGGAAGTGTCAGTGAGTTTTGGGTGTGCTAAGGAGGGACCGATGTCAAGCTATGCTAGGCAATGTTAAGGCATGATAGAGGCCACGGAAACATGCCAAGATGTGCCAAGTGTCAAGGTGTGCCAATGCATGCCAGCCCAGAGTGTTTGGGAGTGCCAAGGAATAACAAGGAAGCACTAGTCTCAAATGCATGGAAATGAATGAATAATAGTGTGTGACAGGGAGTATCAACGAGTTATAGGTGTGTTAAGGAGGGAGTTTAAAGGTATGCTAGGTAGTGCCAAGGAATTCTAGAGTGCCAGGGCGACATACTAGGATGTGCCAAGTGCTAGGGTGTGTCAATGCGTGCTAGGGAGTGCCATGGAAACACAAGGGAGAACTTGGCCCCCTGTGGTCCCATTTGGCCCCCTATGGTCCCATTTGGTGTCAAATGCCTTTCATCAAGGACCATTTGGGAATCCAAGTTCCCAAAGGATTTTAGGGATTGATAACCTCCTTCATAAGTCTTATTATTCTCCCTCAACCCTTCAATCCCCCTCCTCTCTCCCTAGAAGATCAAGTCCCTTACTTAAAAGGAAAGCATGTCCCACTCTTTATTCTATCTTAGGGAAAGGGTTTCTAGGGTCACTTCCCGCCTATTCATTAACCTATACTCTACAAGTGACTTCCTAAACTACTGAGACTCCTCCCGTCGGTGAAAGTATGTGAAGAGCAAGGAGCCTTAACTGTGGTGATAATGGGATAAGCCTCCACCGTTTCCCTTGTCCTAGAAGTTTCCCTCTTCAGAACCCCTTTTAGGTTCACTACTAGTTTGAGTTGTAACAAGTTTTTCACAACTCCATTTGTGAAAAACTATTTGGTATGCCCACTTTTTCCATACTATGGCTCCAATATGAGAATTCTATGGCTATGGAGGTTGCCCTTCTTCTCGCTGAATTAATCCTCTACAATATAGTGAACTAGGGCTAGTTGGTTGGCCCACTTGACTGCTAATTTAGTCCTTCAAAGTCTGCACATCCTAAGGCCCTATACACTTGCCTTTCTACCAATCTTGTTGTCTTTCACAAGTACAAGAGTTAGGGCTCTTCTTTGATAGTCACTTAACAACCCTCCAACTATACTTGGACTACCATCAATCTGCCCAACCATAGTCAATTATTTTACTGATCTAGGGATCACAATATTATGTTCATCTAGGAATCTTCAAATCTTCCACCTAACAATGGTTTGAGTCCTCTCAAAATCATTATTCTTGTGTATCGAAAATTTGATCTTTGTTTTCCAATCTGTGAACAAATCTGAACTACTCCTCTTATCATACTTCTAACAATCTATAGATGACTAAACTAGGGTCACAAATCATCCACTAACAGTTCATTGACTAATTTTTTATAGGTTCCTTCAGATATCTTTCTAAAACTCTATGGATAGTCCACCACAATCAAATCCTGTGCATGCCAATCCATTCTTCATATGGCACATTTCTTCTACATGCTCAATCTTCTGCTTAGGTTCCACCCTCCTTTGGATATTCTATCTCCACACATACTGAATCTTCAAACCATCTTCCAAATCTACGGTCTATATTGCAAAAATAAACCTCGCTCTAAGGGTCATAACCGCTCTTCTTCTACGCAAAATTTTCACAGTCTTAAGGGTATACCTTATGAACTAAACATGATAGGAATCTATCCTAACTAGGGCACTATACTTATGTACTTCTAATTTTTGTAGAACAAACCCTATCCACCCATAGAAAAAACCACGACTCTTGCCTCCATACGAGACTCGACCTAGCTCATATGGATCCATAGATTCTAGGCATTTCTTTGACTGAATCTTGACATGAACTTCAGATCTCAATGTCGACCCTCAAACTAGGGTTACCTCAATCAATATTATGCATGCATCTACTTATGTTCTGAATCTAAATTATAGTGCAAGCCCTCCTCCATTTATGTTGGCCTTTATCACAGACCTAGAGGTCTACTAACCACCACAAGAAAATATCGTATCAACCCTCTCTTCTATTTCATGTAGAAAATCTAACCAACGGGATTCAATCTGATCTTGTAATGTACTAAAACAAGATACTGAATCCTTCTTACAATTTGCAGAAACAAAACACGATCGCATAATCACATATAAGTAAGAGAAAGAAATAATCAATCGCACAACACAAGATGTATCTGGGGAAAGTAATTGCTCAAAACCCCTCTATCTCTATTGTGTATTAAGTCAAAGAATCATGAAACAATACAATGCTTAATCTCTCATGAGATTCTCCAACACTCTGCCAATTGTCTCCTACTAATCTAGGAAAAATCGGTCTAGTACTTAGCCAATTATCAACCTTCCTTCAGTCTGCCTTGCTCACACAATTCCTAGGGAATTAGCTCCCTATTAATTAGGAAAGTCAACCTTCCTTGATTGCGCAATCCATCATGGCATCCCAATGACTATAATTTCACATGGGCAATTTTGTATAAATACAACTAATAGTTATTTTCCCTTTAACCTCTGTCTCAACTGGGTCTTCCTTGGAACTGACATGCATGCAAATATTAATAGAGAATTATCAATTATCTGATTGATCACTCATTGTGAATTAAATCTAATTTAATTCAGTGGACCTCTCACTCGATCATCACTTAGTTAGAACTAGTTAATCTAATTTTAACTCAATTAGTTGAGTTAACTAATTCACACCTACACCCCACTAATGCATCAATTGCAATTGGACCCCCAAAATATTAGAATCCCTCTACATGCCTAATCTTAGACCCTCATGATCCATAAATATGCAAGTTCGCAATAAAATACTGAAATAAACATAAACACAGAGATGCAGTAGGAATAACACTTCATTTCATTAATACCAAATATTGAAAAATGCTTACAAACAGAATGGAAAACAAACTAGCTCAAGCGATGGTAGCTTATCTATGAGAAGAGATGTGGTGGCTACATGCCTATGAATTGTGTTACAATAAAGCTCAAGGGCCTTTTTATTATTGAAAAATAAGAGAAAACCCTAACCCGAGGAGATGTAACACCAACAGTTTATGGGCCCCACTGGGGTAGTTGGGAAACCAATTTCCCAGGGTCGTAACTTGGTCATATGATCTCTGTTTGACGCACACGATACCTCGTTAGAAAGATATCTCTGAGAACTAAAACCAATAATACAATTTCTACGAAATCACCAAACCTATCATGCCTAAAAAACATCGTTTGGGGCCTCAAAACTACTCCGGAAGTTCAAGACCTGAAAAAATGACAAAAATAGTAAACTATGCTATAATTAAGGAAACTAAAAAATTGAAAGATACAATGGAAAGGGCCCAAGTTGAATAGGCAGGTGGCCACCAATATCCACCTCGATCACCTCAACTCCAATTTTTTAAGCTAACTCAGTCATCATGACTTAGTTAACTGACCCAAGTTGTTATGAGATGAAATTACAATTTATTTAAGGGAAAAACAAATTAGACACCTCACATTCGTCACTCTTGGTACATCAAAATTACTCACCAGTGTAGGTGCATTTTTTTGTCCTTTATGGTTTCCAATTTCACTGTTTCTTGTTGCAAATTTCAACACCCCCTCTCAACAAGAAAGGAATTCAATCTATCCTGATATGGTACCTTTGGAATTCTGCATGCAACACTTATCTAGTGTTGTTTGCACTTGCAAATCCTGAAACTGAATAGCCTCCAAACAACTCAATCAATATAATGCATTTGTCATCAGAGTCTTCTGATTGCTGCTAGCTATTGCACCTATCTACTGGACTCTCTCCATTGCTGCTGACATCTGCATCCGCACCCTTTGCATTGTTGCCAACTCTGATTTGCGCTCCAGTATCTGACTTCTGTCACTCTGATTTATGTCTTCCTGACATTTGACTGCATCAATCTTGCTGATCCTTCCTGCTAATGTTGTACTGTGGTCTCCTCGTAGCTAAGTTTGATCCATGAGACACACCATCTCAATGGACCCTACCCAAATTTCTTATCTTGGGATTATGTCTACACATCACCCGATCTTTCACCTAGAGGTATGGCTGCATGTGCTCCCTCTGCCCATCTGGATCGAAATTTCCCCCTCATGGAGGTCTCTGCTTGAGTGGACGCTTCCACTCGATCTCCTCTCTGCTTCTCCAATTGTGGCTGCTCCACAACCTTCTAAGACTGCTTCTAAGGCTGCATGTTGAGAGTTAATTTGTACTCCCTCTCAACAGGAAAGTCTCTAACCTCTACTTTGCTCCTCAAAGCTTTGCATGCATATGTTACCTCAAGTGCATATAGGTTCTTGACTCGTGCACATTGTAATTTTCCCACCATTACAAAAGTTTCTAAAAAATAGTTGATTTTAAATCGATGATATCTCCCTCATCCGAGCTCCGGATTTATTTTCCATTTGGGAATCCAAATATACTATTTTTTTTTTAAATTTTACACCAAAATCTTCAGATGTTCTCTGCAAATTCACTTCCCAAAAAAATCCTGCTCTGATACCATGTAGAAAATATAACCAACGAGATTCAATATGATCTTGTAATGTACTAAAACAAGATATTGAATCCTTCCTACAATTTTTGGAAACAAAACACGGTCGCACAATCACATATAAGTAAGAGAAATAAATTATCAATTGCACAACACAAGATGTATCTGGGGAAAGCAACTGCTCAAAACCGCTCTATCTCTATTGTGTATTAATTATAGGAATCATGAAACAATACATTGCTTAATCTCTCATGAGATTCTCCAACACTCTGCCAATTGTCTCTCGTTGATCTAGGCAAACTCAGTCTAGTACTTAGCCAATTCTCAACCTTTCTTCAACCTTCCTTCAGCCTTCCTTACTAATGAAATTCCTAGGGAATTAGCTCCCTGTTAATTAGGAAAATTAGTCTTCCTTGATTGCGCAATCCATCATGGCATCCCAATGAATTTATAATTGCACATGAGAAATTTTGTATAAATACAACTGATAGTTATGTTCCCTTTAACCTTTGCCTCAACTGGGTCTTCCTCGCAACTGACATGCATGCAACTATTAATAGTGAATTATCAGTTATCTGATTGATCACTCATTGTGAATTAACCTAATTGAATTCACTGGCTGACCTCTCACTAGCTCATCACTTAGTTAGAACTATTTAAACTAATTTTAACTCATTTAAATGAATTAACTAATTCACACTTACACCCCAGTAATGCATTAACTGCAACTGGAATTCAAAAATATTAGATTAATACCTATACATGCCTCATCTTAGACCCTCAACTCGAATTTCTTGAGCTAAATCAATTATCATGACTTAGTTAACTTACACAAGTTGTTATGAGATGAAATTAAAATTTATTGTCCAATTTATTTAAGTGAAAAATAAATAAGACGCCCCACATTCCTCACTCCTGGTGCATCGAAATTCCTCACTAGTGTGGGTGCATTTTTTTTTGTCCTTTTTAGTTTCCAATTTCAATGTTTCTTGTTGCAAATTTCAACATTTCAGAACTTGATGCGGCCTTCATACAAGGACACCATTGAAATCACATGCCCAGATTCTCATGAGAAGCCTCTCTTAAGCTCGATCTGTCATAAGAGAACCAACAATATGTCATCCTACTTCTAGCTCGAACCGACCATTAAGGTATGAAACATTCTTGTGAACCCTCACATGATGATCTTGCTCTTGGAGGATGGTCATGGCCTCCCTTTAGAAACCCTTACTCGACCTACTTTAGGACTACATCTCTCTTCGCCCCCTTGATCAAATGAGCTCATTCTCACTTGATGTAATTTCCTTCATCCTAAGACCCCCTTAAATAGTTTTTCCTAGAACTCTTACGAACCCTCTAGAACTTACGGGTTTTATCCACTTAGACCTTAGGAAATATTATTTTCCCTTTTTAATTTTATTTTAAATTTTAAACCCCATATTGGGTCCAAAATCCATTTTCTTGGCTTCTTTTCCCACAAAGCCTTTTGTGACCAAACTCACACAAACTCATATCACTAGGCTTGTGGAGTACCTCCCAAGCTACACAATTCAACAACATAGTCTAGCTGTAGTAACCGTAACTTGGTCAAGCTCTTGTAGTCAAGCGAGGGCTTGGTTGGGTTCCCAAGTTGCAAATTAAGTAACGGTAGTTGCGAGGGCATGATAGGGTCAAGGCATGCACATTAGGAATGAAAAGGAATTTTAACACATGTCGGATAATGTCAATGCATGTTGAAGAGTGTTAGGGAGTGTCGGGGCATATCAAGGGATAACTAGGACAAAATGCATGGAAAGGAACGAATAAGAGTGTGTGATAGGGAGTGTCAGCGAATTCAAGTGTGCTAAGGACAAAGTGTGTTAGGAGAAGTTCATAATATGATTTATAGGAGGCAAGCCTACGGTTGTTATACATGGCTCGACATAGCAGTTTTTGACAAAGGGAGATCAATTTGTGCTAGGCACAACATTGTTTTGCCTTTAACTATTTTTTATATGAGATGTGGCACACTTTGGCTACATGCTCATGTTTTAAAATATTCTAGATAATTTCATATTTTACATTGTTGTGTATAAGTTTTGGGGCACTTGACTTGTGTTGGCTTATATCTTGTGTGCCTTGTGTATCTTGCAAACTCTCAGTTAATGTTCTGATGTTTATATGAACTGAACATACATGTGAAATATTTCCTATGCAAGCTATGTTGCTTAGTTGTTTTATGGCCATGGCTAGATCATGTGATCCTTGTCTTGGTAACTAGTCAAGTGGGACAAGTTGAGCTTGGACATGAGTGGCATAAGATGAGTTATAGGCAATTTTTAGGTGAACAAGCTGGCACAATTTACTTGTAGTAGGTGCAATTGGTCAAGTTGTTGCAGTTGAAGCAAGCCAATATTGTCACATGAAATGCAGTAGCCAAGGAATTGATTGGGTTCCAAAGTCGTGAAAACATGTAGAGGCTAACTGTGAGGACATGAGTGCCAAGGCATGCTAGGGAATGCTAAGATGTGTCAGATAGTCCGAAGGCATGTCAAACATGATAAGATGTGCCAAGTGATAAGGCATGCCAAGATGTGCAAGGGTGTGTCAATGCATGCCAGGGATTTTCAAGGCAACAAAAGGGAGAAACAAGTTAAACTACAAGGAAATGAACACATAAGAGGGTTAATAAGTCATCAAGTTACCTTTTCCAAGAGAGGCATGCTAGGCACACCAACACTAGGTGCCAATAGATGCTAAGTGCAAAGTCTTAGTGCATTATCAGTGCCAAGTCTTCTTTTGTTGCTTCTCATCTACTTTCCAACAGTTGATCTCAAATAAATTTAATATTAAACCATGCCAAATTATACCAAGGCATGTTAACGTATTCCATACATGCTAAGACTTTCCAAGCACCAACACGTGCCAAGTGCCAATATGTGTCACATTGTGTTATGCATGCTATGAAGTGGAAGGGCATGTTGAAGAGTGCTAAGGTGTGCTAGAGAGTGCTAATGCATATTGAGGAGTGTTAAGGAGTACTAGGACAAAACATTAAGGGAGCACTAGGTCAAAATTCATGGAAGTTAATGAATACAAGGAATGTGTGCCAAGGACTAGTGTTAATGAGTGCTAGTTGTCATGCCAAGGAGGGAGCGAAAAGGTATGATAAGGATTGGTAAGGCATGCTAGGGAATATCAAGGCATGTTAATAAGTCTCAAAGTGTGCTTGGGAGTTCCAGGGTGTGCTAATTATATGTGCCAAATAGTGCCAAGATATGCCAATACATGCCAGGTGCTAAGGATGTGTAGGGTGCTAGGGTATGTCAATATGTGTCAAGAAGTTTCAAGGAAATAAAAGGAAGAACCAATAATAGGGTTAATAAGTCGGGAAATTATATTTTACAAAAGTGGAATGCTAACCACACTAATAATAGGTCCCAATACATGCCAAGTGGCATTGTGTGCCAAGTGCCAATGTATGTCAATGCATTCAACCAAGTGTTCCAGGGCATTCTAGGGACTAAATGCATGCCAACACATGCTAGGAGAGTTCTATGCTTTGCTAGCGCATGCCACCATGTGCTTGAGCGTTAGTGTCATGACAAGATGTTCTAGGTACAAAGATGTTCCAAGACATGTAAGGTGATAAGAAATGTTAGTGTGTGCCAAAGAATTAATTTAAGGTGTGCTTGTATTGTTGAGGAGTGTTAGGTCTTTCTCATTAATAGAATTGACAAAGCTTGATTATGTATTAAATAATATATTTCCTACACACACTAGTGGGACTTTATCTGAAGGGAATTTTCTATATAATAAACTTAATAGATATGAATCATGTGTTGACCCATAGGAAAACTTTATTCGACTAGTCTTTACTTGAGGGAAATGATACACACTAATTACTTCTTAAAAAATTGGCTAACTCTAACCACTATGGCCTTGGACATATTATAAAAAATACTCCACAATAATGGTATTAAATCGTTATATTTTGACAAAAAAATATTAACAAGAACATAACGTCATCAAAAACTCATTGGAATGATCAATGGTGACGAACATTTTTTGACCGTCACCAAAAGTAACAAAAATAGCATCGGTGAGGGTCATTAAAAGTTCGTCACTAGAAGTGTCACCAAAGAGAGAATTAGTGATGGGCCTTTAAAGACCCTCACCAAAAGTGTCATTAAAAATGGCTTTGGTGATGGACCTTAAAGGACCATCACTATATACACTTACAACGATGCTTTTTTAAGGACCGTCACCATATGCGACATTGGTGACGGACCTTAAAGGTCCGTCACAAGCATGACCCTCACCAATGTCCATTTTTCTTGTAGTGGCAATGCTGCCCACTTGAAGACTTCATATGATGAAATTCTTGCTGCTGTTATGCACCTTGGTTGCTGCTCTTATCATGCTACCCTCTTCTTCACCTTTCTTTGCTTTTCTACCATAGAAAGTCTGGTCCTTTGCAACCCTTGACAACACATGATCTAGCTTTTTCTTGCCTTCTAGGAGCTCGATATTGAATATGGTGTATCTCTGTTATTTCAAATCCTCAATATCTGATTTTTTTTCCTGTAGTAGACCTCTGAGTCGTCTTTCCAATGCCATAGGTCTGACCCAATTTGGATTCTTCAAGAGATATTTATACCCAATCTCTCACAATGCCCTAATTATGGACTGTTTCAGCAGAGCGCACTTGTACGGCGTGCCAAGTGTCACTATTTCTACATTTGGCTCTGAAATTGATAAAGTAAAAACTATAGACTGTGCACTATCTACCACCTTTTATGGAATTCCAATCTCATACTCAGAGAGAGCGTTATGACATATTTACCAAGGTCACTTCTTTGAGATGAATTTCAAGAGCCTGCAAAAACCCCGACTTCCACAGATCATATCTCCAAAAAAATTGTGCACCTTGATCTGAAATTTTCACAGTAGCTTCCTCAGGATTTTGGCTTCACCACATAAAAATTTCAGCTTCTTAACCTTTGTAGAAAAATAATTAGAGAAAAAATTCCACAATCACCTGTTTCAGATGGCGAAATCCCTTGCCTAAGGAGGAAATGAAGATCACAATTTATATAAATGCTTAAGTTGAGAGGGGCTTCAAAAAGTGAACGTGGGAGGGATTTTAGGAGCTTAAAAAATATTAATTATGAATTTTCAATGACCCATGCCCCAACCCCATGGGGTTTTAGCCCACTAATTGGGGGTACAAACCTCAAACATGAATATCTCTCAAACCGTGAAGAATTACATGGCGTGCCATATATCAACTAAAACATCTCGACAAGTAGAAACCATCAAAAGAATTATTGACCCAGAATATATTAATTTGGTAGGTCAAAATTCCCATGCAATATTGGGTTAGCCCTTGGTGCTGCTTGGGTTGACATCAATGACAACCGCTGATCAACATATTTTTCTTTTCTACTGCTGTCACTGTCTTTTTAGTTTCTACTGTTATATTCTAGCTCTGCTGCATAATTGTTCTGTTTCTTCCGTTACCTATGTCTTTTGTGTTCCGTTCACATGCATATCAACATTTCATCAATCAGAGGGTCATCGTACTCCGCCTCTTTTAACTTCCCAATCTGACGAAATTCGCACACCAAATTGCATGTTATTTAATTGCTCCCAACCTATGTGAAATAGCTGGTTTTAGAATGCCACACGTCGCCCTCTTAACGCTGTCGCGTTCGTTTCACCTTTTACCACTTATCTTCCAAAAGCGGTGCGACAAACACTTACCGGTTTTGTAATCCTGCCTTCACTGTTCCGTTTATTTTCTGTTTCTGGTTCCACATATCATTTGACGATTGTCAATGATTTACATGCCACTACGATCAATCCTTCATCACACTGTTCTGCTCATGCTCCGGGTCCTTTTTCATATTTTCAGGTCTTTCCTTTGTAACCCGATTCGATCTTTGCTTCCATGGTTTTCTTCATAAAACACTTAGCTCCAGATTTAACTTTGGTTGAAGGGTCCCACAACACAGTGACCAATCATAGTGCATCGCATTTCGCTTGCCCGCAAGTTTTAACGTTTTATGTTCTAATGCTCCTTTGTTATCCGATGCGATTTAACAACGGAAAATCCCATACTCCTGTACTTGAAATGCTTTAGGTTTCAACTTCGATCTGTATCGCGTCTGCTCTCTTTATCGCACTTCGGTGAATCCTGTTACCCAATGTGCCTTCGTCCATCTGATCTCCCGATATGCGATATTCCTCCTGGCCCGATTGCGATATGCGATGAACTTCACATCGCATCATCACATCGCCACTTCGCGGTATACGATGAACTTCGCATCACCGATGTGTGATATTGCACTGTGCCGCCACATGTCCCTTCGCATCACCACATCACATCGCAACTTTGCATTGCCACTTCATTATTGCACTTCGCACTTCGACGATTCAAACCGATTCTCAAGCGCTTATTCTCCTGAGCTTGCGATGTTCGATATGTGATCGGGTCCCACCTGATTGCAATATAATCTCTACCGTCGATCTCCTTTAATCTCATCCGTTGATCACTTCAGTCCATGACTGTACTTTTGGGCTTTAGGAAAGCGGGTCCTAGTTCACGGCACTATGGAAGCATTCCTTGGTAGGAATGGTCATCAGGCATGTGCTACCGTAGTGAATGACAATTGTCGATCTGCGGTCAACGCCTGATGGGCGGGTCATCTACGGAGGCACCCCCTTGGGTTAACCATCAGGCTATTTGTGCCCTCGCGGTACCATTGATCCCATGTCAACGTTAACTGTGCTCATAATATGTGCACAAGGTTTAGCCTTCGCTGCCTCTGCTGCCTTCATTGTTCAACTGCTACCTTCGCTGCCTTTGTTGCACGCCTCTGCCTTCGCTGTTCAACTGCCCTTGCTACCTCTGTTGCCTTCGCTGCCTCTGCTACACGCCTTTGCCTTCACTGTTCAACTGCCCTTTCTACCTCTGCTGCCTTCACTGCCTCTGCTACCTATGCTGCCTATGCTTCTTTGCTGTTTCTTCGAATCTCTCCTGAGCTTGTTCTTTTGGTTATTGCACTTGTTGCATGTGCCGATCTCTCCTGAGCTCATTTGCCATCAATGACAATATTTCCAATAGTCTCCCCCTTTAGCATTGATGGAAACACATCCACCAACACTCCCATACTTCCTTCAAGACTTCCTCCCCCTTTCATTCTGAGAAGTATCTTGTCTTTCTTCCTCTGCCTGCTTTACAGAAGAGCCTTTCTTATTTTGCTTGCTTTTCCTCCCCCTTTGACATCAATGGCCAAGGGTTGCACTTTTCCCAGTGTGGTTTCTATATTTTCATAATACTCTAATCTTGAGGACCTGTTCCATGTACTGCTCCATTGGATCTTTTGTGACAATTTTTATTGACTGCTCTCCCCCTGGAATGATGCTTTCTTGTCTGATATTGACTATCACTTGTCTTCTGCACTGGTCATGTTCCTTGTATGCAGCCTTTAATTTTATTTTATTTTTTTATTTCTGATCATGTTAGAGAGTAACATCTGCAAACACTACCCCTAGTTTGTCTCTTAGATATTCGAATGGTTCTTTAGCAAGAGGTTTTGTGAATATGTCTGTTGTTTGTTCCTTGGTTGGTACATATTCCAACTTTACTAATTTCTGTGCTACTTGTTCTCTGAGGAAGTGGTACTTTATTGGGATGTGCTTTTTTTTTTTAATGAAGTACAGGATTTTTTTATATACTTATTGCACTTGTATTGTCACATTTAATAGAAATGGGTTCATCAATGCTTACATTCATGTTTTGGAGAGTTTGTTTCATCCACATTATTTGTGTGCAACATGTTGCTGCTGCTATGTATTCTACTTCTGCTGTAGATAAAGACATAGAAGTTTGCTTCTTGCTTAGCCATGCCACCAGACCTTTTCCCAAATAAAATGCACCTCCAGTTGTGCTTTTCCTGTCATCCACACAGCTGGCCCAATCTACATCTGTGTATGCTGTCAATGTGAAGCTTTTTCCTTTTGGATAACATAGGCCATAATGTGAAGTTCCTTGTATATATCTAAATATTCTCTTGATTGCAAGTAAATTATTTTGTTTTGGTGCTGCTTGATATTTGCCACAAGTACCACTACCAACATAATGTCTAGTCTAGAAGCAGTTAGGTATAGCAGACTTCCTATCATGGATCTGTAAAGTTTTTGATCTACATCTTTTGATCCATCATTAGCACATAGTTTGCATCCAGTGATCATGGGAGTTGTCACAGGTTTGCAGTCTTCCATTTGGAACCTTTTAAACACCTCTCTTAAGTATTTTTCTTGTGAGATGAATGTTCCTGTGTTCTTTTGTCGAATTTGAAGTCCTAAATAGAAGGTGAGCTCTCCAATCATTGACATCTCAAATTCTGATTTCATTTCTTCAGTAAATCCTTTTGCTAACTCATCTTTGTTGCTACCAAACATGATGTCATCTACATATACTATTACAATTAAGAGTTCATCTTCATTAGCCTTTATGTACAAATTTTTGTCTACTCCTCCTTTCTTAAACCCTTGTTTTTGCAAGTATTTGTCCAGTCTTGAATACCATGCACGAGGAGCTTGTTTCAAACCATATAAGGCTTTCTTTAATCTGCACACATATTCATGTTTCTCTGTTAATGAGAATCATTCAGGTTGTTCCATGTAGAATTCTTCCTCTAAATATCCATTCAGGAAGGCAGACTTCACATCCATTTGATATACCCTGAAATCATGATAGCATGCAAAGGCCAAAAACATTTTGATTGCTTCCATCCTGGCTACAGGGGCAAAGGTTTCATCATAATCAAGTCCTTCAATTTGTGAATATCCCTTGCATACAAGTCTGGCTTTATTTTTGATTACCTGCCCTTTTTTATTCATCTTATTCTTGAATATCCATTGTGTGCCAATGAAATTTTTCCCAGTGGGTCTTGGAATTAATTCCCAGGTATTTTTCTTCTCAATTTGGTCCAGTTCTTAATTCATAGCATTTACCCATTTTTTGTCTTTGCTGGCTTCTTCGAACTTCTTTGGCTCTATTTGAGATAGCATGGCTAGATATACTTCTTTTGTCTGTTCAGCAAGTTGTCTTCTTGTCTGGACTCCCACACTTTTGTCCCCAATGATTTGATCTTCTGGATAGTTCTTTTGAGTGTATATTGAGGGACCCTTTGAGTTTAATTCAATATCTTCTATTTTCTTGTTATGTTCATCATTATCTTGGTTCTCAGCTTCATGATCATCTAGAGGATTGGCGCAGCTTTTGTTACTTGTACTGTTTGGTAGATCTTCGTCAACTCTTACGTCAATGCTTTCCACAATTTTTTGCAATCTTTTGTTGTAACACCTATAACCCTTACTTTTGGATGCATATCCTAAAAATATTCCTTCATCAACTCTTGCATCAAACTTCTCTAGTTTTTCATCATTAATTTTTATGAAAAACTTACTTCCAAAGACTCTAAAGTGCTTGATTGATGCTGGTTTACCATGCCATAATTCGTAAGGAGGCTTATCACAATTTGGTCTTAGATGAGCTTTGTTGAGAATGTGAACAGCTGTGTGTACTGCTTCTACCAAATAGGTTTGGGGAATGTTACTTTCTTGCATCATGGCTCTGGCAATCTGTTGTACTAACCTGTTTTGTCTTTCTGCCACTCCATTCTGTTGAGATGTACCTGCAATTGTAAATTGTTGTTTTATCCCATGTTCATTGCATAGGTCTGCAAAATCATAGTCTTTGAATTCACCTCCTCTGTTTGATCTGATGCATTTTAGCTTGCATCCTGTTTGATTTTATGCCAATTCCTTGAATATCTTGAATTTCTCAATTGCTTCAGATTTATATTTTAGAAATTCCACCCACGTCAATCTGGTAAAATCATCTATTATTAGCATGAAATAATATTCTCCACCTGGTGCATTAGTTCTTGAAGGTCCACACAGGTTCATGTGTACAAGCTGAAGTGGCTTACTTATAGATAATTCATCTTTGGTCTTGAAAGATGTGCGGGTCTGTTTGCCCAATTGGTAGGATTTACATATAGTATTTGGAGGCTTCTTTATTGTAGGCATATTTATGACTTCTTTCTTCTTGCTCAGACTAATGATGTGGTCAAAGTTTAAGTGTCCCAATCTTCTATGCCATAACCATGATTCATCAAGTTTGCTTATGTGGCATGCTTCATTCTCTTCTTCCAATATATAGACATTACTTTCTATTCTAACACCTTTGATCAAGGTCTTTCCTGTGGTGCTCGATCTTACTTCACAATATTGGGCTCTAAAAAGGACCTCACAGCCTTTATCACACATTTGACTGACACTTAGCAGATTGGATTTCAGCCCATCCACAAATAGTACATATTGAGCCTCTCCTCTTCCATTATTCATACTGACTAAGCCTTTTCCTTTGATTTTCCCTGCTTTATCATCTCTGAATGTTACATTTCCATATTTATTTTCATCAAAGGTTACAAACTTTCTTCGATCTCTAGTCATATGCTTTGAGCATCCACTGTCCATATACCATTGGCCTTTTTGATCTTGAGCTATTAGAGCAAGGTCACACTTATTCAAATTATTTTTCCACTGCATGCATCCTTCTGTTTGGTACCTTTCCTGAGAAGATGGACCACATTCTCTGAGAGAATGAAATTTGTGACACTTGTGCTCAATTTGATGGCAGTCAAAGCATTTGATTATGTTTCTGAATGGATTATGTACACGAGTGAGTTATCCATTGTTCATCAACCTCCTT
This sequence comes from Pinus albicaulis, assembly GCA_034641835.2. NCBI lineage: Eukaryota > Viridiplantae > Streptophyta > Pinopsida > Pinales > Pinaceae > Pinus > Pinus albicaulis. The sequence goes on from CM076581.1 coordinate 1,624,115,723, forward strand.
GAGTTTTCATACATCAGTCTTTGTCCATTTTCTCTACACTCCATGGCTTTATGGTCGTACCCCTTACAATAAAAACAATACCCATGGAAACGATTAGTGTACCTGGTGAAGGGTTGTCCTCTCCATTTGTTTTCTTGAGGTAGTCTTCTCATTTTTGCATCCTTTGCTGGTTGAAATCAATTATCTTTGTCTGACAGTATGCAACAATATGTCCTAGTTTGTGACAGACAAAACAAGTGACATTTCTCATAGGAGGAAATAATATCCTTTGAGATCTTCCGAACTTGTTCAATTGATCTTCAGGAACAATTGAACTTTTTGCAACTGCTTGCTTCTTCCTCTCATTCTTTGTCTCTTGATGTTGCTGCTTGTTTCTGTTTGTTTCATCACACATCAAGTTCTTGCTGGCTTCTGCTTCTGTGGTTCCATTTTGAGTTGCTTCATCATTCCTTTCAATGTCTGCCTTCTTTGAGGTCTCCATGGAGGCAATCTCATCTCCGAGATGCTTACACACCCTGCTCCTTCTATCAGTCTTCTAGCTGCACTAATGTCAGATTGATGAGAGTTAATTTTTTCTTTTACAGCTTTCACAAAAATGATATTCTGGTTATCCTCTACCTTGGATTTGTTGGTTTCTCCTTCATAACCTATCCCAGTCTTCATGAGAGGATATCTTTGAGCATTTAGAATATTTTCCAACTGTTCAGTTCTTGTCATTCGAGAAGTGTTCATTATCAATTCCCCTTGGGTGTTTTCTAGTTTCTTTCTCAGGCATACCACTTATTTTTCCAATTTCTCTTTCTCCTGATGTTTATCCTTAATTTTCTTTAGCAGAATGTCTTCCACCTTCTTGGATTCTTCAAGTTCTACTTTCAATTGAATGAGGTCTTCTGAATTTGGTACCTCTTTTACATATTTGAGGAGAATGTATTTCTGTTTTTTGCATTTGAGTTTAAGTCTATCTATTTCCTCTAGGGCACTTCTTAGCTCCCCCTCAAGATCTACCTCACCTTATTCCTCATATTCTAGAAGGAATCCTTTAGACTCTTCCTTGTCCATCAACACAAATTCAGAGGTTCCTTCTTCATTTGAGGATTCATCTGAGTTTTTAGATGCACTGCTATCTTGCTAAGCGTAAAGGGATTTTCTATTGAATCTCTTCCATTTCTGCCAGTTATAAGTTTTGGTTTTCTCTGTATCTTGAGTCTGATTATTTGTTTTCTTGTAAGGAAACTGTGATGCATAGTGCCCAACTCTTCCACAGTTAAAGCATTTAAATGGAAGTTTACCTTTATACTTATCTGAGCCTCTATCCAATCTTCTGATAAATTTGGCCTCTTCTTCATCAGAGCAGGAGCATGTATCTTCCTTTTCTTCTTTGCTCTTCTTAGCCTTAAAGGTTTCCTCCCTCACATTTGACTTCCTTTGTGGAAGTGTCATCTCATAGGCTGTTAAGTTTCCAAGTAATTGGTTCATGGTCGAAGTTTCCCAATCAGTTGTTTCTTCTATGGTAGAAACCTTGGGATTAAAACTGGATGGTAAAGATCTCAATATATTTTGAACAATTACACATTATCTAATGGTTTCTCCTAGAGATTTCATATTATTCACAATTTCTGCAACTTTTAAGAAGAAGCTGGAAACATCTTCTTCTTCATTCATTTTTATATTTTCAAATTGGGCTCGATAGACTTGTAGTTTGGCCATATTCACCTTTTTATCTCCCTCATGGATACTTTCTAATGTATCCCATATTTCTTTGGTAGTCTTGTTGTGCATTACTTTGATAAATTCTTGCCTCACACAGACCACTTAAGAGAGCATTCATGGCTTTGGAATTAGCTATAAAATCTTGTTTGGCTTCTTTTTCTATGTCAGAATCCTTTGGGGCATATCCCAAATCCACAGCAGCCCAAACTTCTATTCCTAGAGACATTGTGTACGTCCTCATTCTTATTTTATAGAAGGCATAATTTGTACCAGTAAACAAAGGGGCTTTATTTGTTAAGCATCCTTCTAGACTAGCCATCTTGGGGACCTAGGATCTCCTTCCAGTTGTTAAACTGATACAGAAGGAACTTGGCTCAGATACCAATTGTTGAACCCTTGGTTAAACTGAGAGGGGGGGGGTGAATCAGTTTAATACAGTCATGTTCTTGTAAAACTTTCTTTTACACTTATTTACATCTTCGTTTCCTGATCAACTTAATAAACAATGGAACAAGAATCTTAATAAGTGAGCAACAGGTATTAAGTAGATTAAATACAGAATATCAACACATTATCATCATGCACATAGACAACAGATATAAGTGGAAACCCATAAGGGAGAAAACAACATCTTATTATTGTTGTGATGCAAAGGCAAGCTCCAACTCCCTCTCGCCATTGATTTTATGTAGGCTCCAACCTACAGGAGGCTACTACCTCAATTCTGCAAGCTACAACTTACAAGGAAGCTCCAACTCCCATCTATTTTCTGCAGGCTACAACCTACAGGAGGCTCCTACCTCATCCAGCTACAACTGGACATCTATCAAGCTACAACTTGATATGGAAGCACCAACTTCCTCACTGTACAATAAAATCATATGTTGATTTACCTGGATATCATCTCTGTTTTTCTCCTTCTTTTTTTTGCTATCATTCCAGCCTTCAAATTTACTTTATATCATCTCTGGATCTTTACAACTCCTCTCTCTGCTCCTTCTTCTTCTTACACTCTCTAACCTCTCTATGCATACCGATATTACATGTTTTATACAGATAGCTTTTTGACTGTTTGCATTCTATAGAGAATATGAAGTGAACAGGCACGACTCTTTGCCTTCCACCATCTCATTTTCTCGCTCATCATTTCAGGAGGTTACAACACTGTCTACTCATTTCAGAATTAAATTGGAGTTTTTCTTTGCCTACAGAGACTTGAATTTGCATCACATACAATAAAAATAATTAAATCATTTACATTTACAGATACAATAATATTTCAATTCAGTCCTTTCAGCTCTTGGTTCGCCATATATTTTTCTTTTTTGCTGTTGTCACTATCTTTTCAGTTTCTGCTTTTATATTCTAGCTCTGCTGCATAATTGTTTTGTTTCTTCCATTATCTGTGTCTTTTGTGTTGCGTTCACATGCATATCAACCTTTCATCAATCGAACGGTCATCGCACTCCGCCTCTTTTAACTTCCCAATCCGAAGGAATTCACACACCAAATTGCATGTTATTTAATTGTTCCCAACCTACATGAAATAGGTGGTTTTAGAATGCCACACGTCGCCCTCTTAAATCTATCACATTAGTTTCACCTTTTACCACTTATCTTCCAAAAGCGGTGTGGAAAACACTTACCGGTTTTGTAATCCTGCCTTCACTATTCCGCTTATTTTCCGTTTCTGGTTCCACGTATCATTTGACCATTGACGATGATTTACATGCCTCTATGGTCAATCCTTCATCACACTATTCTGCTCATGCTCCGGGTCCTTATTCATATTTTTAGGTCTTTCCTTTGTAACCCAAGTTGACCTCCGCTTCCATGGTTTTCTTCATAAAACACTTAACCCCAGATTTAACTTTGGTTGAAGGGTCCCACAACGTAGTGACCAATCATACTGCATCGCATTTCTCTTGCCCGCAGTTTTTAACATTTTATGTTTTAATGCTCCTTTGTTGTTTGATGCGATCTAAAAACGGGAAATCCCATACTCCCAGACTTGAAATGCTTTAGGTTTCAGCTTCAATCTGTATCGCGTCCGCTCTCTTTATCGCACTTTGGCGAATCCTGTTACCCAATGTGCCTTCGTCCATCTGATCTCCCGATATGCAATATTCCTCCTGCCCCGATTGTGATATGTGATGAACTTTGCATCACCGATGTGAGATATTGTGTTGTGCCGCCATGTGTCCCTTCGCATCGCCACATCGCATCGCAACTTTGCATCGCCACTTCATTATCGCACTTCGCGCTTCAGCGATTCAACCCGATTCTCAAGCGCTTATTCTCCTGAACTTGCGATGTCCGATATGCGATCAAGTCCCACTTGATTGCAATATAATCTCTGCCATCAATCTCCTTTAATCTCATTCGTTGATCACTTCAGTCCATGACTGTACTTTTGGGCTTTAGGAAAGCGGGTCCTAGTTCACGGCACTGCGGAGGCATTCCTTAGTACGGAATGGTCATCAAGCATGTGCTACTGCAATGAATGACAATCGTCGATCTGCGGTCAATGCTCGATGGGCGGGTCAACTGCCGAGGCACCCCCTTGGGTTAACCATCGGGCTGTTTGTGCCCCCACGGTACCCTCGATCCCAGATCAACGTTAACAGTGCTCATAATATGTGCACGAGGTTTAGCCTTTGCTGCCTCTGCTGCCTTCGTTGTTCAACTGTTACCTTCGCTGCCTTTATTGCACGCCTCTACCTTCGCTGTTCAACTGCCCTCGCTGCCTCTACTGCCTTCGCTGCCTTTGCTACACACCTTTGCCTTTGTTGTTCAACTGCCCTCACTACCTCTGCTACCTTCGTTGCCTCTGCTGCCTAAGCTGCCTATCCTTCTTTACTGCTTCTACGAATCTCTCCTGAGCTTGTTCTTTTGGTTATTGCACTTGTTGCATGCACTGATCTCTCCTGAGCTCCTTTGCCATCAATGACAATATTTCCAATAGGGATAAGCTTGGAAGTGTTGGTGTTACTATTTTCAAGGATGATTTGGTGAGCCTAGAACTTCTAGGCATTCCCAAGAGTTGGTATAGCGACCAGGATTTGGTAAATGGGAGGGATAAGCTACCAGAGTGGGAGCGATTGTGGTTCGACTTGGTCTAGGAAGAGATTAAGAGAAACACTAGAAACGAGACATTTTCCAAAGAAAATGAATTTTCATTAGTTATTAAAGGAAATAAATCCAAGGGAAACAAGTCCCAAGGCAAAGAGGGAAAGATGAAATACTTGTCCAACATCAAGTGTTTTCATTGTCACAAGTTCGGGCATTATGCCACGAAATTTCCATAGAAGAAGGAAAGCAAGAAGGAGCCTGTAGTTGCAGCAACAAGTGAAGATTTAGCTTCACAATTAGAGCTTGATTTTACTCTCATTGCATGCATATAAAGCACCGTAATAGGAAGCATGTGATATCTCGATAATGATGCCTCATTCCATATGACAATGAATAGAGATCTCTTCAGGTACTTGGAGGAGAAAGACCTCAAGCATAACATAGATTTTGGATATGATGGGAGGTATAGTGCGACAAATATTGGTACAGTTACTTTTTAGAGAGAGTATATTTCCTCTCTCAGACTCAGATGTGTTGTTTGTTCTAAGAATAAAGAAGAATCTTTGTTTATCTTCTTCTTCTTCTACTTCTTCTTCTTTTTTAAATTTTCCAGAGCGGTATTGGAAGACCACGGCTATGATGTGATATTTATAAAAGGAAAGGTTTTCCTTAGACACATCAATATGGGACGAGTAAAGCTAATTAATGTACGATTCAAGAATTTTTATGCTCTTGAGGTTGAAGATGTATGAAAAACTTTGAGGAACAAGGAAAATGGTAGAGACATGGTGGTTTAGGGACCATAAATTAACTCTCAATATGTAGCCTAAGCAAAAGCCTCAGAAATTTATGGAGCAACCACAATTGGAGAAGCAAACACTAGAAAATTTGGCGCAATTTCCAACGGCCAAATCGTCGCTATTCCGACACACATTCGTCGCAAGAGCGACAGTTCGAGGACGGGAAAAACGTGGCCTTTAAAAAAAAATGCTACTCAGTACCTTAATCAATTCATTAGCTCAAATATAGAAACAAAATTTGTGAAACATGAGGTGGAGCTCCCTTTTATTAATTCACTGAGGAAATTACATACATTAATACATCATCCAGCCCAGATTCGGGCAATAACAAAATACGACAACCTGTTACCGCCTCTCTGGCTGTGTGTCTATTCTCTTCTCCTATCAAAACTTCTCCTCTAGTCCTATTTACATTCTACATTATAGATCTTTGGCCAAAGGCCAAAATAGATTATTCAAACGATTACATAACCAAACGCAGAATTTAGCTTTTCAGCCTTCAAAATTAGATAATTTAGCAAAACTGGTTGTAGCCAATCTCTAGCTTTTGTCCTTCACAGATTTGGTCTCGGCTGCCTTTGGGTCGATCTTGTTATCATGGCTGAAGCTTCTAAAAATGAGGTGGTGATCAAGGAGGTTTGGATCTGCTGCAAGGATTTGTTGTGCTGGCAACGGTGCAAGATCTGATCTTGCACTAGGATCAACGGTCACAGTAAGTACTCTAACTACTAAATAAATGTTGGAGATATCGATAAGTTACAAAGAGTGACTAAAAGTAATAAATCATGTAATAAATGATTAATTAGTGCTATGTTGAATTAAAAATATGAAAAATAAATTTTATATGAAATATGTCACTGTGCTTGGAGTAGTGCAAGATGAGGGTGCATAAAAGAGGTAAAACAATGGTAAGTGGTTATGATTTAGGAAGGGTAAAATGGAAGAAAGAGAGAAAATTAGGGGGCTAACATCCTCCCATCCATAAGCTATTGTATGTCCTCACAAAAATCTTTACCTTTGCAAAAAACCTTCAAAAATTTGAGCATTCCAGCTCAATCCTTCTCTGACATACTGACATTAGCCTGCAATGTTTCAAACTTCTTCTTTCTGATGTTCCTTAGTTTCTTTGTCACCTTTTTAAGTCACTTGAAACATTGCGTAGCTCGGTACTTCCAAACTCTAACTTCTCCTTTCTTTTTCTGGATCTCCGCAGTTAATTTTTCTTTACTCTGTTCTTTATTCTCATGCGCTTTAGCTATGAGCTATTCTAAGTTCTGCACTTGAAGCTCTAGTTCAACTATCTGAGTAGGAGGAGTTACCACATCTTCTTCTTCTCATGTCTCGACAAGGGTAGTATCTTCTTCAAGGACCTCAGTATCCCTCGGAGTTTCAACAAATGCTTCTTCCTCTTCTTCTTCTTCTTCTTCTTTTTCTTCTTCTTCTTTTTCCTCTTCTGGTTCTTCTTCTTCTTCTTCTTCCTCTTTTGGTTCTTCTTCTTCTTCTGGTTCTTCTTCTTAAATTGGTGCAGGAGGGGATTCAACGTCTTCTGGGGACTGTGGTTCCTTGCCTGCACTAGATTCTTCATTCTTTTTCTGGGTCTTTTTAATGAAATCGACCAATAGACTGTCATCTTTGACCTCTACAGATTTTGATGCGTCCGCAAGGACTGATAGGTTTTCTTCTTCGGGGGTCTGTGCCTATAATGGTGGCGTAGAAGGAGTCTCTTCGACAGGTGCACTAGCTGTCTTCTTATTTGGAGATGGGGCCCTTTCTTCTGTTGATTTTTCAGGTCGTTTCGTTTTTGCACTGGTGCAAGAAGGACTCCCCTTTACATTCTTACTATGACCCTTGCTTATGTTGGTGCGGTCCTTTGTCTCCTTCCTAGCAGTTGTCTTTTTATGTAGCTATTTTAACAGTGCCTCCCAGGTCATGCCTTTAATTTCTAATTGTTTCCGGACCAAAATATTTATCAGGCCATGGTGATATAACTTCTTGTCGGCCTAGTCTGCCCGTCCGTCCTACACACCCTTGGCCATTTTTTCCAAGCTCTTAAGTAAAAAATAGAGGAAATCAATCCTCCACCAGACGTGTCAGCCGCCTTCGAAATGCTGCAACATCCTAAAATGGTACACAAAAGTGAGGGAGTACCTTCCCTCATAGGTTACAAATTTTTGTAGGATGAAAATGAGGTCCCGCCACTGTCCCAGCAGGGCACTGCGCAAAATTCCTTTCTTCCAATCTACCTTCATATTCTTGTCGACAATGAAATGCTGCCATCGATTCCTTTCTAGCTTCTAATTTTTAAAATACTACTCACCAGTATTTTCCAAGCTTGTTGCTGCTGCTATAAACTCTTCCATAACCTCAAATTTTAGAGGCCCAATTTTTACTCAGCCATTTTTGAAACTTCTGGAAAACTATAGGGCCACTTCACTATTGTGTCCGTCAAAATTTTGCAATAATTGAAGAAAGCTTGAGTCTCTCAATAGTACAAGACTATTGCGATACTCAGCAGTCTGTTCTACCATACTGAGGGATGAAGGTTGGCTTCGAACATGTGGTATCGCTGCTTAACGATTATGAACAATCATGAATTTACGTGCAACACCGGGAAAATTGGTTCTTATAGATAGAGATCCAACTATCCACCATCCCTTCCATCTTATCACCCATTCATTCCACTAAAATAGTCGTGGACATGCGACATCTTTAAGATCGTTCCGGACTGTTGCTTGTGACGTGGTTTTAAAATCTAGGTGGGGTAATCATTATGAGTGAAGGACATCTAGGATTATGGCGAGGAGGGGAAATTATATCCAAGCAACGGTTAAACACTTCCACACTTCTTCATAATTCAAAAAAGAACTTTAGCATTCATTAAAAAATGATCATGATTCTTAACTTAAAAACACCTTATACTTTAAATAATTTTCTCCTAGTTAATATGATAGCACAAGTACTCATCGACTAAGTGAAAGGAATTCTTATAAACTTTCATGATGACCACTTTCCTATGACGTATGCTATGAAAAGAACAAATTGCACTATGTTTCTGACAGGGTGAATGCTTGCACCGGTATGCTTGCACAGCTTGAACTATGCTATTCTGCTTGTACCATTATGCTTGCATTATTATATAGGACAACATGCTTGCACTAGTGCAAGCATAATTTCTAAAAAAAAGAATAGGGAATTTAATTAAAATATAGGCTGGACTTCCAACATGGCTTCCTCAACTTATACTGGAAATTTTCTTCGCCCTTTCTTGATGCTTCAGAGCATATCCTTTTGCTCTTTGTGCGCAAGATCCTACAATGAATTCATGAGGGACCAAAGAAATGGGAAAAGGGAAATTTCAGAATGGGAAGGAATTATGTTACAAGGATTCCAGGAATAGTTCCATAAAAGGGGATAAACAGAAGTGGGATAGGGAAAAAAATTCAAGGGTAAAGTGGGGTTTTATGAAACGAACAGGATAAATTCCGAAGAATATGGGAATGTTTATCATTCTGGGATTGAAGAAGAAAACTGAGGGAATATTACCAAAGTGGATTACGAATAAAGGCATAAAATTTTCTGGAAATTTTTCCTGCACTGGTGCAAGAAAAATAACTACAGTGATAATTAAGTGTTACTTGAATAAAAATATCCATGCTAATTACCCCAATTGTATAAAGGTTGGTTCTACTGAACCTGCTTTTACTTGGTGGTCGCTAGCATATCTAAAGAACAAGAAACATTCTCTTTTTATTAGAATTTTTTGAGCTTCCTACCAGCAAGCTGGTTTTCAAGTTGATCCTTCTGCAATCATGTCAGCGAACTGATTTTCATAATTACAGGAAAATTTTTTATTATTTTTATTTAAATTTTTTTTGTATTATAAAATTTTTTTAGGAAGAAGAATAATTCATGTTTTCAAAAGGTTGGTATTACCATTCACCACTACCATCCCGAATTGCTGTTGGACTTGCTGTGTAAAATCCTTCCTGGCAAGTGGTTGAAAATACTTCTTTAATCTGTGTCCATTTACTAAGAATACTGACTTTTTTCCATCAATAGTTTCAACTTCTACAGCTCCATTCTCGAATACTCGGATCACTTCATAAGGTCCCATCCAACGTGTATGGAATTTCCCTTTAAAAATTTTAAATCTAGAATCATAAAGGAGCACCCGATCACCTGGCTGGAATTGCTTTTTCTGAATAGAATTTTCATGCCACCTTTTGCGTTGCTACTGAATTAGTATGTTCTGCTGAACAACACCCCTACAAAATTCATCTAACTCATTTAATTGGAGAAGACACTGTTGTTGTGCCTCAGAGAGATCTAGTCCTAACTGGACTGCAGTTCTGAAAGTTTTGATCTAGAATTCAATTGGTAACAGAACTTGTTTGCCATATACCATCTCATATGGTGTATGTCCCGTGCTATTTCTCCAAGTGGTTCTGTATGCCCACAATGCTTCTGGTAATATTTCGACCCAGTCTTTTTGATGCATGTTTACTGTCTTTGTAAGAATGGACTCGGTCACTTTGTTTGTGGATTCCACATGGCCATTTGCTTGTGGGTGATACAACGTGGATTTCTTGTGCCGGATCTTGTATTGCTCCATCATACCCTGTACCAGATTAGAAAGAAACTGCAGACCATTGTTAGAAACAATTTCTCTAGGCACACCAAATCTAGTAAAGATTTCAGTAAAAAGAAAATCAACAACAACTTTTTCTATAGCAAAGGAAACAACTTTAGCTTCTACCCATTTTGTAACAAAATATGTACAAACCAGAATATGCTTTTTACTTAATGACGTTGGATTTATTGGCCCTATAAAATCAATAACCCATTTTTCAAATGGCTCAATCATAACTTGGGGGCATAAAGGCATTTCATTGGTTTGATTAGGCTAGCCAATTCGTTGATAGCTATCACATCGCCTGACATACTGTTTGGCATCCTTAAACAAGGAAGGCCAAAAGTAACCATCACACAACTCTTTATATGCAATCTGCTTATTAGTGAAGTGGCCTCCACAGGGTTCATCATGAGAATATTTCAATATGTCAAACATTTCCTCTTCTCTTACACATCTACGGATAATCAAATCTGGACCAATGTAAAATAGATCTCCTCGAATCTAGGAATATGCAACACTTTTCTGAATAATATTTCGTTTTTCATGAGCGGATAAGTGGGGTGGTGTTTTCCCAGTAACCAAGTAATTAGCAATGTCAGCAAACCACGAAGAATCTGTTGACATAGAAAAATATGTTCATGTAGAAATCATCATTAACATGAGTTTCTTCACCAGGATTATCTAATCTAGAAAGAAAATCTGCTACAACATTAGATTTCCTTGGTCTATCAACAATAGTAACATTAAATTACTGCAACAATAGCAACCACCTAGTTACTCTACTGCTAGTCAATGGTTTATTCATCAAATATTTAATCGCGGAATGATCCGTATGTACACATAATTCATATCGTATAATATAGTGCCTAAACTTATTAATTGCAAAAATTACAGCTAAAAACTCTTTCTCTGTAACTGTATAATTCAATTCAACAGAAGACAAACTATTACTAATATAATAAATAACATAGGATTGCTTATTTTCCTCTTGTCCTAAATCTATTCCAATAGCCAAATATGAAGCATCAAAGGAAATGTGAAAAGGCAGGGACTAGTTTGGACCTCACAAAACTGGTGCCTGCACCAACTTTTCCTTCAATGTTTCAAAAGATTGTTGGCAAGCTGTGGACCAAGAAAATTCACTATCCTTAGCTAGAAGTCGGAAAAGAGGGGAAGCTATCTTAGAAAATTTTTCAATGAATCTTCTATAGTAACCAACATGTCCTAAAAAACTTCTTACTTCCCTTTGAGCTTTGGGTGCAAGAAGATGCATAATGATTTCAATCTTTTCCGGATCAACCTAGATACCTTTATCAGAAATCAAATGGCCAAGTACCACTCTTGCTTTGCACATTAATCTACATTTCTTGTCACTCAAAGAGAGATGGGCTTCTTGACAAGGAAGAAGTAATTTCTCCAAATTTTTGAGAGCTTCCTGAAAAGAATCACCAAACACAAAAAAGTCTTCCATATAAACTTCCACAAATTCTAGATCAGCAAAAATAGCCAGGACTACCCTTTGAAAGGTAGCTGGGGCATTAAATAAACCAAAGGGAAGCACTTTATAAGAAAATTTACCCCATGGACATGTAAAAGTGGTTTTATCCTGATCTTCGGGTGCAATCTGTATCTGGTTATAACCACTGAAGCCATCCAAAAAGGAAAAATATTTCTTTCCTGCAAGGGTATCAAGCACCTGGTCAATGAAAGGGAGAGGGAAGTAATCTTTGAGAGTGGCTTTGTTTAATTCTTGATAATCAATACAAATACGCCACCTTCCATCTTTCTTAGGTACTAGCACTAATGGAGAGACCCACTGACTGTCAGAAATAGGATAGATAAAACTAGCATCCAAGAGTTTCTGTACTTCTCCCTTCACAATATCTCTTAGAGCTGGATTCATTTTCCTTTAGGGTTTTCAGATAGGTCGGGTTCCTTCCTGAATATAGATATGATGTGTACAAGTTTCAGGATGGATACCCTTCATATCTTCATAGCCCCAAGCAAAGGCACTAAGATGGTTTTGCAACAAATTCACAAGCTGCTCCTGCTGAGATGGGTCCAAATTTGAACTAATATGCAAGGATTTACTAGGGCTAATCTCAACAAGAGTGGTATCAGGCTCAGGAGTACTCAAAGGAGTGGTCAAATGCAACGGTACAGAATAATGAGAATCATGATTATCTTGAAAATCTAGGCTGAAAATCTGGCTCAATGGCTCAAAATTAGGCATAGTGTCTAGATTATTCAGGAAATCTTGAATCTCATCTTCTTGTGAAGACCCATTATAATGATGGATAAGGGAAAGAGGTTTAGTCTCCTCATCACTGCTTTGATCCAACCATAAAGTATCTCGAAGATCCTAAATGGATCTGGCAGGGGGGTATAAGGTAAATTTCTTCCTAGAATCTCCATGCGAAATATACATATCACTGGAACCACATCCAATATAGGCATCAGCTATAGCAAGCCATGGTTGACCCAAGATCAAGGGATGTCCTCCTACTGGGTTCTTTGGCTGAAGCACAATGAAATCAACAGGATATTCCCAAGAATCTAATGAGATGATCACATTGTCCAATACTCCTTCTAGCTTAATTTTAGATCTATTTGCTAATTCAAGCACAATGGGAGTAGGGCGAAGATGAGATAACCGAAGTTGATCCATGGTTTGATTATTCATGACATTAATGGCTACCCCCAGGTCTATAAGAACATTAGAGACAAGGACATTACCAATCTGAACTGAGACAATAGGGTTTCCAGGATCAGTATATTTTTCCATAGGCACACATCCCATCATCAACTCTGATTCCCTACCAAAAAATTGAATGGTTTGGGGTTCCAATCTATTCCTCCTGGGTTTCTTGAGATAGATTTCCTTAATAATCTTGGTACAAATGGGGATCTCTTTAATGGCTTGAAGCAAAGGTATCTTAATGAAAATATTTTGAAGCTCAGATGCCAAACTAGTCTTAGAAATAGGCTCACTCATTTCCATTACTAGCCTCTCTGGGAAGGGAGGATGTTTGGAAGAATATGGCAAGGATTCAAAGGGTAAGGGCTATTTAGTGACAAATTTCAGAGAATGGTTAAGAGTTTCCTCTTCTCCTTTCTCTTCAATGATCACCATAGGTTTCTTCTGATTTTCTGATGTTACAGTCCTTCCCGATCTTAATTGAATATCATGAACCCCAACTGGAATAGACTGGTATTCGAATGATAAAGGTGGGTTTGTTACATAGATCATTTGCACTGCTTTATTATTATTAGGATTGGGCATAGGTTGAGCAGGCAACTGAGGAGGTCGAAAGGGTGGAGGTAAAGGCAATGGTGGAGTGGACTGACTCGGAAGTTGAGGCATTGAATAAGGTGCATGTGTAGATGGATATGACTGCATAGGTGGCTGGTAGGAATATGGAGAATGAGTTGGCCCTCTCCAACCTTGTTGCCATGGTTGAGAAGGTTTCCCATGCTGATATTGATTCCCATACTGCGACTGATGATTAGTGTTAGGATAAGAATATGCATGTGAATTATAACCAAGATAGTGTGGAGAAAATTCAGGAGCCATACCTATACCTACCTGAGGCCAATTCCTTCTTGCTCCCATAGCATACAAGTATTTAGCTTCAGGCTGTACCCTTGTAAATACAGCTTTAAGTCCTGGTATAGAGGGACATTTTTTTGTGACATGGTCTTCTGCACAAATAACACACTTATTAGTTTCTTTCAAATTAAGAGGACACTCTTTAGGAGGATGCTTGTCTCTACATTTAGGATAGAAAATACATAATGACTCTTGTTCCTTCATGAGTTTTTGCTGAAATTTTAAAGAATCTAACTGTTTGGTAACAGTATTCATTATATCAATTTTCATGTTTTCCATTTTATTTTCTAGTCCAATAATCATAGCATCAGTAGATTCAGTTTTTCTATTTCTATTTCGAGTTCCTCTACCGGATCTATACTGATTTCTTGAAAATTTCCTGCATAATTCACAAATTTGTTCAAAAGTTTGCTGAGAAATATCACCTTGTCCTAATAGATTCAAATTATTTCTAGCATTATCAGTAAGTCCTCTTAAGAACAAGGTTCTAATAGTACTGGGATCAAACTTAAGTTTCGACCTTTGTAAAATATACATAAATATTTCTAGGTAATCTTCAAGAGTTTCATCATCATCCTGTATGATTGTAAAAATCTCATCCTGCATGTCCCGAGTTTTGCAATATTCTTGATATTTAGACAAAAACACTCTCTTCATCTGATCCCAAGAGGTTATAGTGTTTCCTCCTAACCCCATAAACCAGCGTAGAGCTGAGTCCTTGAGAGTAACAGGAAATAATCTTAACTTCTGAGCGTCAGTTGAATAATCATAACTTCTACACAGAATATCAAACTCGAATAGAAAAGAGTCAGGATCTTCATGAACTTTACCATGGAAATGAGGGAGAGTTGATGGTGGAATATTCTTCATTTGCACCACAGTATCAGGATCCACAATTGGAAACACAAAAGTGAATTTTTCTTCACTTACCTGGTTTTCACCAGTCCCTTCCAAATGATCTTCCTGGTCCATCATTGTTTCCCTTTTACTTGTACCGCTCTCAACAGGCTGAGCCACAACTGGGTTGTTGTCACTAGAATCTAGGTGGATTGTTCTTGCGTGATGGGTTTGAATTGGATTGGGCTTCTTGATTACAGAGGGAGACCCAATATGAGAATTGTTTTCAGAATTCTTTTGGCCCTTAGTAGGCTTCGAACCTTTACCTTTTCTAGGCATTAATTTCAAAAAATAAAGAAAAATAACAAAAAAATTCTAGTAAAAAATGCTGTCAAAAATCAATTAACACTAGTAAAATTCATTCAAATAAGCTTTTCCAAACAATACTGCAAAAATAAAGGAAAAATTACCTCTATTGTATAATCAGAAAATTCTTACCAAATCAAATCGCCTCCCCGGTAACGACGCCAAAATGTTGGGTGCAGGAATTACACTTAAGCAAACTCCTCAACACTTAATTTGTCAACCCGGGGGATCCGTAAACTTAGAGATGAAGCAAAAACAATGCCAGAGATGGTATGAATCTTCCTAATCTAAATCCCTACTTTCTTTAAAGGAAATATTGCATAATCAAATTAAAAAGAGAAAAAAGGCAACTTGAACCATCAAAATAATCCAAGACTAGAACAAGGAAGAATGCATTTGCAAGAGGGAATTAAAGATAAAAGGCAATTAATCTAGCTAATTATTGTTTAACTAATGAGTATGTGTTTTTATTTACTAGAGACACTTAGCAGTCTCATCAAATGGGCCCTTAAATCTGCTCCTTTAAAGATTTCCTTCTTGCACTAATCTGTCCTACACTATCACAGTCTGCTTGCACTAGTGCAGGAACAGAGATTTATGCAGAAGGTATAAATGGTGTCTTTACTAAAGGATTTTTACTTCATGCAAGGGATTGAACTTTTCCAGGTTCAAAGCACTCAGATCTCGTGGCAAGAAACTAGTTCTTGCATCAGATCAGAGCTTCCTACACTTAGCATTTAATTCTTAAAATGAGTTCTTAATTATTGCAAGTGCTATTATACTGTTAAATAAAATTGCACACATAAAAAGTGAATGTTTCTGATCTTAATAGAGTGTAGGAATAAAGAAACAATCAATATACATTTATCTTGTCATAAGAATTTAATGAAAGAAAGAAGATTGTGGGAAGTAGACTAAGAAGGCTTGCTGCATCACAAAAATGTGCACTGGTGCAGGTTCATTTCTCCTGCTTGGACTAGGCGGGGAAAACCAATCAAAAATAATTTCAGAAAAGGATATATCACACCAACATGCACTGGTGTAGGGTTATTTCTCCTGCTTGGACTACGCGGAGGAAAACCAATCTGAAATCAAATGCAGGAAAGGAAATTGCAGGAAAAGGAAATTTATCTACTTCACACAACGGATCCGCTTTCACTCAGACATGAATGCATGTGCTTAAAATTAAATCACACTTGACAATGTAAACAAAAATTACAGGAAAACGGGAAATGGGGTAAACATGCTAGGTTGGCTGGGCCCTAGCCAACCGGCGCGTTTCCCTTTTAAATAAAAATGTTGCTCAGTACTTTAATCAATTCATCAGCTCAAATATGGAAACACAATTTGTGAAACATGAGGCGGAGCTCCCTTTTATTAATTCATTGAGGCAAGTACATACATTAATACATCGTCCAACCCAAATTCGGGCAATAACAAAATACAACAACCTGTTATCACCTCTCTGGCTATGTCTATGTTCTCTTCTCCTATCAAAAATTCCCCTTAGTCCTATTTACATTCTACATTACACAGATCTTTGGCCAAAGGCCA
Organism: Pinus albicaulis; assembly: GCA_034641835.2. Classification (NCBI taxonomy): domain Eukaryota; kingdom Viridiplantae; phylum Streptophyta; class Pinopsida; order Pinales; family Pinaceae; genus Pinus; species Pinus albicaulis. The sequence goes on from CM076581.1 coordinate 1,624,132,305, forward strand.
AAATAGAACATTCAACCGATTACATAACCAAACGCAAAATTTAGCTTTTCAGCCTTCAAATTAGACAGTTAGCAAAACTGTCCATAGCCAATCTCCAGCTTTTGTCCTTCACAGATTCGGTCTCAGTTGCCTTTGGGTCAATCTTGCTGTCATGGCTGAAGCTGCTCAAAATGAGCCAGTGATCAAGGAGGTTCAGATCTACTGCAAGGATTAGCTGTGCTGGAAATGGTGCAAGATCCAATCCTGCACTAGGATCAACAGTCATGGTAAGTACTCTAACTACCAAATAAACATTGGAGATATCGATAAGTTACAAAGAGTGATTAAAAGTAAGAAATCATGTAATAAATAATTAATTAATGCTAAGTTGAATTAAAAATATGAAAAATAAAGTTTATACAAAATATGTCACTGTGCTTGGACTGGTGCAAGATGAGGTGCATAAAAGAGGTAAAACAACGATAAATGGTTATGATTTAGGAAGGGGAAAATGGAAAAAAGAGAGAAAATTAGGGATAACAACCTAGAATACATATGGAATAGCCACTACGTATTGTATCATGGACATGAAAATCAAGAACACTCACCGGTTATAAGATCCAACTGCACGGTTGTCAAAGTCAAGCCAACTCCCGCACCAAGGCAAGTGGTTCACCAAGGACCAAGTTCCCACAGGTTTTCATCCTTGAGGAACCTTAACCCATGGGGACCATTATTTCTCAAGGGGGGAGGAATAATTGAGGTGAGGTAAGTCGTGTCCACCGCCTATTTCACTTCATGCTCCACCATTTGCTTTCTTTCAGTTTCCTTAATTATAGCACAATTGACTATTTTTAGCAGTTTTTTGGGTCCTGAACTTCCTAAGCCATTTTGAGGCCCTAAACGACATTTTTTGGGCATCAAACATCCAAAAATTATGAGTCCATTCTAGCCACAATATTCACAATAAGAAGTTGTAGTCCTCGGATATATCTTTCTAAAAATGCATCATGTGCATCAAATGGAGATAGTATGCTCTCACGCGTGCGACTAATCGTGGAAAGAATATAAAACATACCCAATAGTATTTATGGGAGTGCTTAATGGCCACATGTGCAAATGTTGAATATGAGTTGGGCTAAGGCTAGGAATACAATGGAAGCATACATTGTATGAGCGTTTTTGGCAGGAGCTTCTCCATTGGGTGGATGCCGAGCTAGTGCATGATATGAGTCATCACCCACAGTTGGATGGATGGATGGAGATGATGAGCAAGTGGCTGGAAAGCTACTTGAATATCTATGACACGGGGCAACAAGAAGCATGGTTACGCTGGCTGCTCTTGGGTGAGTATGGTTACCACCCAAAATTTCATATTGGTATGTTCCATCTCTTGCAAAATACTAAAGTGATGCAACAACAGGAGGCATGGCTGCGCTGGATACTCTTGGGAGAGTATGGCCAAGACATTGCATTTTATATGTCCCTTGGCATATCATTGTTTCCTACCTTGCACAATAGTGATGAGATGCACCAACTGGAGGCATAGCTACACTGGTTACTCTTGGGAGAGTATGGCCACCATATGATATTCCACATGTCAATTAGGATGTCACTAATTTATACTTGGAATGATGACGTGTTGTGGCAGCAGGAGGCCTTGCTGTGTTGGCCTCTCTTGAGGGAGTATGACTACCATACTTGGTATGATGATGATGTGATTTGACAGTAAGAGGCATTACTGCAGTGGCTTCTCTTGAGAGAGTATGGCTACCATACTTGGTATGATTATGATGTTGTATGGCAACAAGAGGCATTGCTGCAGTAGCTGCTATTGGGAGAGTATTATTTGACATTTCACATGTCAATCCATATGTCTCTATTTCCTACTTTGAACAACGTTGAGATGATGCTTAGAGAAAGCAAGGCCACCAGGGCCAAGGATTGGAGCATGGAGAGACACAACCTACTCCATGTAGCATGGGTTGGAGAAATATTTTATGAGTTGGGACTTTCCACTTGGGGAAGGAACCACTACACTTCATATATCTCATGTAGAGAAGAGGCTCTTGGACAACAGATGGTTGCCACTTGGGGACTCATTGATGAGGAGAGGCATCTAGATACACAACTGGAGGCCATTCTAGACATTCTATAGAGGCTTCTATGGAGCTGGGCATTCATAACACATTGGAGCAGATGGGGAAACCTTCCATATGGGGATGGCACTTGGGAGGGAGATGGATTTCTGCATCATCCACTTTTGTAGTTGCTTGAGGACAAGCAACATTTTGGCGAGAAGGACTGTAATATTCCAAATTTTCCATCTGCTAATTGGAATATTAGAGTTCTTACTTTTCTTATTTAGTTAAGTAAATAAAAGGGTGGAGGGACCCATAAACCCCGTTAGATGAATAAATCACTTCTATAGTGAATATTAGGTTAATTGAGTCAGTGGATTAGTATTATGGAGTAAGCGGAAGAAAGCGACATAATAATGAAGGAAGGAAGTGGAGTCATAGAGAAATAATGAGGAAGATGATGGAGATAGTGGAGGAATAAATGTAAGATCATGGATAAATAATGATGAAGTGATGGAGGAAGTGGTGCATTAAATGCACACATGATGGATGAAGTGGAGATTAATTGCAGTAGTGATGGAGATCATGGAGGCCAACGTAGTATTTGTATGTTTTAACCATGTACAAAAATTATCTGCAAATGAACCTTAAAAATAGAAAATAAACAATAGCGAGAGAATAAAACATAAAACAGATATACATAGATATTTTCCCCTGGATTCCAAATCGAGACTACCAGCTTGATTTTTCATTAGTTTCCTTTTAGTGTTACAACACATATATATACATGCAGAAGCATTCATAAACCCCAATCCATTAAACCTGGATTAGAACATAAACATAGTTCCCTTGACTGGATCTACAAAATACCAGGGGTCGAAAACCATCATGCCCCAAAACCATGTGAAAACCCATGCACAAAACCATGGGCAGGTCCACCCATCGAAAAATAGGGTCCAAAAAAAAAATTTCCAGGGGCGTTGCCCCGAACCTCGAACAGGAGGGGCTATCACCCCCCCCTGTGACCTCCCCACGCGTGCGACTAATCGTGGAAAGAACATAAAACATACCCAATATTATTTATGGAGGCTAGTGGCCACATATGCAGCACAGTTATGAGTTGGGCCAAGGCTAGGGAAGGCTCACAACCACAAAATGAAGATGAGGGCAGCAAAGGAACGAGAGTCTGGATTTTTATTTTTGAGTGTCATAAGACATTTCTTTGCACGCTTCAGTTGTTTAGCTAAGTCTAATGTGATGTTTAGCAATGGGTGTTCTCGAGAGGTAATCCCACCCTTACCTATGAGGGACTTCGAGTGCCTACTCTAGGAAGGTTTTCTTGGGTAGAATTCATCATCTGGAAATCAGTGCCACTTTCAACCACTCTCATCTACACTTCCATCTACAAGAATTACGCATTCCTAAACTTGGGTTTGAGAGTTGGGAGGTTGTTCTCAGTACTTCAGCTGAGAAACCTATGGAGGGATCAACCCTTCACAATATGGATCCATTGCAGTCTTCCAATAGTTTCATTTACATATCTAACATCAGGCCATCCATCTATTCTCCTATGCAGTAACATTTCATGTAGGAGTTGCATAATTCTGCAGTGAGGGTTTGAGGAGAAGAGAAGTTCCAAGAAACTCAGCTTGGAATCCTGTGAGGGATTAATCCTTCACTTCGGGGATCACATCAGTGGCCTAGTATCATCATTGTACTATATATCATTAGGCTACATCATCATCCCTCCTATACATTACAGTATTTCCCAGCAGTTATGCATGCACCAGCTGCATATTCGATGGAGGAGCTAGAACTCAAGTTTTGAGCTTGGGAATCAGGAGAAGGGAGCAGCCCTTCAATTAGTGAGCTGAGTGGGTGCTATTGCAGATGATATATCATTCTTTCATCCCAAGCTCAGCATTTTTCTCCAAGGAGTGCGTAACTCAGCCAGTAGGGGTGCAATGTGCAACCCAAAAAGGGTCGAAATGCCAAACTCAAAATCTGGCCAAACCATTTCTGGTTTTTTCTGGGTTTTTCGAGTAGAACCCGTGGTTAAAATCATGGATATTTCTAAACACTCTAGCAGCCTCTCGCACATAGATGTTATTCCTAGCAACAGTAGTTTATACTTTCCAGTGCTAAATTTCATTAGTGTATTTCAGCCATCTTGTGGCTTGAGTGCATTCCTTTTGGAGCACTGTGTACTTACATTGTTGTTGATACATAATGATATGGCTCAATTTTTTCTACTAATTTTTTAATGTCTTGATGTTATATTTCTGCATTTCCAACATTTTACAGTTTTGTGCTTACATTTTGGTTATTTCCTTGATTGAAATGTTATAAATGTTTTATATTCTTGTTTCTCCCATTTTGGGATATTACACTTAACTTCAACATAATTGGATGTTTCACATTTCCCTCTCTCCTAGTATATCTTTTTATATATGTACATGTTGAGCAATTTATTGACCTAGTATTAAATGTTTCAGATCCCAATAATAATAAACAAACAGTTGTGAATTGGATTGATATTTTCATAGTTCAACCAAATAATGAAGGTTTCTCATATTCCCTTCTTTCCTTCATGTTAATTGTTTACAGAATTGTTATCAATGTTTCCCCTCCTAGAATTTTTCCAAAGGCTTAGTCTTTGCTACAAATGAGTAGAGATTTAAAGGTTGGAGATTCATTTCCATTTGAGGATTTGAGGATTACACGAATATTAGAGTATATGGTACAAATATTCCTCCATATATACTTCGGGTGTTTATGCCTATGAGAATATTTGCATTGGAATTCATTAAGCAGAGCCTAAATGTTCATCAAGATCTAAGAAATGATACTTGTTCAAATTACATAGGAATGTTGGGCCTTTCATTATCAATAATAGGTGGGCATCAAAGGAGGTAGAAAAATTGTTACAGAGTATGAATTTCCTGCTGGGAGAGAAGTGTTCTTATGATACTCATCAGATCATTTCTAAGAGGAGAATATAAAATGCTTGTGCCCCTTATGTCCATGAACCAAAACTTGAATGGGAGAAATTCAAAAATGGAGGCACGACCCAAATTTCAGCAGTATGGAAGTTGAAACTCCCCTTCCTTCTGAAAATGGGTTAAAAAGAGGACTAGACATTGTGGACTTAGAAGGAGAAAGTTCTCAAGGCAGGAAGAGGAAAAAGGTGCATAAAGGAGGAACATAAGATGAATATTTCAGGGAAAATCCTTACACTGAAATTGGGTTTCAATTGCAAATAGGAGGAGTTAAATGTGCACCCTCACCCCCCATTCCTAAAGGAGAAGAACATGTATATTTAGAAGCTTTGAAATATTCATATGAACAAAATGAGGAAAGGAACCAGAAAATTAATACTAATGTTGCTACCCAGTTGGAGGCGTAGTTTTTTCTTGGTTATCAAACTAGACTCCTTTCATTTATAGATCTGGAGAGGATTCAGTTGAAACTATAATTTATATACCCTGTTACATATTCAATTACTTCTAGAGTTGATTTCAGGATAGTTATTTTATCTGTGAATACAAAATATATACCTTTGCCTGACAAGATAAATCTGCACAGGAAAACTAGAGAGTTGATTTATAACTACTATCTTAGTAAAATTTTGTTAGCAGCAAGTAATATAGAGGCTTTGTTGCGGAAATTAATTGTTAGTTGAAATTAGAAAAGGATAACTCACAAGCTCTACACACTCAAAATGAAGAATTTAATAATTTAATTATCAATCTTGGGGTGAATCGAGAGGACAAAACAGTTGTCCAAAAAATTTGACAAGGAGAAGAATGCTGAAATTTCTTGCTTCTGAGCATATCTTGGCTCTAGAAGTAGCTCAAGTTGAAAATTAAAAAGAAATTATAACTCATAAACTACTAGAAAGAAATAAGGAGGTGGAAAATATGAAGGAACTTAATGCATGACTACAACAGAATATAGATGCACATGTTTTCACAATTGTAGTCATTTGTTCCAATAAAGACAAGTCACAGCAAAGTGCACAGTTGGAAAAAAAGGATGACTGATTTTCTGAATGCTAAGTCTTCTCTGGAGTTGAGAGAAATGGATATTGAAGACATAACATCCATTTTTTTAGGAATGCATAAGATGGTGAAAAAGAATATCTACAGGAAAAATGCAGAAACCATACTGGGAGAGATCAACGTGCTAGCACAATTTCTTGCTAAGTCATGAGTTCATTCCCTAGTTTTATTTTAGGATTAAAGTTAAAAACTCCTTTGTTACGCTTTGGGCCTCTTTATAACATTTCTATTATTTATTGCTTTTCTACTTTAAAACCACTAATGGGACCTACTTCATCACAAATCATAAATTCTCTGCATTCACTTACTCCTGCCTCCTTAAATCCCCGATTGCGATAACAGTGGGACCCACCTACCGCCACGTCATATTGCATTATCGTATCGCTTTGTGGACCCACATTACCTTACTTCGCAATTCCCATTTCACAATTCCTTTGTTACCATCTATTTTCGCTTCCAAAAAACCCTAATTGCAATAACACTAGGACCCATTTCCCTACCACGTCACTTCACTTATCACATATCATAAATCCTATTGCTAACCATCAATGTTGCCCCCTCCGATTTTGAAATGTGATACTCCTTTGATTGTGAAATGCGATAAGCTCCAATCCCCAATTTGTGATAACCCCTCCATCTTGCGATTGTGATATATCATGCTTTATTAAAGTTTTGAAGTACAACAAACACCTAGAAAAATAAAAGAGCATCAGTGAAGATTTTGATGGGTATAACACTCAGTAAAGAGGATGATTAGCTACCAGATCATCGACCCTAGACACATCATCAACTAGACCAGCACATTTCCAAAATTCGAGGAGCATACCCTTAATGTCAATTAGTTGTTATTTGGTTTATCCATGGTCATTGTCGCCTCAAGCACATGATATTTTCGATATATATATCAGCAAGAAAAGGGCTACATGGTTATTAAATACCCAAGACACAAGGAGAAAATTTAGCAGAAAAAGGGGTAGTATGACGGCACACTCAACATTCCAGCCCATAATTCTTCTCTATTCTTCCTCCATATGTCCTTTCTGTTAGATTTCAAGGAGATAAGGATGTAATGTATTTTGACACATGTGTTATGCTAGAATTAATGTTTCCTTATTTTTAGAAGAGATGGAGTTGTTTCCTCTCTTTCTATATATAGCACTTGTAAATACTATAACAGGGTTGGATGTTATTCTACCTGAAGACTGAAAATAATAGAAAAAACCTTTTCTCTTCATGTTGGAGGATTTTGTGATTCAAGGAACATCTAATGTGTGGTGTGTATATTTTCTTTTTTAATTTCTTCTAAAATATAAATTGCAGCAACTAGTGAAGTGTGAGTGAGAAGTTGTTAAAGGATTTAATAGTAAATTATCTACTTTCAGTTTTCTGCAAGTTATATGTGTGTAATAGAACATGTCAATGAAGGTTTCATAAAGGATTCATTGAATACTTTGTGCATGCAATCTATTTTCTAGTGTTTTTCGTTTAACATAGACAGAGTTTATGTTAAACATCATCATCATATCTGGGTGATTGATTTAGGATAGGAATATTTCTTGAAATAGGTACCAGTTATCCATATTTCTTCCATTTGTGTACTCTTCTCCCTATACTACCTTTACCCACACAATTTTTACTTGCCACAGCTTGCCAAATACATGAATGTCTTAAAGAAGATAAAAACATTTCAAATTCTTTGAGTAATTCATCCCACCACTCAAACAACCCCTTTAAAATTTGAAATGAACTATGATGTGTAAGGCTTACTCCTTAAGCAGTCAAGGAGTGACTTCTTACGCTAACATCTTTGGCATCGTTGTCAGGGAGGTGAATTGAAGTTTATCCCTGGGTGAATGAAAAATTTGTAAGTCTGGTTCTGAGGTGTACAGTTCCAGCTGTCATTTTAGACTACTTTACACTTGGAGACTCCATGACAAAGAATCCAGTGGCGGCTCCATAGTTTCAGAATGTCAAAATCCTTTGTTGCCATCTTAGCTCAAAGATTTGCTCCTCATTTTTCAGCAATTCATGGTTTTCCTAATCATGTGCCTTCTACAGATGAATGGCAACATCGTTTTTTTAAGATTTAAAGGAGATGAAGATGAACATCCCGCTAAGTACCTGATTGCATTTCATGAGCTTATGCACTTTTTGGATGTGTTTCATGAATATTTCCTCATGAAAATATTTGTGTTTTCCCTTGATGGAGATTCACGCAAATGGTTTCGGTCCTTACCTGCTGGTACTATTTCTTCTTTAAGGGAATTTCATGAAATGTTTCATCGTTATTATAAAGGACTATATTCATCTGAGTTGTTGCTTGATAACTGCTACGAAGAATTTGAGTGTTATGTTCATAATGATGAAGTAGATAATTCTAGCAGTGTTATGGAAAAATTTTAAGAAGAGTTTGAAAAAGGTATGGATCTAGATCAAATTCATACGAATCCAATTTTTCCTAGTACTCAGGATGAAGAATCTAGTGAGCATGATGTTCTTCCTTTGGAACCTGATATATTGTTTCCATTTAGTTCTACTGGTTTAAGTGAGTCTAACGAGTTTTTGGTTCCAAGAAAGTAATCAACAGCTTAAAGAAGGTTTTGTTGCCCTTAAATGTAATGAAACATATGCAGTTAATGAGTTGTTGCAAGGAGGACAAGATCATCCCATTTTTATTGACATGGCAAATTTTAAACAACAACGGCTTGGTCTTTTGGATCAACTACACATTCCTCATATGTTTCACGATCTAGTTGTTGATTAGATGGATTCATTTTCAACAAGGGTCTCTAATATAGCAACAGTTGAAATGACACACACAGTTTATAACAGTAAGTATAGGTTTCCAGTTCGTTTCTTGCTGCATATATTATATCCCTTGTGGGTCTTTTCAAACAGTTGCATGCAAGAGTTTCTCTTTACTGGTCAAATTATTTTATGGTTGCATTGGAAATCAAGTTATAATTGATTAGGCAAGTTTTTAGCTAATTAGAAGTAGGAGAATGAATAAGCTCTCTAGTCGAGCATTTCTTTTTAGTTTTATATTGCAGTTTGATTTCCGCATTTTAGTCAAGTCAAAATAAGTTGAAGAAGATTGAAATATAGCTTGACTCCATTACCCACTGGCTAGGCATGTTGGTCTTTTTGAGTTAATGAGCAGAATTGTTGGTTGGAGAAATAAGGGCTGGATAAGGCACTAAAACTACAAAATATTCTTAGAGCCTTGCAGGGAGAGCTCTATCCCCTGTGGAGAAAATGTTAGCACAGTTTCTTGCTAAGTCATAAGTTCATTCCCTAGTTTTATTTTAGGATTAAAGTTCAAAATTCCTTTATTATACTTTGGTCTGATTTCTTACATTTCTATTATTTCTTGCTTTTCCACTTTGAAACCATTAATGGGACCTACTTCATCACAAAATCTCGGTGCATTCACTTAATCCTGCCTCCTTAAATCCTCGATTGTGATAACAGTGGGAACCGCCTACTACCACGTCATACTGCACTATCGTATCGCTTTGTGGACCCTCCTTACCTTACTTCACAATCGTCATTTCGCAATTCCTTTGTTACCCTCTGCTGCACTTCCAAAAAAACTCGATTGTGATAACACTAGGACCCATTTCCCTGCCACGTCACTTCGCTTATCGTAAATCCTATTACTAACCATCCATGTTGCTCGCTCTAATTGTGAAATGTGATAAGCTCTGATCCCCAATTTGTGATAACCCCTTTGTCTTGTGATTGCGATATATCTCATTGCAATTCCGCCACTTTGTTACTGCTTTATGTTGCCCGCTCCTAAAAACCCCTAATGTGATTGGTAGGACCCACCTTACCGCCACGTCACTTACTGCGCAATCGCAAATCGTAAATCATTTTTTTTTTGCTTTATTTCCTCCACTCCCAAACTACTGATGCGAGACGATTTAATGCAGTGACTGATTAGATGGTTATGCATATACATACCACCAACTGAAGATTAGCAGGCTTTATTAAAGTTTTTAAGTACAACAAACACCTAGAGAAAATCAAAGAGTATCAGTGAACATTTTGATGGGCAGAACACTTAGTAAAGAGGATGAATAGCTGCCAGATCATCAACCCTGGATACATCATCAACTACGCCAGCACATTTCCAAAATTCGAGGAGCATACCCTTAATTTCATTTAGTTGTTATTTGGTTCAATCATGGTCATTACCACCTCAAGCACATGATATTTTCGATATATATTAGCAACAACAAAATCGCATGGTCACTTACATCACTTAGGATAGGAATATTTCCTGAAATAGGTACCAGTTATTCATCTTTCTTCCATTTGTGTACTTTTCTCCCTATACTACCTTTACCCATACAATTTATACTTGCCACAGCTTTCCAAATGTATGAATACCTTAAAGAAGATAAAAATACTTTCAGAATCATTGAGAAATCCATCCCACCACTCAAACAACCCCTTTAAAATTTGAAATGAACTATGATGTGTAAGGATTACTCCTTAAGCATTCAAGGAGTGAATTCTCATGCTAACACAAGGAATCAGTGTTGGCCTTTAATTCAAACTTTGACAGGAGAGTCAGACTAGGATTACCTTCATGTTGGGACCATCAAGGAAATATTGTTCCATGGGAGACCTATGAAACTTTATCAGTGGAATCAAAAAGTAAAATCAATGCTTCCCATGAGAAATCAACAATTTTAAAAGGGTCGACAATTGTGAATCACTTGCAGAGAGATTTTCAATTAGTATGGTCACTTAAGACTCTCTTCACTAAAAATCCAACCTATAGAAGAATATAAAATTACAAGATCACCTATGACAAATTGATCAAGTGTCCAAATTCTAACTTGGTTTTGTGGAATAAATGTGGAGATTTAATATCACCAACAAAAGGAGTGGAACATGTAGCTTGACCAAGTGATATTACACAAGGATACCAAGTGATCGAATGAAGACAAAACATAAAGCTTATTTTGGAAAAATATATTATATTTTGTAATTTCAAGTCCAAACACTATAATTTCTAAGTTTATTTTTTCAGTCCTTATAAGGACAGAGTAGAACTAAGATAGTTTTGAAAGTAGTTTAAAATCAGTTCTTGATAGTTCATAGTTTTTGTAACTTTCTTCAATGTAATGTTTCTTTAAAAAGACATAGAGGAACCTTTTTTTGGGTTCCTAATTTTGGATTCAGAGAGAAATATTGGTGTATGTATTAGCATTTTCTTGGATATTTAATAAAAAAAAATTAGATGATTCCAACTTCCTTTTGAAAATTATATGTTTTTCTTTTCTACTTTAAGACATTATTTGTTTTTCTTCTTCTGAAATTGTGTTAGAAGTTGTTGGTTATTTCCATTAATATAGATTTGCTTTGCTTGAAAAATATCACAGTACCTGTATATTTTCTATTAAAATAACCTTAAATTTCTCTCCATAGTTTCATATTGTCACCTTCTTAGTATGTCATGTTTCTGCTAAATTTTATTACAAGAGATTTTGTTACTACAACCTTCTATTTTAAATCTTCCACTTTTTCATTTTGTTATCTTGTTACTGCTCTAAAATCATTTTCTTAGGTAATGTGTCCATCGAGAAAGTTGTCTCTTCTCCAAAAGACTCCCCTTACATTACCCTCTATTAAAATATCTTTGAGAAATAATGTATGAGACAATAAGCAGAGTTTTTATCTTTGCGTACAGATGTCCTAGGAATTGACCTCTTCTCAGCCAAAGGTTGTCTCTAGTGATACAACATATATGATGATGAAAAATAAATTGATGAATATTTATGAATATGTTTGCACAAAATAAAGTGTTTCAGCACAATTATAGACCCTATAGATGCAAGACCACTATCTACAACCAAGGTTGGGGCCTCAAATCTCAAATCCATATAAAGTGATGTGCTATACCCTCATCACTCAATTAATCATTCACTCACTATCACTCAAGTAAGGGAACTTATAACAACCTATTTTGATCTTTGGAGAGGAATAAAGAGAGAAACCTCCTTGTGTGTTATTGCAATGCATATCTGATAATTTTGCTATGAACATGCATTCATGATGAATTATGATGGACATGAACAACCACCCTTATTTATAAGTAACAATCTTTCTTTTTGTAGTAGTTACAAATTACAAGCAATAGACAAGAGCAATTTGATATTTTTTTAGCAAATGTTGTATATACAAACTATGGTATAGGAACACTAAAATAGATAAAATATTTTATGGTCTCTACAATGATGTGATGTGTTCTTTTGTAAATTCTAAATAAGATAAATCTTTTATTTTATTTACCAAAAGAAATTTTTAATGGGGTCCAAGTTGTTAAGTTAAATAATTTTGTCATATTCATAAGCATGTTTTTTTGATTAGGTATTGTATTTTATGTTGTGATTTTCTTAGTTCACTTACAAAATAATGCAAAATCTCTCCAACAACATATAAAAATGAAAACTCTAGCAAATTATAATGACAAATTGCATTCACATAGAGAATACAGCACTGGAAGTTACACTCAACCTTCAATTATTAGCCCCCCTTCTTCAATACTCTATCATGGATTATTCCTTCTTCAATGTGAAAGATTTCTCTAATGTTGATCTGTATATGATGTGACTATGAAATATCTGTCTCATAAACATGGACACTTTCGTGGAACCAATTAAATTTTTTTGTTCTTTTTCAAGTTAAGTTCAAGGCTTATTTTCTGCCAAGGATGAATGAGTTTTCATGAGAGAAATAGTAAAATTAATATTTAAAACAGATAAATAAGAATAATAATAATAATTTAATTTTAAGGCATGGTTTATATTATGATAAATTCACTAATTTATTTGTTTGAGTTTTTTTTTTTAATTTTTTAATTAATTTTATGTGAAATCTAGAAAGGATTTTGTTAAAATTGATCCAAATCTTTAAGTCAAACTTCAACAACCATATCTTTCTTTGTAACTCAAACTTTAAATGTGATAATCCTTAAACATCCTTTGGCTATTTTATGCCTTGCTAGTGTGATGATGTCAAAACCCTCTTACACATTAAGTGCATTCATTTACATTGTGATAGTTTGATTACAATGATTCATTTGCTTGATTATGAATGATCAATGCTTGTGTAATGAGGCACACTTTTACATATCACTAATAGATAATTTAAATACAACAAGCAAAGGAATAACAACCTTTACAAATAAAAAATAAGAAGATCCAAGTGGTAAAGAAGCATGACATCAATTTTTCAACTTGTAGTTATCTACTTTTCTAATTGTGGTGTTTGTTTAAAAAAAAACATCTATTTACATGTAGCTTATTGTCCATAGATTCATCTAAGACCTAAAATTCACCTCAAATGTAGCTTATTGTTCACAAATTCATCGAAGCAAAGGTCACTCCAAAGAAAAGTTAGTGCTAGACACTTCAAACGAATGTGTTAGACATTTAATGAGTTATGTGCGGCTCTATAAATAGGTGACTATCATAGGGATAGTTAGAATTAAAGCATTCAATGAAAAATGTTAGAGGTGATGAGCTATGCCACAAGCAACAAATTGAAGGGAATAAATTTGGGGTTAACTAAAGTAAATCAACTTAGGGTTAATTAAATGGAATCAACATGGGGTTAGTCACTAATTCATCTAGAAATGCAATTTTATTGGAGGCACCTACAATGGTGAAGTTACAAAAGAGTTTCATGATTTGTTTAGGTTGAAATCTTATATAATCCTAACCTAAAATTTAACTTCTATGATGTAACCCCTAACCTACCACTTCACTAACCACTAGTCCTTAACCACTTATCACTAATCTTAGCCCTTAAAACTCTTAACCCTTAACTCTAATGCTATCTTTCTAATAACCCATGATATGGTATTTTGGTTAAGGATCAACATTCATAGTTCAAGATAATTTTAAGTTATTTTCCACCAACATTGTTGCATTGTATTATAGCATATTCAATGGCCTCCATTGGACATTAGAATACCTAAAATTAAATTCTTTCATCATTTCAAATTAAGTTTCTTCACTTTGAGCCATTTTTCATCTTTAACATCATATCAAATTTGATATGCGACATCACAAAAACATACCAACATACTAAATTTCATATGCATCATCAAGAAAACATATGAAATTCCATATGCAAAATCAAATAATACATCATAGACATAGATTATGATAGAAATGCAACCTAGATTTATAATCACCACATAAGTTACTAATCTCAAAAAATATATATAAAAAAACAAATCAAAGATCAACTTCACCTAAAAGTGAACCTAAGCAAATCCAACTCTTGTAGCTTAAACTCATGCTAGATGGGTTGGGTTGTTATATCTATCTCCATCTCTATCTCTTGTTGCTAGTGATTCAAATATACCATGTCCTAAAATCTACAAGGAATATTTTAGTCACCCAATGAATAAAAAATTGTTTCTCATAGATAGATGACACTTGGTGTGAGAAAATGGATCAATTTCTTGTACTCTTTAGCTATAATTTTGATGTTATTTTTTTAGCTTGTTAATAACTATGATGCACACGAGATCATTCAATAAATTACTATGGAGAAGGATGCAAGCTTATATGGTGATCTCATCTTCACTGGGAGGAATTCCCAATCTATTGACCATGTGAAGTCTCGATTCAGTCAAACCACGTTGCTTGCCTGTGAAATAGGGCACATTTTCAATTTTTTTCATGTTATATGTAAATACCCCAATGTCAAGCCACATTTGTGCCTTTCTTGTGTAGTAGAATATCTTTTCAAAGTTCTCCTTATTCCCCTATTCTTGTTTTAATGTATGGATTGTCGTTAAGAATAGAGTGTGGTGTACAAAAACCGGACACCTCTTTGGATTAGATTAGTATCTATCTTATGAGAATTCTACTCACTTTTAAGAAAAATATCAACAAAGAATACAATAATCCAACATCCAAAGGAAATGAGACACTTCTGAAGAGATGCCACCAAATATGATAAAACAATTGTATACAAGGACCCAAAGCCACAAGCAAATCTCTCTAAATACTAAACAAAATATAGTAAAGCATGGATGTTTGTTGTACTAGCTTATATATTGTTATGCGAAATTATGAATTATGGATAAAACACATTCCCTAAATGTGGTGTTATGCATTTAGAACAACATATTAAATACTTTGTAGATAACTTTCCTAATAGTAAATAGACACACAGAAATATGGAGAAACTTACTTGGAGTCCAAGCACTTCCTATTATCCTTATGTCGCTCTTGTTGTAGCTTCCAATCCAACTTTGATCGCCAGACTAGTTCCTGCAAATATAAACACTAAAATGAAAATAGATTGCAATATACAAATGGCTATTTACTTTAATCAGTTAAATCAATGAAACTTGAAACATATACATCAGCTAAGAATCCATAATATGAAATATAGAAGCTTATACAGATAGATATGTGGGAAAGTAAGCAACAATATTTATTAATGGATAGAAGGGGGAGGTTACGACCAGCGACTGATTTGATGTCACCAAATCTAGCATCATCCCAGCCTCATCACAATGAACATCTCTCTAGCATCATATCACTCAAATCAAACCCTCAATTGAGAATTCAACAACATTTATCTACCAAATTTCTTCCTTCTCAAGCACTAGGATCTGTGCTCAATTTATAGATCAGCTGAAGGTAGTTTCACAATCAATGACTTTCTAATAATAGGCAAGACATGTTCCCAAGCTCAGAGATGTTGAATGGACACATGGATTTGAAGTTTGACACATATGGGCTCTTCTAGAAGGAACTGGCCATGTG
The DNA here is from genome assembly GCA_034641835.2 of Pinus albicaulis. Taxonomy (NCBI): domain Eukaryota; kingdom Viridiplantae; phylum Streptophyta; class Pinopsida; order Pinales; family Pinaceae; genus Pinus; species Pinus albicaulis. The sequence goes on from CM076581.1 coordinate 1,624,148,232, forward strand.
GAGATTCCAGAACAATGAGAATTTCGCTCCTAATTGACCAACGCACTTTTGAATGTCCTAAAGTGCTTTGCAGAGCACCCTTGAATGGAGGTAATTGCATATGCAAAGTAGTTATTCCCTTGAGAGGTTGAGTTGGTGAGCTCATAGGTGATATAACATGTACTTCAAATCTTGGAAACCTTGCAATGGAAGTCATGGATTATTTTTTCTTGTTCTTTGTCTTAGGGCATGTAGCAACTAAAATGATAGGGGATGATAGACCCTATTCATTGGTTCTGGGGGTGATTTCCAGTTTAACCGGGCCATTGGGAATGGTGCCCAAATTTACCTATAATAGATTTCCCCCTAAATCATGAAGTCAGAATAATAATAACAATATTTTTTGAATGATATGCTTTACATTGCGATGGGTTGGAGCTGAAGCGAAGTGGCGACCTGCATCAATCTTACAATACATTACATTATGACTAAGCGAAGGGATTCCCATGCTCAGCACATAAACTATCTAATCACATGTACATAGTGCAAAAATTCATCTACATTGTAATGTTTCCTAATACAGACATGCCTACAGATATAGGCCCATGTTCGGATGACGATCTATATGTAAGGTCATCGTACAGATGATGTGTACAACAATCTTGAAGTCGCAGCCCAGATGGTGTAATATTCCTAATTAGCCCAAGCTAATAGGAATATTCACTTTTGTTTCCATTTTATGTTACAAGAATAAAATTGTAAAGGAGGACAATTAAAACTCCTTAAACAGCAAAATAAATCAATGCCCATGTGAACAAGGATAAATCTGGGTTGCCTTAATAAAATTCCCTCATGTGTGAAAAGGGATTGTGACAATTGAGCGGAGTCCATGAGGACCAAATCTGTTATTTGTCCCGATGTAATGTACCTAGATGAACAACACAGATCTAGTTGTAGGATTCAAATGTGAAAGGAGATAAACCTTTGAGATGGTTTAGGATTTTGCAAGGATGTCATCCTATAAATGAAAGAGGAGAGCAGCATGAGAGGGGTTGTTGAACATATTGTTTTGAAATGATTTTTCTACTTAGACACTTCTTATTCTCTAGCTTTTTAGCTTAGAATAGTGTTGTTTAGCATTGGGTGTTCCTAATCGAGAATCATGCCTCTTCCCTTAAGAGGCCTCTTGGAAGAGTCTTGAATTTCTTGTCCACTCTCAGGAATTTGGCCAAGCTTCTCCTTCCAACTACAACTCAAATCCTATTGAGGGTTTGGTTCTCCTTGTGAGCAGCAGCAAGTGGAGGCTAGATCTATTCAGATCTATACTAGACTAGTGCCTCTTTTCAGTGGGAAAGCCTTCTATCCCATTGGCAAGAGTGTATTAGCTGATTGGAGATTCAGATCTACAACTTGGCATCAGGCCAAACTCTACATCAAGCCTACAACACATTTTATCTCCCTGTACTGCGTTATTTTGCAAGTGGATAGTTCCAGGGTGTTTGGCAACTATTTGGAGGAGAGATCTCTGGTGCAAACGAGCCTTCCTTACATTGTGTTGATCCATGGATTAGCCATATAATCCATGTATGTTTCAGATATGATCTATCCATTAATATATCTACTTCAGAAGTTCTGAATCATTATGCAGATCTACTACAGTAGATCTCAGATCTACTCTTTGTGCTTCATGTATAGCTGAAAACCCCAAGGGGGATGTAAAATAGAGACAATCTAGTGTACAGATCTTATATAGATCTAATATTTTGTACACATATATGTCCTAGATCTAATTTGTAACCTAAAACTGCTGTTTACTTATAAAAATAACGTTTTCAAGGCTTTTCAGTGAAATACATTGTTGCAGCACCTCTTTTAGAGGGTTTTTCTTCATGAAAGTCTCCATATTTCTCTTGTACACTATATGGGCTGTAATGTAAATCTGATTTACTATTGTATAAGCTATTTCTGATTTTTCATATTAGCCTCTTTCTACTACTAACTAGAACTGCGTTATTTCTGGGTAGTGTTCTTTTGTATTGCTGTAGTCCCTTCTTTGGGCAGTTTTCAAGCCTTACTAGGTGTGGGAGATCTGTTTAACCCACCTAGAAAGATTTTTTTTTTATCTCCTCATAGATTTAGGACTCAGATACTCATATCTAAGGGATCCAAGGGCTGGTTTCAAGATCTGTAGCATCCATTCCTGCAAAATGCATTTTTCAGGCATGCCTTGCTAGCAGTCCCAATTTTGGGATATTACAGTGGTATCAAAGAAACTTTCTTGGCACAGCCTGTGCTTTTCTTATTGCAAATCCAATATGTCTTTTCATGAGAATAAAATATTGATGAAGGAATGTGGTTACACTGAAGACACATAAGTGAAGGGTCCAAACCCTTCATCTGGAAGATTGATTGGGAAAGAGTTTTCTAAAACTCTGTTCCAAACTATGCATGAGCTGAAGAATGAAATCAGGGGAGTGAGGAATGAAATACAAGCAGATATTTTGAAAGGTTTTTCACCTGAAATAATCCCCAATACTTCATATGATGTGTGTGAGCATTCAGCCACACAATATGCTCCACAACGTTGTAGCATGCCTACTTTCTTGTGAAAGGAAGGAGGAAGAGGAGGAACACCAAAGGAGGAATCTCTTGGTGATTATCTCCAATAATATGAGTCTCAATCAGAGATATTCAAAGAGCATCACAGTTTCTCAAAGTTCTGTCAACTCAAAGAAGAAATATCCCGTAGGAGGAAAGGGTGCCTTCAGCACACTTTGGGTAGATTCTCTCTACCTACTTTTGATGGATCACCTAAAGACTCAGTCAAGTCTTAGGTAAAGAAGATTGACACATAATTACAGCTGCATCAAGTGATAGAAGAAGAAGCCTTGAGAGTATCAGCGCTGCATCTTCAAGGGAAAGCTTATGTTTGGTGGTTGTTTGAATCCTCTTCCTTAAGGGGGATAAACATCTCTTCTTATGCAAGGTTCACTAGGAGACTAGTGACAAGATTTGATGAGAGACATCCTCAGACTTCTTGGGAGGATCAAATCAAGCCCAAGAAATCTGCATCTTTGCATAAGTTGGAAGATTGCATGGAGCCAACTCCAGTCCTAAACATTGTTGAGGGGGTTGAAGATTTACTGCACAATTTTCCAGAGGTAAAAGCCCCACTACAACAAGATCTCTTTTCTCAAAGAGAAGTCATGAGGATTCCCTCCTCACTAAGAGATCAAGAAAAATGATCTCTTGATGATGAAGCATTCCCCAATAATGAGGAGAAGGGAGAGGAAGAGCAGATAATATCCTCTAGCGTTGTGACAGTAGGAGGATATCTATTTTCAGTTGAAGAGGGAGATGAAGCAATGGCTTCCACTAGAGGGGTTCTTGCACCTTCGCAATTAATTCCTAAGGATCTTCCATATGGAGGACATGAGCAGCATGTGTCTTTGCTAAAAGAAAATGAGACAGAACAAAGGATGGATCATCTAGCTGATCCACTTGTTGGGGTCCCGTGATTTTGCAGATTGGCATACCAAATGACAAGGCAAAATATGAACCAAGCTTTAGAGCTCTAGGATCTAGCCCTCCTAGTCTCAGAGAGGGATCTCTCAATGTGTGTAAAGATATGTCTTGTTTGCTTTTAAGGGTTTATTTTAGGCTAGTTATTAGGTGAAAATTTGTTTGGTTTGTTGGTTGGACATAGATGATCTAGGTAGCATAGACAGAGTGGGGAATTCTATAAGCCATTGGGAAATGGAGTTAAGTGGTAGTCATAGCAGGTTTGATTGATGAATTTGGGGTACCAAAGGAAAAATCTAACTTGGTCAATGGATTTGTTGGGTTTTGCAGGTGGGATGAAATGAACATCAAGGACTTAGAATGAAAATTAAAACTAAGGGCAATTAAGAATCCTTAATTATCTATACTTCTCAACAAAGGGACTTAAAACATTATCTGAACATAAAGATGCATTTTATAGACAAGGCTAACCATGAATTCCACAAACCACACTTCAGAAAATGATAATTTCAAGACAGACTTTTCCAATGAAATACAGAAGGTGAGGAACGCACTATTTCTTCTAAATATTTCACTAGCAAGGATTTAGAAAACATATAAGATTCACAAATAACTACATTCATAGAAGAGGGAACGCCTAAACATCTAAGACTGCAATTATAAAGACCTTCAAAAAAATTATCTCAGCAAGAACAGAGGGTATGAACAAAACAGACCTCTCTGGAAAATTACAGACAATGGTACTTTGAAAGGAGACTTCGGAAACAGTTTTAAAGTGGCAACAAGCAAGCAGGGAAAACCATAAATCATTCTTGAGGCCAACTGTATGAACTATTTCAGAAATAAACAAGCATAAGGGTTCAAGAGAGCAATTAAGACTACTCAATAATACCTCAACAGATGAAAACATAAAGACAGTGAAGAGCAAACATGTCTAAGGTGCTTCTAGGAGACATTTCTTAGCCAAACTTTTTACTCTACTATAAGTAAAGAGTTAATAGATTCTTAATTGGTTATTAGATTTTCTTCTTTCACCACACTTCTTAATGTTTCATACCAAAAACTCAACTTAAAGAGATCTTTTGATATAGATGACTTGCCCTATGGAAACCCTTCAATAGCTGTTGGCAAGTAAACCCTTTTATGACTTCCATATCCCAATGGATTGGCACTGTTTCTTGACCTATCTTCCCATGCTGAAACATCCTTCTACTTATTTCCTCCTTCACTCTACATGACCTTCTAAATTAATGATCCCCAACCAAAAACAAACAAATCCCATGTGCTTCATAACTAGCCTATCCTTCTAAAACACATATAGAGAGATCCCTCTCTGAATCCAGGAGGGCTAGATCCTAGGATTCTAAAGAGGTTATGATGTGGGTTCCTGCAGCATTTGTATTTTCCATTCTTGCAAACTATAGGATCCTAACATAAATGGTGACTCCGCTGGGGAATTCTGAGTGAATTACATCTTATACATCCTTAAGACCTCATAAGACCCACAAACCTCCATAGATTGGTATTCAATTGCTGATGGTGGACAAAAACTCATCTCAAAATTTTTGAAATCCTCCACCTGGCGACTCCACAACTCCCAAAAGACCAAATGACTCCACTGGTAGAAGACTCTAAAGTGGTTGAATAGACACAGTGACCTCTTTTCTGATTTACAAACATGATTCCAAGGATACAACGAAGATATGCCCCAATGAGTAGAGATCATATCCATGGGTTCCCACATAAGATGCCCCAAGTATTTTGGGATGATAACCTTCCTGTTTTTCAAGGTGAAAATTTTGATGACCCATTGTTACATCTCATCAAATTTCATATACATGTATAGAAGATTAAGGTTGAGTGGCATGAAAACTACCTTATGAAAATGTTCATGTTAACATTAGAAGGAAAGGCAAGGGATTGGTATGAATGGTTAGAACCTAAGAACTTGTTTTCTTTAAGAGACATGCACCAAGTATTTTATGAAAAATATAGAGATAAACCTTCATCTTTATCATGGACTGAAAATTGTTGTGATTAATCTCAGAACATCATACAATACTTGTTAGATATTGATGAGGATTTGGTTAATATGCATCCTGAAGATCTGTTAAAAGCCATTCAAGAATTTCATATGCATCCTAACTATCCCAAGAACCTAGATGAATCAGCAAAGGAGAGCTTCGAATGACACATCAGTGAAGCTATTTACTCCTCCCAGGACTAAAAGACACCTTGACGGTTATTATGCTGACAAAAACTCTTTAAACTGTTAAGGCAGTTATTTTAAAGGTATGGGTGGTCTCAAAACCCATACTGCCCACTTTACTTGTACCAGAAGAAAAGACAGAACCGCAGCAGCCAAAAGACTTCTCCACAAAGACACTCTTTGGAGTTATTACCAGCCTGACAATTAGGCCTCAAAGTCCACAAGAACTACTTAGAATGGGCAAGAAATTAATGTAATATTTATGCCACAGAATGGGAATATGAATGCTTTTCTCCTTTGTTTTAATTAACCATTAAGACCATCTCTATCACCTCTCCTCCCCATTCACCTATAAATCCTATTTGAACTCTCATTGTAAGGGTTGGCATTTGGTGAACTCTTTGAAGTAATACATAGTCTGGCAGAAGTAAAAAGAAATTGATGTATTGAAGTTTGTGGATGGCTTGGCTTGTTTATTGATGAAGGAGGCTAGATCATTGGATCCCTGAGCCTGGTTGTGGTGAAGTACTCTCTAACAGTAATTGTTATTTCTTGTTTTCTATACTTAACGTAGAGTAAAAAGTTTAGCCTAAGAAATGTCTCCTAGAAGCACCTTAGACCTGTTTGCTCTTCACTGTCTTTATGTTTTCATCTACTGAGGTATTATTGAGTAGTCTCAATCACTCTCTTAAACCTTTATGCTTGTTTATTTCTGAAATAGTTCATACAGTTGGCCTCAAGAATGATTTATGGTTTTCCCTGCTTGCTTGTTGCCACTTGAAAACTGTTTCTGAAGTCTCCTTTCAAAGTACCATTGTCTGTAGTCTGCCAGAGATGTTTGTTTTGATCATACCCTCTGTTCTTGCTGAGATAATTTCTTTGAAGGTCTTTATAATTGCAGTCTTAGATGTTTAGGCGTTCCCTCTTCTATGAATGTAGTTATTTGTGAATCTTATATGTTTTCTAAATCCTTGCTAGTGAAATATTTAGAAGAAATAGAGTGTTCCTCACCTTATTTATTTCATTGGAAAAGTCTGTCTTGAAATTATCATTTTCAAAGTGTGGTTTGTGGAATTCATGGTTAGCCATGTCTATCAAATGCATCTTTATGTTCAGATAATGTTTTAAGTCCCTTTGTTGAGAAGTATAGATAATTAACGATTATTAATTTCCCTTAGTTTTAATTTTCATTCTAAGTCCTTGATGTTCATTTCATCCCACCTGCGAAACCCAACAAATCCATTGACCAAGTTAGATTTTCCCTTTGGTACCCAAAATTCATCAATCAAACCTGCTATAACTACCACTTGACTCCATTGCCCAATGGCTTATAGAATTCCCCACTCTGTCTATGCTGCCTAGATCATCTATGTCCAACCAAAAAAACAAACAAATTTGCACCTAATAACTATCCTAAAATCAACCCTTAAAATCAAACAAGACATATCTTTGCACACATTGAGAGATCCCTGTCTGAGACTAGGAGGGCTAGATCCTAGAGCTCTAAAGCTTGGTTTGTATGTTTCCTTGTCATTTGGTATGCCAATCTGCTAAATCACGGGACCCCAACACCACTATCAGAAGATGGGGCAAAAGCGCCAATCAGAGGCACTCTTACACCACTAAAAGGGGTCTCCAAGTTTCATGATACTTCCACACAGCAATCAGAGATGGCTTTGCGTAGTGGAAGTAGTCATGATATGTTCCCATCTATTGTTCACATGGGAATGAGCCATGATACATCATTATCCTGTATTATGCCATATGGGAGACCACCTGATTCAGATTTGATGAAATATGTTTCATGCATTGATGTTCCTTCCATAGATCCAAGAAGGGAAGGAGCACTAGAAGGCCATGCTTCAGCGTTGAGAGTATGGGGAAAGTACAAGGAGAGGGAAATAATTTTTCCCTTAACATCACTATCCATTCTCTCATCCCATACTACACTGAGAAAATATGTTGCAAGAATGAAGGTTGACACCATCATGAGGCAAGGAAGGCAATCCTTGAATCAGAAGACAAACTTGTTTGGAGGATCCTCTTCCATACATGATGAGAGATGGGGGTCACACATGCATGCTTTGATAAAACCAAGGAGGTTTTTGATAAGGCATAGCCTTCCATGGGAGACTAACTTCCAAGGACTTCCATTTCCTTTTGAGCATGTGCATGAGCAAGGAGGGCAGCAAAGGAGGATTGGAAACCTCCCACCTTGTACCTTTGGCATGGGAGATTTCAAGGAGGAGGATAATGGGAAGCTTGAATTTCCAACATACACATTTGACATGGGAGATGTCAAGGAGGAGAACCACAACATGGCAAACACTTCAGATGACACTCTATCAGTGTTGTCATTATTGGGCACATTAGATCCCTATTGGAAATCCCAACTGTTGGTGGAATATTCGAAGGATCTTCATACTTGCATGATTCTTGATGACTTGTTGCATGAAGAGAGCTATTCAATCCTTGATGAAGTAATATATAATCATGGTAGGATCTTCTTATCTAGAGCTTCCAATCACAAGGATAAGTTACTACAGAGGACTTATGAAGAGTTCAATTTCAGCCACACCTATTCTATGAAGCTCAACAATATTATTTTGAGGAGCTATCATTGGGAAGGCTTTGAGAGAGAACTATATCAACATTGTCAGAGATGCATGGACCTTGTGGAGCTGGAGCAGCAACATGACTCTAAGGAAGAGCCTAATCAGCAATCTCCTTCTTCACTTGAAGAAGAGAGTACATCTATGCACCACTCCATTGATAGGAGGAGGATTGTTGGTGAAGAGCATGCTCTTAGTACATGTGTTTTATCTTCTGATTTCATGCATTCTTTCACCAATTTTATGCAGGCCATGACTCCTAAAAGGAGCAATGTATCATGTAAATCTTATGGCAATTGTTGGGCCACTAAAAATTCTGAATTTGGCCACTCCCTTGATGTGCAAAGGGGGATTTATTTTCATGATGGGTGCTTTCCAAAGGCACCAAATATATCTCACGTATTCTGCAATAGTGAGATGTCTTGGGCAGCAAGTAAGTGGTGGGAAAACCACTTACCATATATTTATTTGATGCAAGCAGGGGATGCTCTGTGCTAATTCCACCTGTGGGACTATGATCTACCACCATGTACACACATTTCTGTTTATTTGTACATTGTTTTGATCCCCTATATTGATGATGTACTTGTAATTTTCATGGGGATAAATGGAGGAAGGAGGGAAGGCATGCATGTGCCCTATGGGATGACTACACTCCCTATACTTTATGTTTTATATCTTAGGGAGGGATGGGGCAAACCATGATTGTTTCATGTGATTCATTGTTTCCTTATGGGAGGAGTTGTTTGCATCCCATGAGAACATTATTGGGACAAGTCATGGATGGATGGTTTGGTGATCACTTAGCTTATGAGAGAAGCTTATCCTTTGTTTGTGACACCAGTGGAGGAGGAAATGAGTTGCAGCACTCACCTTATTAGTTGCTTGAGGACAAGAAACATTTTGGAGGGGAGGACTGTAATATTTCTAATTATCCCAAGCTAATAGGAATATTTACTTTTGTTTCCATTTTCTGTTACAAGAAAAAAGTTGTAAAGGAGGACAAATAAAACTCTTTAAACAGCAAAATAAATCAATGCCCATGTGAAAAAGGCTAAATATGGGCTACCTTAATAAAACTCCCTCATGTGTGAAGAGGGATTGTGACAATTGACTGGGTCAACAAGACCAAATCTACAGTGTTGTCCAGATGCAATGTACCTAGATGAAACGGATGGTTGAAACTAGATCTGGGGTCTTCTTATCTCGTTCACTCGATCATTCGAGTACAAGTCTAGCCATGTGAATATATGATTTTTAGTCGAACATGGTAAGACATCGTTTGATTATCAACTAATGATGTGGGTTGTTAAAAAACGCGAGAGAACCATCACTGATGTCAATGGTCCTCAAGGTATTGCGGTACATTTTGTAAGGCATGAATAGATTATTTGATGTCGAACGCCAAACAAAATATTTAGGTCAAAAGTTCGGAAGCGAGGATCTTGTCGATGTTGTAACAAGCCTCATGGTATTGGAAGATGATGTTTCTAAGTAAACTTACGTTGAAAATGGCAACAAGAAACAATGAAGGAGGCCTCCTGAAACATCTTTCCTGATCCTAGTTGGAAAGTGATCACCTAAACTAGGTGGGGACCACACATGTGATTTTTGTCGAAAAAATCTATTTTTAGACTATGTCTATTTTTAGACATACGGAGCATGATTCGGGGATTCCAGTTGGAGATTCTTGAAGTATGCGACATGTTGGTAAAAATAGATGAGACTCCTAATTTTTAGGACCCAGGCTATTTTTAGACTGTGTCTCCTAAAAATATGGAAGTCAAATATTATTTACCCTTAATAATATTTTGACTATAAACAACAGTTTACTCTCTTGGAGCACTTCAGTTTGACCCCCAGAGGTGGGGCATGCAGCTGACATAAGGAAATTCGAATTTCCTATGGGTTAAGTGAGCTATTGCATGTTAGACTTCAGTTAGACTCATGTGGCAGAGTTTTGGTGGAGTTGATTGAGGAGTTAATGGAGGTGGTGTTCTGGTTAACTAGTTGAACTAGTTGTATTTAGTTTAACTGGCTAATACACTAGAGATGAGTTGTGTGAATTAAATATTATTTAATTCACAAATTATTAACTCATTATTCAACTAAAGAACACATTAGTTTAACTCAGTGCATGGACAGTTCAGTGGCGACAAGTGAAAGAGGTAGATGAAAGGGTTGAGTTAGCTATCAGTTGCGACATTAGTTGTGCATGAGATTTGCACCACACTTGGAGGAAATTACCAATGAAAATTGTGCAGTTGGAGCCAGTGATATTTGAACCTGGATCTCTATTTAGACCAGCCTTGATTGCGCAATAGAGGCAGAGAAGTAGTGGGTGTGTTTTGAACCTGTGACTTGTTCAAAACCAAGCTAGTTTTTGTGTAGCTTTGGGAGATAGTGCTGAGTACTTGTGAGGAGTTTGTACTATGTATTTTCTGCATGTTCTCTCCATTTATAATATACTATAGCTGCGGGGTTTTCAGCTATAAGCTTTCCCCATACATACTGTGTTAATGTGTGTGATGATTTGATGTGAGATTGCTTCTATTTTTTCCGCATGTGACAATTAATTGTAGAAGAAGGTTATGTGTTATGCATGCAATTCGAAATTGATGTATGATCGGGTTAATATTCATTGAATAAGTGATTTATTCAGCTAATTTCTACATGGTATCGGAGCAATATTAATTGTCGAGATCTATTACGGTGATTGTTTATTATTTCCTCGGACAGAGCCTGCATGCGGGCCAGGTAGCCTCCGGAATATTCATCCTTCTTTGTAAGGTGAAAGATCTGGTTAATGCCCATGCAGTCAATCTCTGATTTGGAAATAATTAGCTCTCAAGTGTAGATTGGAAGCGATCGAGTTTATCAGCTGGTGGTGAAATTCGAATTTGCAGATTTGTGTTCTTGGTGCCGCGGCGAAAATGTCTTTCATCGGGTTGCGACTAGAATATGCCTTGGAAGGCAGTTCGAATTATGTTGCATGGAAGGACCGCATGGAGGTTGTATTAGATGATCATGGGCTGTTGGAATTCGTGGAGAAAGAGATTCCAAAGCCTACTTCTAATGATGCTGCTGTTGTGGAAGCATGGCAAAAGAAACAAGCAAAATGTCGAAGGATCATGTTGGAGGGTGTAAAGGATCACATTGTATCCAGTTTACACGGGAAGGCCTCTCCATATTTGATGTGGAAAGCCTTGACGGATCTGTACCAAAGCAAGAGCGATCAGAGGAAGCTGGCGCTCAAAGATAGACTTAGGAACATCAAGTGTGAGAAGGGGGAAAGTATGCCGAAGTACCTCACGAGGTTCACCCAATGTCGGGATGAGTTGGGAAGTGTTGGTGTGACGGTGGAGGATGAGGATCTGGTGAGTTTGGCTCTTCTTGGTTTGCCGAAGAGTTGGCATGCATATCAAGATAGTGTCAATGGTCGGGAAAAGTTTCCGGGATGGGAAAGACTGTGGTCTGATCTCGTGCAAGAGGAGATCCGGCGAAATACCAGAGATGGTTCTTCGTCAAAGGGAGCTGATGAAGAAGACTGCGCTTTGGCTGCCAAAGCAAGGAAGGGGAAGGGCAAGGAGAAGGCTTCTCAATCCGGGGCGGATGGTAAAGAGCGTGACATGTCCAAAGTGAAGTGTTTTCACTGTCACGATCATGGACATTACGCCACGAATTGCCCAAAGAAGAAGAAGAACAAGCAGGCTGCTGGAGCTGCAGTTGGTGAGGCTCTTGCCTCGCAATTTGAGCTGGACTTCTCATTGATCGCATGCATGTTTTCTAGTGCATTGGGATTGGGGTGGTATATTGATAGTGGCGCTTCCTTTCACATGACGGGAGATGCAAATCTTTTCAGTGACTTGGTGGAGAAAGGTCTCCAGATGCATGTTGAGTTGGGCGACGGTGGACGATACAATGCGACCGGCATTGGTACCATAACCTTTCAAAGGGAGTCAGGTAAACTCATTCTTTTACAAGATGTATTGCATGTACCAGGTCTAACAAAGAATTTGATCTCAGTTGCAATGTTAGAGGATAAAGGGTATGAAGTTGTCTTTAGAGAAGGAAAAGTTTTCCTTCGGCACAAGGCAACGGGACAAGTCAAGAAGGTTGGGATTCAAGCAAAGAATCTCTACAGACTTGAAGTAGATGGGATGTCTACGGAGCTTCCTATTGTTGGGAAGCAGGAGAAAGACATGCAACTGAAGCTTGAGAGGGAGCAAGTGTTGCATGCAGGCGAGAAAGACATGAAATTGATGCTTGAGAGGGAGCAAGTTTTGCATGTAGGTGATAGTGAACCTCGGAGTGTGGAGCAGCCACAAGAGGATCATGGAGTGGGAGAAACCACTCATGCAAAGAAATTCCGTGCCAGACAGGCAGAGGGAGTGCATGCAGCTATACCACCAGGTATGAGGTGGGGCGACATGCATGATTAATCCCATGAGGAGATTTCTGGGCAGATTCATGAGATGGTGTGGATCTCATGGATTGAACCTGGCTACGAGGTGCCCACAGTGCAGTAGTAGCAAGATCAGTTGGAGTGATGCAGGCAGATCAAAGTGACAGTGTCGGATACTGGAGCGCGGATCAGAGTTGATAGCAAGTGCAAGAGTGCATGGGTGCAAGAGTTCAACAGCGCAGTGGTTCCTGATGACATGTGCAGTTGGCCAAGCAGAAGTCGAAGACTTTGATGATAGATGCTAGATGCATCAAGACTGGTTGAGTTGTTTGGAGCCTATTCAGTTTCAGAGGAGTTGCAGCGCAGATGCATGGAGTTGCATGGCGCTTGCAAAGGGTGCATGGCACATGCATGGAGTTGCATGGTGCATGCATGAGTTTGCATGGCGCATGCAAAGGGTGCATGGCGAATGCATGGAGTTGCATGTCGCATGCATGGAGTTGCATGGCGCTTGTGAGGGTTGCAGGGCGAATGCATGGAGTTGCATGTCACATGCAATGACAGTCCTTTCTTGTTGAGAGGGAGTGTTGAAAATGGCAACAAGAAACAGTGAAGGAGGCCTCCTGAAACATCTTTCCTGATCCTAGTTGGAAAGTGATCACCTAAACTAGGTGGGGACCACACATGTGATTTTTGTCGAAAAATCTATTTTTTAGACTATGTCTATTTTTAGACATACGGAGCATGATTCGGGGATTCTAGTTGGAGATTCTTGAATCATGCGACATGTTGGTAAAAATAGATGAGACTCATATTTTTAGGTCACAGGCTATTTTTAGACTGCCTCTCCTAAAAATATGGAAGTCAAATATTATTTACCCTTAATAATATTTAGACTATAAACAACAATTTACTCTCTTGGAGCACTTCAGTTTGACCCCCAGAGGTGGGGCATGCAGCTGACATAAGGAAATTCGAATTTCCTATGAGTTAAGTGAGCTATTGCATGTTAGACTTCAGTTAGACTCATGTGGCAGAGTTTTGGTGGAGTTGATTGAGGAGTTAATGGAGGTGGTGTTCTGGTTAACTAGTTGAACTAGTTGTATTTAGTTCAACTGGCTAATACACTAGAGATGAGTTGTGTGAATTAAATATTATTTAATTCACTAATTATTAACTCATTATTCAACTAAAGAACACATCAGTTTAACTCAGTGCATGGACAGTTCAGTGGAGACCAGTGGAAGAGGTAGATGAAAGGGTGAGTATAGCTATCAGTTGGAGGATCATTTTTGCATGGGATTTGCATTACACTTGGAGGAAATTACCAATGACAATTGCGCAGTGAAGCCAAGGAGATTCGAACCTTGGATCTCTATTTAGACCAGCCTTGATTGCGCAATAGAGGCAGAGAAGTAGTGGGTGTGTTTTGAACCTGTGACTTGTTCAAAACCAAGCTAGATTTTGTGTAGCTTTGGGAGATAGTACTGAGTACTTGTGAGGAGTTTGTACTATGATTGTTACATGATTTCTCCATTATAATATACACAATAGCTGGGGTTTTTCAGCTATAGGCTTTCCCCATACATACTGAGTTAATGTGTGATTGATTTGATGTGCGATTGCTTCTATATTATTTCCGCATGTGACAATTAATTGTGGAAGAAGGTTATGTGTTATGCATGCAATTCGAAATTGATGTATGATCGGGTTAATCTTCATTGAATAAGTGATTTATTCGGCTAATTTCTACAACTACTGGATGATGATTTGACATTGACAAGAAGTCACTTTATTGCGAAATGGGAGTTACTAATTTCGGAGACAGAGTATGACTTGATTTAGCAATATTTAGGTATGATTGTCATGAGAATGAAGGTTTATGAGTATTGTAGAAGGATTAGTATTCATTGGATGACTTCTCTTGAACATATCGCTGACACTAAGATGAGTTGGAAGCATTGACCCAAAACTGAAGTGAAGGTATGATGAACCATAGGTATGAATGAATCATCAAGAAGATTACCCAACCCAAATAGTCACAATGATGGAGTGAAGTGTCATTTTCAAGAGTGACCTACTACCGTAAAAAGTTTTGTTCACTTTTCAAAATTTTCCCTGGTCATTTGTCGACCAGTAACTCTTTATTTTTTAACAAGCTTGAGGAGTATAACATATGCTTGATCTATAATTCAACCCTTCGGGCGAATAATGTATCACTATTTAATAATTTAACGAGTCTAGCGATGAATGAAACTTGATTCTTGCCATGATCAACAAGTTCATCGCTATTTTATGTTTTAACGAGCCTAACGATAGTGACAGCCTGATCCTTTTTCATATTTAGAGAGTTGGAAAAAGAGGATGAAAGAAAACTCCATAAGTAATTTTTCGTAAAGTTGTCACTCATATCCGAAAAAGTGTAAAATAATATCTGAGAGAACCTCCTAGCCATGTTCAACTAAGGCATTATTTTTTCTTAAATAATCTATAAGTGCTCAGCAATCTTTTCACATTATCAGAGTCTGAAAAGAGCTAAAAGAAGACTTCAGGGGTTCCTTTTTTGTTGTTATCAAAGCTCAAAAAAGAGATAAAAGTGTGCTTCAAGTCCTTTTTCATTTTTATCAAAGCTCGAAAACTAAGGATAAAAGTATGCTTTGTGGTCAAATCATTCTTGAAATAAATCTGCACAACTAATCTGCTCATCAGTTGCAAAACCTATTCTAAACAATATAAAATGGATTAAAAATGCCTATTTCATGATAAAAATAGAATAAAACCATAGTCACAGCAATAAATATTATTTGCAAATAATCAAATGACTAATTAAAATAGTTTTACTATTCATTTTTATCATTTGAAAGTTACCATTTTCATTTTGGAGCTTTGAACCTGTTTTTGCCCCCGAACTTCAGTCATCAATTGTGATCGATTCAATGGATGGTTTTCATCGTCGTTTGATCTATGTTGGTGCCATAAACCCTCTCTTTCTTTTAGTAGTCAATTCATTTCTTTTAATTGCAATTTTTTTTGGATTTGGGCCCCTTATGGTAAATTCTTTTTCCAAAAAGGGAAACACTCCCTTGAGCATCGAAAACTGCATTGTGGAGCACCTAAATTGAAGCCTAGGTGCATATGAAATGCACTGTCCCTTGTTCAAGGCTGCATTGGGCATATTTCACATTCTTGATTCTTGCATTGTACCCAAAAAGTTTCCTAATTTTTGCATGAAAAGGAGTCTAACGAGTCTTATGATTATGTTTCAGGATTTCATCAGACTAGAATAACGATTACTTGGAGAGAAAGAGAGCATGAAGAACAAAATATGATTGCCTTAAATGATTCGAGTATAGTAAGATCCCTAAGAGATTGTGGGTTATTAAAGAACTTCTGCTTGTCAGGGATGAGGCAACAAATAGAACTTTTGGAGTTCCTAGTTCAAGCATGGGATCCGTCTATTGAGGCATTTCACATTAGGAATAAGGTGGTTCCTATTACAGTGGAGGATGTATATTTTCTTACAAGCTTATCGAGGAGAGGCTTGCATATTTATCTCTCAGGGTCTGCTCTTGGAGGAGAGATGGTGAGAGATTATGTTTAGCAATATTGTTATCCAGGGGAAAAGCTAAGAAAGGATGGGAAAATAAACATCTGTGATGT
Organism: Pinus albicaulis; assembly: GCA_034641835.2. NCBI lineage: Eukaryota > Viridiplantae > Streptophyta > Pinopsida > Pinales > Pinaceae > Pinus > Pinus albicaulis. The sequence goes on from CM076581.1 coordinate 1,624,164,619, forward strand.
TCGTGATTTTCCTTTGAGAACCATTCTTTTCATGATCACAAAGCTTGTCAGCATCGTTACACTACATGTATCGAATAGATCATATATGCAGTACGCGCCAGAGTGCATGGAGCCAACAGTCTTCAACTAGTCTGAAGTTGTACTTTCTCAAATAAGAGAACAAATGAACAAGGCAAAGGGAGGAAGGAATAAAAAATTTGGTTATGGTTTGATCCTCATTTAATTTGCCTTAGAGCGGATTCCACTGATGCAACCTCAGCATGTGACACTGGGTGTGTCTAACCCTAGAGATCCCAGGATGCAGAGATGGGTAGAACTAATGGCTAGGCATGCAGGCCAATCATCCATTGTGTTCTCGGCTGCATTTTTCACCTGGTTCAGACGAAATTTTATCGCCATCGATGAGTATGCATATGCAGGCATTGATTTCCGAGGAGATCCAGACTTAGCTTTACCAGAAGGCGCTCAGTTGGGTGCAATATGTAAGAATGTTTTGACCATGTTTTTTTAATTTTCTAAGGTTTATACAATTTTTTTGTATTTCGATGTTTTCCAAAGATTAAACTAAAGTTTTAATGTAATTCATATGTTGGTCGAGTTCAACCGGTGGAGGAACTAGAGCATGAAGTGGATGAGCTAGCAGAGAGGGCTATCAGGAGCGTATTCCTTCAGAATTTAGACATGGTTGAGACTCTATCTAAGCTTCGGCAGCGCATAGAGGGGTTTACCTTCGAGATTCTGGATTTCTGGATTGAAGAGATACACATAAACTACAGTGCCACACTATAGGTGTTCCTAACCGCTGGATGTGGTTACTGCGTAGGATAGCTAGATCTATAGCATGTTACCATGAGCATCACTAGTTTACTTTTGACATGTTGCATACATTTTGAGGTCAGATGACCAATGTGTCTTGGGACCAATTTTTGTAAAAACCTATAACTCTTTATCTATTTGATTTCAATGTTTTCCTATGTTTATTGCGCAATCATATTCACTTATGTGAATGTATCTTTACATTTGTTGCAAATTTATATTTAAAACATGATTAGCTAAAGAATCAGTCAATGTGTTCAAGTTTTTGGAAATGTGTTGATATTGAATAAAATCAAAATGCCTTTCCAAAATTCGAACTCTTAGGAACAAACGATGCAGTGTTGGATTTATAACAATATAAACACTAGTAAGTTGTAATACCACAAGTTGTGAATCTAACCTTATGATGATGTAGTTAATAGCAAATGAAATGGCATAAGAGAGAAGTTTGATCAACGCGCTATACTCAGCGATATTGTTTATCGATCTACGGATACAAATCCATTGAAAAACCACTAACTCGTTGTTCAGAGCGAAAATGGCCCACTCTGCAGAGGATAGATTCTACGTACTATGAATAGCACCATCAGCATACCCAACAAATGGTTCCAAAGATTCATACATCTGTGATAAAATTAAAGCAGATTACTAATGTCAAGAAAACTCTAAAAAATAAACTAAGACAGTGAATGCAAATCGATAGTATATATATACAATATAATACAAAAAATTACTATGATCATGATTAAGCATAGTAATGTTTCAGATACAACCCATTTCAAGTCTACGCCAACGGAATTCCATCGTAAACCACAAACTCGTAGGCACCCTTAGCAAGAACTATTTTGACAATATAGAGGCCATGCCATAATGGCTCAAATTTCCCTGTACCTATTACATCAGCTTCTTAATCATAAAGAAGGACCAAGCCACCCTCTGAGAAAATGCGAGGTTGGACTGTAATATTCCCAATTAGCCCAAGCTAATGGGAATGTACTATTTTGTTTCATTTTTCTGTTTCATGAATAAAATTGTAAAGGAGTATCAATAAAATTCCTAAACAGAAAAATAAATCAATGCCACATGTGAACAAAGCTAAATCTGGGCTATTTACATAAGCACACTTAGGTGTGAAAGAAGCTGGATCATTTGATCAAGTCAACTAGGACCAAATCAACAGTGTTGTCTAGATACAGTGAATCTCCTTGATGCACAACGTAGTTTTAGTTGGAGGCTACACATGTGAAAGGAACTAAATCATTGAGATGGTTTAGGGTTTTGCAAGACTTTTTATGTTATAAAAGGAAGAGGAGGACATCAGAAGAAGGTTGTTGTTGATTATGTTATATTTCTTAATATATTTTCTGTTTAGACATATATCATTCTCTTGTTGTTTAGCTGAGAATAGTGTTGTTTAGCACTGGGTGTTCCTGATTGGGAATCCCACCTCCTTCCTTGAGAGACCTCTTGGATGAGTCTTTCTGATCTTATCCACTATCATGCATTTGGCCAAGCTTCATCTTCCAACTACAATGCAGATCCTGTTGAGGGTTTGGTTGTCCTTGTAAGCTGCAGCAAGTGGAGGCTAGATCTACTCAGATCTAGGCCAATCTAGTGCCTCTTTTCAGTGGGAAATTCTTCTATCCCCTTGATAAGAGTGTATTGGATCATTGGAGCTTCATATCCATACCTTGGCATCAGGCCAAACAGTTCATTGAGTCTACAACATATTTTATCTTCCAGGACTGTGTTATTTGCAAAGAAGAAAGTTGCAGGGTGTTTTGGCAAACTTTGAGGAGTGATCTGTAGTGTTGGGGATCTGCCCTTCACTGTGGTGATCCATGGATTTCTGATCTATTCCATGTCATATTTAGATCTGATCTGAATACTCCTATATTTGCTTCAGAAATTCTAAATCATTTTGCATATCTACTCCATGTGCTTCATGTTTTTCTGAAAACCCCAAGGGGTATGTAAAGTAGAGACTCTGTAGTGTATGGATTTGTCATAGATCTGACTTTTCATGCATTATTCAGCTCTAGATCTAAGTTTTAATCTTCAGCTACTATATTCTCTATAAAATAATGATGTCAAGCCTTTTTGTAGTGAATACATGTGTTAGCAGCACCTCTTTTGTGGGATTTCTTCCATTTTTGTCTTCTATTTCCTGTAATACATTGTATGGGCCTCATTATAAATTTGATTTGCTGATGTATAAGTAAATTTTGAGCCTCCATATTGGCCTCCTGCACTTAATTTGTTGAAATGTATTATTTCTGAAGCAATATTGTTTAATATTGCTGTCGTTCCCTATTGGGGATATTACATGGGCATTTTTGTCGTATTGCGCCTTTATACGTCTCTTATTCACTTCGTTGGCCAATTGGGATTCATGACGCATTTCATCAAGATGGATGAGGTTAAAAATACGTGCTTCTTCTTCTGAGGTGTCAGGTAACAAGTCAATTGCGAGTTTCAACGACAGTATTTCACATTGGATTGGCGAGATAGCTTCCAGACCATACACCAATTGAAAGGGAGTAAATTCGGTTGCGTTTCTCACCAAGGTTCGATACGCCCATAAAGCCGAGTACAAGATCAAATTCCAGTTTCTTTTATGAACTCCTATCATTCATTGAAGCTTACACTTAAGAATCGTGTTGATAGCTTCAACTTGTCCATTTGATTGTGGATAATAAGGAGTAGAATTATCATGTGACAATCCTAACTTGGCAGTCAATTCAGTCATCATGTGGTTGCAAAAATGCTTCGCATGATATGTTACTATAGCCCATGGGACCCCAAACTGTGCAATGACATGATTAAAGAAAAATAATGCAGTTGTTTGTCCTGTGTTGTTGAATATAGGAATCGCTTCGGCCCACTTGGTAAAGTATTCTACTGCGACAATAATATAACCATGCCCCTCAGACAAACGACGGTTACAGGTCATGAATTCAATGCCCCATTTCGAAAATGGTCCTACAGAGACAACAGGATGCATTGGCGTTAGCGGTTTGTGGATTTTACGATCAAATATCTGGCACGCATGACAACTTCTGACTGTGAGGATGCAGTCGCAAAAAATAGTAGGCCAAAATTAACCAGCGTGGAGTATCTTCTGCGCAGTAGTGTATCTATACAAGTGTCCACCACAAGCCCCAACATGAAAATCATTAAAAACCTTTTCGGCCTCCTCATGAGTGAGGCACCTTCTTAAAATTGTATCGACACCATGACGATAAAGTGTATCACCAACGATCAAATAATCTTTGGCTTGGTATCGAATACGTCGCTAGTCAAAGCGAGAGGTATCAGGAAAAAAATTCTGGGTTTGGAGATAAATGATAAAATCCCCATACCAAGTATTAGATGATCCGATCAGGAACAGAGACTCATCAGGAATAGATGGTTCTGATGTAGTATCAGTACTATCAGAGGGAAGGTCGCAGAGAAGCTTAGCCAAAACTAAAGACTTCTTTGACTTGGATTTGATGAATTCCAAATCAAATTCCTACAAAATGACAATCCATTTTGAATGTTTCCCCCCCAGCAATTGACATGATAATATATAAGTCATGGGGTTTCAATCTGAAATGAAAATGGTCTTCCGAAACATGATGTAGTGGTGAAATATTTGAACAACTTGAACAGCTTCCAAGGAAAGATTTTCTATGTACAAATACTTCACTTCTGTATCATTGAGATTACGACTAAAACCATATTTCCAAGATTATAAAAACAGTTAAGAAAGCTATTAAAGATTCTAGCCCTGAGGAAAAATTAAAAAAGAGCCTATCACTAGATATTGAAATCACCCCTCGTATCTATGGAGCACCTAAAATTCACAAAGTTGGTGCCCCCCTCAGACCTATTGTTAACACTATCAAATCTCCTACTTACGAATTATCCAAATACGTTGCTAACATTTTAGCACCTCTCATCGGAAAAACCAGCTCGTACATCAAGGACTCCAAACATTATGTGGATTTCATTAAAAATGTGAATCTGGAACCTAGCGATAAGATTGTAAGCTTTGATGTGGTCCAGCTCTTTACAAAAATCCCCTTAGATGAAGTTGTCGAGGTTGTCAAAGAATTTGCAGATCCCTAGACTGCAAAGTTTGCTGAAATATGTCTACACTCAACTTTATTCACTTTCCAAGGAGAGATTTTTGAACAAACATCAAGAGAAGCCATGGGATCTCTTCTATCCCCCATAGTGGCTAATCTCTTCATGGAAATATTTTAAAAAGGGGCCCTTGACTTGTACCCACTAAAACCAAAATTCTGGATTAGATTCGTGGATGACACCAGTGTCGATTGGTCTCATGGAGATGATGAACTTAAGAAGTTCCTAAACCACCTCAATAGCTAATCCAAGGATATACAGTTTACTATGGAAGATGAAGATAACAATTGCATTCCATTCTTGGACACTCTATTCATCAGAAACAAATATGGATCCATTGGACATAAGGTGTTTAGAAAGAAGGCGCATACTGACAATTATCTCCATGCAAATTCACACCATCATTCGGCTCAGAAGATGGGGGTACTCATGACTCTTTTCATGTGAGCCTTGAAGATTTATGATCATAATCGTGTTGAAAAATAAATTTCATATTTAATAAATGAATTCACTAATATGGGATATAGGAACAGAGATATCATCAAAGCCATACAAAGAGCCAGATCCAGAAATAAAATAAATCCTCCAAATGTAACCCTTAACTCTAAAGCATACCTCCCTTACATTCAGGGGATCAACAAAAGTTCTCGCCAAAAATAATATTGGAACCTCATTTAAGCCGCTAATGACAATCAATCAAAGGATGAAATATGTCAAAGACAACCCTGATCCACTCCAAAAAAAGGGCGTATACCAAATAAATTGCTCGTGTGGAAAATTTTATATTGGAGAAACATGAAGATATTTCAAGATCGGGCTTAAAGAACATGGTGCTGACATCAGAATTGGGAGAACAAAAACTTCGGCTCTGGTAGGTCACTCTAATAAGACACATCACCACATCTACCTAGAAAATGCTAGGGTGATTGCCAATGAAAATCATTATTACAAAAGGAAAATACATGAGGCGCTGGAAATCATCAAACATCCTGAAAACCTCAACAGGGACGGTGGTTTGGAATTTAGAAGAAATTGGGTCCCCTTATTTCCCCGATCTTAAAAAGTTACTTTCCATCGTTGTTGCCACCCCACCACTTTCCCTTACACTAGGTTATCCTTGGGCTCCCCTACTGCGCTCTCTTCCTCTTTCCTTCTTTGACCCTTGACTTCCTCTTCATTCCTCTTCTCCACACCTTCCTCCTCTTTCCCTTCCCTCTTTCCCATCCCTTCACAAAAAACCCATCCCCTCACTTCTTAGTACCATTCTACAAATATTCCCCTATTATTAACCCTCTTTAGAAGTTTTAACATTTATATAAGGTCATAAATAAGAGAAAAAAGAAATTGAATTACTAATATCAATATTAATTAAATAATATCATTAGTAATAGTTAAGAGTAACTATTCCTAATTATATTATAATTAACATTTATATTATTATTAATAATAATAATAATAATAGCCCACGTGGTGTAGAGTAGTCGGTGACGGGGGTGCACTGTTAAGGCACTCTGTCTGCAAGGTCACCGGTTCGAAACCCGTGGGTGGGATGGGAGGAGCAAAAATGGAAACATTAGGATTAGTCTAAACCAGCAAAAAATAATAATAATAATAATAATTAATATTAACCCACTCTATAAAAACTATAATATTCATCTAAACTTCTCAACAAATTTAATAGTAGTTAACTCTATTATTACAAATATTATTAATAATAGTTAACTTCCTCACTATTATCATATCAATATTAACATTTAAAATACATATAATATCGTTTTAATACTAACCCACCTTTAAGAACCTATATTATTTACCTAATAAGATAAAGATTCTGTGACTATAATATTAATGTTATTAACTAAACAAATATTTAGTAATAGTTATACCATTCTTAATTAAGATTATAATTAATATTAATAATTTAATTAATAAATAATAAGGGATTCATTATAAATATAATAACATTTCTAGATTAATCATCCACAATTAATTCACATAATGACCCTGAAATGTAATATTTACTCTCTAAATTCTAATAATTTTAAAATTAAAATTAATTATAATATTTAATTTCTAAAATCCAATAATAATCAATTAAAATGAACTTTTAACATTAATCTAAGACATAATTTAATTTAGAATAATAATAAAATTTACTAAAATTAAATTTTTATTTCATTTACGTGACATACGCTCAATCCTCAGGTGCCTCTCAGATTTATATTTATTGCATCTAACCTCCTCTCTTCTTGGCAGGATTTGTCCTGATGATGGGTCTTGATCTAGACCTGAAACGTAGACGCAAAAATGCATAATATGGAGATTCTGAATTCAACAGCTCAAGACTCAAATAATAGATCAAATGTTCTATTCCATTTTCTACTTGGACCAACACCATAGGAATGCTCGTATCAATTGCGGCGGTATATAAGAAATAATCACTCTGATAATTGGGGGAATACATTAATGACACCCGGACAATAGTATCCTTGACAACATCAAAAGAATCTTGCACAACTTGGTCCCAATGGATGGGAATCCCCTTTTCAAGAGTCGAGTAAATCCTTTAGCCATTTCGGCGTAGTTGGGTATGAACCTCCTTAGGAAGTTAGCCTTTCCTTGAAGTTTTTGTATCTGAAGTAAATTTGATGGTGCAGGAAAATCAAGAATGGCCTGGACCTTCAATGGGTCGATTTGAATTCCTTCTTTTGAGACGACGAATCCAAACAAATGACTAGAACCAACACAAAACACACATTTATATGTATTGAGACATATTTTGTAGTGTCAACAGTGTAAAAAGATGGCTCTCAAATGCATCGGGTGATCAGTCTGATTTCGTGAATGTGCGGGTAAATCATCTAGATAGGGTTGAACAATGTACTTGATGTCATTGAAAGAATAATCCATTGCTCTCTGAAAAGTTTCCCCATCATTCTTTAAACCAAACGGTAGTTTCTGATAAGCAAATTGGCCCCAGGGACAGATGAATGTTGTCTTATATGACCCTCTAGGTGCATATTGATTTGATTGTAGCCAGAAAATCCATCCATGAACGAAAATATTTCGCATCCAGCACAATCGTCAATAATCTGGTCGATAAAGGGAGTAGGATAGTTGTCTTTTGGATAAGCAAGATTGACATCCCGATAATCGACGCGCACTCTGATGGTTCCTTGTTTTTTCATAACAGGAACGATGTTGGAAACCCACTCAGTTAGTGGAACAGGGTAAATGAAACCAACACGCAAAAACTTTTCAACTTTTGCTTTAATGGCAGCGGCCTTCTTCGGGTGAACAGGACGAAGGCGTTGACGTACCAGCTTGACATCAAGGTACATATTAACAGTGTTTTTAATGATACTATTATCTATGCCTGGAGTTTCCTCATAAGACCAAGCAAATACATCATGGAATTCACAAAAGGGAGAGCGATATGTTTTGAGTTCAGATGGAGAACAAGATACACCGACATGAATATTTTTCTACAATGTCGGGTTTGGTCGAAATATCGATAGAAATGGTTTCTTCAATATTTGACAAATTTCGCTCGGAATCAATTTCATTAATAGGAAAATAATTCGAAAAGAAATTTTTGATTGATGGGTGATATAGTTCATTAAGATTATTTTCTTCATAATCAGGAAGATGCGAACGATGATGATAATATTCCCATGGTTCTCCTTCCAACGTCATGGTTTCCAAAATATTCTCATCTGTCAAGAAAGTTGAGGAAAAAGGATCATATAGAGTACCAAAATCTAGGGAACGATCAACCCAAACAACCGGCGATGATGATTTTGGATTTGCCACCCAAGCCAAATAGATTGATTGTTATGCCAACTCAATAGGGCTGGGAGGCATAAACTCATCAAACGTAACAATTTCATAATCACCCGAACTCTTCCTTAAGCTAGATGGAGTGGAAGAGATCATGTAGCAGGTCTCTATACTTGCAATTTCTATCGACGTCACAGTCGTCGGTAATGCAAAGGTTCCCATGAGCATGGAATCCTTTAAGAGTCCTACACTAATGTTCTGAAGTGCGAGTTGGGAGTTCGTGAACGAATGGAACACTTCCAGTTACATGTGAAGTGGAGGCAAAGAAGGATAGTTGATTGATGAATGTGATAACACCTTTATATGGAAAGGCGATCATTCTAAAATATGTAGAAACAATTGCAGTCATAGCATATTCCCATGGCCTTCCAAGTAAAATATTGTAGTCAAGGAGTTCGTCAACAACCTCAATTTCAACATTCACTGTTTTCCCCCCTAGTTCAACATGTAGGTTATTGATAATACCACAAGGCTTATATGTAGGTCTGTCGAAATCCTTCAACGTCGTTGAGGATTGAGATAAGCATGGCGAGCCAAGTGATTTCCAACAATTTAGAGACATAATGCACGTAGATGCTCCCTCATCAATAATAGTATGATGAACAAGATGATTGAGAACATTTACTTGGATGGAGGATGCAAATTCTGCTGGTGATTGCGGCACATAACCCGTATGATTAAATACTACGAGATTAGAATCAGTCGGATCAATTCCACCAATTGCTGACAACAAAGCCTGTTTCTGTGAGGGACAATTTTGTAATACCTCAAGGGTTGACATAGCTAAAGGGGATTGAGCCGAATCTTCAACTATATTATAATTTTGAGTAGCTCTTGCTCGAGGACTATATGTCGATTTATGAACAACTCCCTTTGGTGGCTTGATTGTCAATTCAAGAATAGCAAGTGGCGGTTCCGATTTCATAGACGAATTCATGGTCGAGGTAGTAGGTTGATCAGTAGCACCATAATATTTATTACACGTTAACACAAAAATATATGTTGATAGCTTTGTGACATATAACATAATCACTTGGGAACTAGAAGCTGGATCCGTAGCTACCAAATTTGTGTCTAGATTCGGAAACAGATCTGTCAACACAACTGACGCATGTGAAGTATTAACCATTTTTTAGACTTCAGCATGGTGAGGAAAATCCCGAAAAAAGTGTTCCTCATTACAGATTATGCATGGATAATGAGGTTTATTATTTCCAAACGATTGATCAAATGATCTTTCCTGCGGGTTAAAATTTTTCTTTTTCTTTGATTTCACTTTTTTCTTATTTCCGAGTTTCTTGTCACTTTTTCCTTTGTTAAATTACATGGCATTGATTTCAGAAGAAGGCGCAGGATCAGATGCAGTAGTATGATGTGTGCTTGCAGAACCAATCATACCGTCTCTGGCATGAGATTCCTTTGATGGAGGAGGAACAATAAAATTAGATCTCGACGCGTTAAGAATTTTCTCGTAGAGCGTGCCAATCGGAGTATAAATCAAGTCTAAATATTAGGCACGAGAAATGACCTACTCTTCAGTTACAACACTACCCTTAGCCACATCCTCAGTTATAGATGGTAACAGGTACTTCATGAACCACTCAGCAAGGAGCTGATCAGGAACAAATGTCTTAACCATTCTACGACGACGACGCCACTCATGAATATGATCTAAAATGTGAGTAGCATTAGTCTGTTTAAAATTAGTCAAGATTTCTGTTCCAGTTTCATATTGTATGGGTAACTGGAAATGAGTCAAAAATGTAGTATCTAGGGTAGTGAAATTATCAAAAGATGCTCTAGGTAACTCAATGTACCATTTTGCAGCTAGACCAGTGAGCATACGCTGGAAAAGACGTAGTCAAACAAAATCATCATTCAAGGAGTTTGAGGAACACCATAAATGGTAAGTCATAACATGAGTCGACGGGTCTTCCCCAGGGTTTCCATTGAACTTAGGAATATATGAGGGTAATTTATGGGGTATCACCAGCCACCAAGGAGCATAGTTGATTGGATCATTGGTGAGCCGATTTAAATCTGGTAACTCTAAAGTTGCAAAAAAGGGAAATTGTCGATTGAGGTCAGGTTGAGCATAGCCAGGGTATGATGGAATTTATTGGGCAACAAGCCTTTGAGCACCAACGTAAGGAATTGGTTGCTAGTAACCCAAATAGGGGTTGTTTTGATAAGAAAGTGCTTGAGGATTATGTTGACCAAAACCTGGGTATGATACTTGTTGAAATGAAAGTTGTGTAATTTGCGCCTGAGGCTGTCAAGGGGTCTGTCCACCAATATTATAACCCAAATTAGGATAACTTGGATTCGGTTAAGGATAGGTATAACCTAGTTGTGGTTGTGACATTTCATAATATGGTAATCCGGCTTGTGAATAAATGATCCCGGATACAGGTTGTTGTAAACTAGCCAAAGGAATTGGAGTCTGAGGGCTCAATACTTGAGGGTATTGAGTTGAAGGACCCTCCTGAAATGGTTTTTGTACAACATTTTGAGTCTGTAACAGGGGTAAATATTTATTAACAAGTGGAAATGATGTGGGTGCAACAGGTTTTACTAGTTGATATGAGTGTACAACCATTTGTGGTTGGATAGGTAGAGAGGGTTGTCATTGACAAAAATTCATTTCGACATTAGGTTGACCAAACAACGATGGAGTACTATCAAAGTGGATGACCATAGGTTGACCCACAGCATGAGGAGTATAATAAGATGGAAAATATTGTTCTCCAAATGCAGGGAGTCTAGTTGAGATAGTACTGGATGGAATAGACCCAGATGGACCAGTTTGATATTGCCTTGATGGTGGATATAAAGGATCAAGTCATTCAAGAATCAGTACAGGTTTACCAGTTAGAATACAAGACAATGACATTGGTGAAGTCCATGGGTTTGAAGATGTACCAGAGAAAATTCTAGATAAAGATTTATAACCTGATGGGACCAAAGGGCCACCATGTAAATATGACTCTGGTGAAGTTGTGAACATCAACAGGGTAGCGAGAGCAGGTGCTGACACAATCACAACAGATGGTCCAACCAAAGATCTTGGTTCAGGCATGGTTACTTGACCAAATGTATACCCTTTTGAACCGACCAGAATTTGAATAGGAACAAAATAAACAAAAGCAGAGGGTGGTGATTGAGGAAAATACTCATACAGGTAAATATCCTCCCCAAAATGGGTTGGATTTAAAGTTGTTTCGTTTTGTGGAATTTATTCAATCAAAATTAAACCAGGTGGAAGGATTTCGCAGTCAGGCCCAAATTATATTTCAAGAGGTTGACTGCGCGATATGGGAGACTCAATGGCTACAATAGATTGTGGGGTGACCAATACAGGAACAAATTCTGTTCATTCGACTTTGGGATGCAGATGTTTTGGAAAAAAAGAGACAGGATCTAGATCAACTTCCAGTTGAACAACGTCGGGTTCGGGAGCTATGGTCTCACTGAGTGGATGGATCGTGACCATGGGTAGTTGTGAGGACTCAGTCTCAACAACAGTAGACAAAATGGGATTTGTAGAAACAACTTGTGCCAACTCTGTTATATGGGAATATGATGCTTCACCAAAGGTATTGATGGTACTAGTTTTGGTAGAGCGATGTCGCCTTCGCCGCCTAGAAGAGGCTTTCAGTGGTAAAGGTGGTTTCAATGCAAGTCTATGCGAATGATAGGGAAAGGGATTTTCTTCTTCCATGATGACTGATTTATTTTATGACCAAAAAAAAATTAAAAATAAAAATAAAAGGGTAATGCTAGGCAAAAGGTTTACCAAGAAACTGTGAACTGCAGAATACCTCCTGGCAAACCAAGAAGTACGAGCAGGCAATCTCCCCGAATGATGTGTTCAGTGTATCAAAATTTACAAGGTAGCCGACTTGGTTCACTATGGATGGAGAGAAACCTAAATTTGTCCTCCCAAATACACTCGAAGGTACGCGGAGGCCCAAGTCCGTATTAGCACTGTCTAATGCGAAACCGCACAGTGAGAGCACCTATTTATACTTTTAATACTATAACACCACCCGATATACCCGAAGGTATGTGGATGAGCTACAATATACTTACGTACATGGAGTGAGGTATCACACTTGGAATGTATCTCAGACAATTAACAACATCTGCAATGTTTTATGACGCTAGAACACGTCTCTAGCCTAGACCTTCTAAATGTTATCATTATGGTTCCAATGCTTTTTTAGGTAAATTGATGTAAATTTTAAGTTGATATTGTTCATCAATTTTCCTTTCAAGGTTCACCGCGATGATGTGATGGAAATTCCTAAAATGAAAACTAAAATGATAAGCAAACTTTTCACTTTTAGCTTTTTGAATGAAAATCTTAGCTACTAAAGGGAAAGAGAAATTAGTTTTGAGAGCAAACAACAAAGAGCACAAACTAATATGCAGCTTTCCTAATTTGTTCCTATGAAAAACACACAATCCACTACATGCAAATGCGAGTTTTTCTTTTCAGTCCCTTTAATGTGAATGAAAAAAATAAATTATATGCATCAAATCTGTTAGCCCCCCATAAATTCCTTGACAAGCAAGCAAGGGGCTAGTTTGTTTTATGAGCCTTCAAGGAATGCATTTCCCTTGAAAACACATCATCCTTGAAGCCTTTTATGTTCCCTGCCTTTGACTGTTTCCCTCTGCTGTTCTTGAGTCTATGAGCCTCACTGATGATAAAAATTGGGCTCCAAAAAGGCCTTTATTTTCCCCTTGTTCCTCTGCAGAACTCTCTATTTTACCCCTTTTTTCCTATTTTCAAAGTCCCCTTTCCATCCCAAAATTTCCCCTTTATTCCTCTTAAATCTCCCCAAAATCCCCTTTAAATTCTACCCTTACCCTTTGTTTGGCCAAATTCCCATTTTTTCCCTCTATCGTTCCCCTTCCTAACCCTTAAAATGCATTAAAATGGGCCAAAAACCCAATTTTTAACTTTATAATAGGGCTTAGCCCCTTTTTCGCCAACCCCGCAAACCACTTCCCCATATGCCTTATGCCCAAGACCAAGCACTTAATGCCTTGGGCGCTAGTCACAGTCGCAACTCGCAAATAAGCGCATTCCTTTGTTAAACGTAAAAACTCCGATGCGATTGGGTTTGGCGCATAAGTCCTCCACTGTGTTCTCCACCGTTGATCTACCACGGAGATCGGACGGCCCAGTGCTAATTGCACTCCCTCCCCAATCGCAATCGCAACTTCCGTCACGTCTCCCCTTCGCTCCCTCCGATTGCGATCCCCCGACCACATCTCCGCCGTTGATTCCCCTCGTTGATCGAACGACTCAGCGCTAATCACTCCGTCGCAATTGCATCACATCCCCTCCTCTGCATCTGCCAATTGCGATCCACCGACCCCATCCCGGCCGTCCATTAATCCTCGATCCGACGGCCATCGCGTGATCGCTGCCTTGCTCCAATCGCAATCGCATTTCTCAATTGTTGTCACTTTCCACCCTTTGCGATTGCGATCCGCCGATCCAATCTCGACTATCCATTTAAGCCAAGATCCAATGGCTAGAAACTAGTCACACCATCGTTCAAATGGATTGTCAAACCTCCCGTTTCTCCCCTCCGATTTAATCGTAGCCATCGATCTCCTCCTGAGATCTGACGGTCCTAAAATAATCGCCCTCCACCCACGCCGGGTCCCACCTTGTACGATCATTTCCATCGCATTCCATTGCATTTCGTTCATTTCCTTTGCATTATCACCTATGCACAAACTTTCGTATTTTGCACTAAATTTTAATGTTTCATATTCACTCTGCCCATTTTCATATACCATCCCATTGTTTAATCTCTGCCATTGATCTTCATCACCAGACCATGATCGAACGGTTCATGCTCGTTTCTTCACCGAAAACCTATTAGTCGACGTTTACACCATAATACCGCATTATTCACAATTGTTTTATCCAAAGACACCGTTCTACCGCCACCGCACTATCATTCTACCCATCCTCCATAGCCATTCCCCCCCTTATGCATGGATTTCATAACTAAGTGGCGTGTTTTTGCAGGGTACAGGCGGTGGAAACCCGCCATGATTCAAAATCTCTGTACAGTCACAGAGAAATAGAAAAGGACCTTTTTCAAGAGCTGAGTTCAGGAAGAAAGGTCTGAGAAGACATATGATAAGGCTTGCATTAAAGGAATAGAGTTTAAATTCTATAAATCTTCTCCAGAGCCATTAAAGCTCAGATTTCGCAGTCAGAGGCAAAGCGTGGAAGCGGCAAAGAGTATCAGTGGAGCAGCAGAGAGTTCAAGGCACGTAATAGAAGATTCTGAGCCTTTTTCAAGGATTTAGAGGCAAAGTACCAGACTAAGGACCCTTAGAATCACACGGAAGGCTCAGCGCACAGAAATCAAAACTATCAGGGTCTCACATCAGCAGGTTGTTCTAAAGGACAAAGCACCCATATTGTTTCCATATTTTACCGTGTTCCTGAAGAAAGTTCCGCCCTGATTGCAGTCCGAAGCTGCCAGAGCATTTTTTATGAAGTATGGCCAGCCTTAGCATCATTATTTCACTTTATTGTTCATTCACCAAAAGTAATACAGAGTACTGCAGCCAAGTACATCGGAGACATACCTGGAGTAAATGGAAGCCTGACGAAGACCATTCTTTCCTCCATAGAGTACCAGATATAAATGCACATGGTTTAAACAGAATGGGCTTCAGCCCTCTTCCCCTTCTAAGTATTAATGCTGCATTTAGTTTCCACCTACCTCCTCGGCTCATCTTTCTGCTATAAAACTCATGAATAAATTATTGTAAGGTTGTTGATCGATTATCAGAGAATTTCAAGCTATTCCTTTAAGACATGTTCTTTGTGTAAAGTTGTAAGATAGGCTGAGGAAGATGTATTCAGACTGAACTTTCAAGCTATTGGCAATGTTTTATTTGACTGGTGTTGCTCTTAATATGACAAGCACATTTCTTTGTATCCTGATTTAAAGAAGCTGGTGATGTTTTTCTATCTCTTCGTTTATTTCATTTCATTACATTTCTACTGGCTTGCATCAGAAATTTGGCATAGTATTTACCCTTGCTAGGTACCCTATGTTTCTGCTCTCCTTGCCTTTTATGTTTCTCTGCTTTATGTGTATCTTAGGATTTATTTCAATTGATTTAACTAGTGTAGTGGATGTTATTGCCTGCTAACTGATGTATGAATTATTGAGATCAATATTTCAGATGTTCTTGTTGAAGTTTAATTGAATGAATTGGGAACACTGGGAGATCTAGAACTCTGTCCTTATCTCACTAGGATACTTTTTAGTTAATTGAACCTTTTCTAAGATACCTCAAGCTGGAGGTCGAAGCATTGAGAATTCAAAGTCTCTCTCTGATCTCAGGTTTTCAACTTTGTATTCTGAATCTTTAATGTTTCCTTGCTCTCACCTCCCCTCTTTCCTATCCTACCACACTATCATCTTTAAGATCCGATGCTTTAGATGACTAGCCCAACTGAAAGCCTGCATATTGAACAGCAAGTAAACCCTTTCCTGACTCCATTTCCCAATGGTCTTGAATGTTCCCTGGAATACCTCTCCTTTGCCTAGAATCCTCTTTGCTCATCCTTGTCTCATATTGAACCCTTCTTTCCTGATTCTCAGCAACCAAACATACAATTAAACAAAAAAACTCTGAGCCTTATAACTAGCCTAACATCTTAACATTAAGCTTCAAAGACATATACCTTTGACATATCATAGAGAGATCCCTCTCTGGACCCAGGAGGGCTAGATCCTAGGGTCTGAAAGTGGTTTGATGTTGTCTCATATTTTGGTATTGCCAACCTTGCCAAAACATGGGAACCCCAACATAATGTCGACTCCACTGGGGAATACTCTGAGTATTTTCCATCCTACTACATCACAAGAGCCTCAAAAAACCTAGAAACTTTGGGCAGGTTTGTAGTGAAACACTTCCATTTGCATTCCAACTTCTATACCATTTGTGTGTTTCTCCCACAGTCTTAGACAGAGTCTAGAAAGGGGCCAAGTAGCCTCCAGATCTCACACTCTTTAGATGTGACATATCTGGTAAAAGCCCTCCCAGTCAATCTCTAGTTAGAGTTTTTTGTGTCTTAAAGATATCCTTGAAAAAGGACATCTCATAAGAACTGTGGTGGACAGTGTACCCTCCAGAAGCATCCTAAACCTTCCACCTGGCGACTCCACAGCACCTTAAAGATCAAAGACTCCACTGGTGATCAGTAGGCCTGTTGATTATCTTGGTTTCACATAAGACTCCACTGGAAGACCAGCCTCTGAAACAACATCAGCCACAATAGAAGGAACAAGTAAGCTTAAGCTGCTTGGTTGGAAAACAGCACTCTGGCTTCCAGAACCATCCACACAAGAGCTTATCCTAACCCAAACCCACCTGAAATAGTTGACAACCCTGAGATCATCCTCAAGAGATCTCCTACACCTAAAAGACCAACTATTTCCAGCCACATCCATAGAGCTAACTCTACACCAGAAGACTTTACAGCTCTATCAGACCCATTTTTTGACCTAGGCCCTCAAAACATTTTACCAAGAACTAGGTCACTCAGTGTCCTAGACCAGCCAAACCTTGAGCTCCCTAGTTCACCACCCCATAGTGGTAAACACATTAGGGACAAGGAGACCCCTCCATCCACACCCCCTGACATTCACATTATTCAGAAATTGGGGCTAAGTCATCCTAAATCTGCTCAACAGACTTTTGTTGGTCCTAGTATCCCTGTCATCCACATACCAGTTGCTCAATTTAACCCTTTACCTCATCAGAACATCATCATGGCAGCTTGGTATGCACCTTTGTTTTTACCCCAGCCTCTAGTACCTTTACCCAATGATTATCAATCAAAAATCCCACACTTCACTACCAAAGAATCTACCACAGCACAATACCATGTAGATAGGATGGAAGATTCTTTTGATTACATGGAGATAGATGATGATACGATCAAAATGAGAATCTTTGCCTAGAGTTTGGGAGGTGATGCGAAGAAATGGTTCAAGAGCCTGCCTCCTAATAGTATCCGAGACCTTCCTGCTTTATACCAGACTTTCATAAACAAATGGGAAGTTAAGGCAAACTCTCGCCAAATCCTAGTAGAATATATGAACCTTAAAAGAAACGCAAGAGAGAGTGTCCATGACTACACTACAAGGTTCAACAGCATGTATAACGCCCTTCCTCCACACATGAAACCTCCCCAGGGCATGGCTCTAGAGAAATAGCCTGAACTATTTGATGCTGACATGGCCTACCAGCTTATGGAGAGAGATTACAACACGTTGGAAGACATGCAAAAAGGAGCAATGAGTGTAGAGGCTCATCTGATTGAGAAAAGAGCAAGATTTAGAGCTGAGAAAAGGGTAACATATAGAGATGACGTTGTAGCTTCCACTTCTGATCCCAAGTATGACCGTTTATCCAAAAACATGGAAAAGCTACAACAAATGATGGAAAAAATGGTTGTCACCATCAGCAATCAAAACAAAAACCAAAATCACAACCAGAACCAGAATTTTAGAAGAAACAATGCCACTCCCAATAGACAAAGAGAATCAGATCAACAAGTTGTCCCTCCATTCCAAGAGAACTTTCTTGAAGAGGATGAGGGAATCATAGAATATTCTGAGGGAACCACAATAAACATGTTTGAAGTGGAAAAATCGATCCATAATTGTTCCACAGAGGAAGATCAGCCCTCACCCTCATATTGGGATGAAGAGTGGTCAGAATCTGAGGACTACAGACTTAGATTTGAAAATTCTATCATGCAAGTTAGAGAACAGTATGAACTTAGGAGCAAGAAAAGCCTAGATAATTCCAAACCCAAAGCTTCTGAGATTACCATCAAAAAAGGCCTGAGAAAAATTCTAAAGTGACTGTTGAAAGTAACAAATCAGCAGCTGAGAGTTCTGAGAAGAAAAAGGAAAAAGACAACCAAAACACTGATAAACAAAGTCAACCAACTAGCAGCACTAGCACTGCAGTTAGTGCTCCTGATAAAACAATTCCAAACACTGTACATAGTGAGAACCAGCCCACTGATTCAGCCACTAAGGTAGTGGCTAACAAAACAGAGTTGAGCATTCCAAAGAGTCAGTCCACTTTCAATTTAGAAAGTGAGATTGCAAGAATTAAAATCTTTGTCCCACTCTCTGAGTTGGCCACTCAGGATGTATATAAAGGCCAAATTTTGAAAGCATTAAATCTAGGTGAGAACAGCGACACTGTAAATTTGAGTGATGATCAACCTACCCTTTTGTTTGGTCCAAAGATAGAAGGAAAGTTTCAGGAAGGGGTAGTGCCCCCTTTTTATATCAGTCTCAATATTCATGATAAGATCCTTCATAATGCAATGCATGACTCTGGTGCCTCACACAATTTGATCCCTAAAGTGGTTATGGAAAGGTTAGGCCTAGAGATAACCTGACCCTACAAAGACTTATATTCATTTGATTCTAGCAGGGTGAAGTGTCTTAGCCTAATCAAAGATTTATGTGTGAGCCTTACCTAGATTCCAGCCAAGTGCATGGTCATGGATGTTGTTGTGGCAGATGTGCCACCTAAGTATGGTATGCTACTGTCGAGGTCCTGGGGATCCAAGCTGCAGGGTACGATGCAAATGGATGGGGCCTATGCTAGAATCCCAGTCTTTAGCCAACCTAGAAGACTGTACAGGGAGGCACAAATGAAGTTCCTGGTTAGTAGCCCCGAAAATCCTGAAAATGCACCTTTATACTCTATACACACTGACCTGGACTCCTTTATCTTCTGCAACGATTAATCTTTGGGAGGGCCAGAACCAGAAGACATAGATGCAAACAGAGGTTATGAGACTACGGACCTTAACATAATGGCTACACTCAAATTAGAGGAAAACAGAGAAGAAACCCTTAGACAGTGCACTGAAACAGAGATTCAGACCAAACAAGAAAATGAATGCATTCAGTCGGTTAGTCACCCCTCACTAACTCATACACTCCACGAAGAACGAAAACAATCACTACACCACACAGAACCTGTCACACAACAGACCAGTGAAACCCACATCCGGGGGGGAAATGAGGATAAAACAAAAAATGAACCCCTGTGGGAAATGAACTTTGATGGGTCATGCACCAAGAGAACTGCCGGAGCCAGGGTGTGGCTACATAACACAGAGAATGACTACGCGGAGAGCCATGCCTGCAACCTGCATTTCAAATGTACAAATAATATTACAGAGTATGAGGCTCTTATCCTGGGCTTAAATCTGTTGAAGAAAATAGGAGCCCGTAGAATAGCTGTGCAGGGAGACTCTGAGTTGGTTATAAAACAGGTGAACGGTTAATACACAGCCAAACACCCTAGGTTGAGAGCATATAGGAACGATGTCGTTGATATATTGAAAACATTTGTTGAATACGAATTAGTGTTTGTTCCTAGGAGTCAAAACGTCATTGAAAATGGATTAGCTTGCCTAGCCAGTTCATACCCTAAGACTCCAAGCGACCAACAAATCATAATACAGACCAGATTCAGACCTGCAGTTCCAGATAACGAAAAATATTGGCAGGTGTTCGAGCGCGATAAGCAGATTGAAGATTTCCTGATAGGAAGGAACGAGTTCGAATTTTCTGATTCAAACTCTATGTCCAGTGATAGCTGCCTAAGTGAGGAACCCTCAGACGAGGAAGAACCACCCCGTAACATAGAAATAAACACTTTGAACGAATAGATTGGAAACCTAAACGAAAATTGTGAAAACGCGAAAAATGAAGAAGTTGAGGTGTTGTAGGCCAAAGATAAGAACATACCTCGAGGTCTGGCGCCTTTAGAGAACCTTTTTGACTTTGATGATGTAGCCAAGAAGCCTACCATAGAACACGCATACTCTGACGTTGAGGAATGCAACATAGGCACAAAGGATAAGCCCAAAATGATTAAATTGGCTAAGTCTCTTCCTGCAAACATGAAAAAGAAATACATTGACCTTTTCAAGGAATTCATTGACGTGTTTGCTTGGAGCTATGAAGACTTAAAGGCCTATGACACGAACATTATACAGCACAAAATACCTTTGAAAGAAAATCAGAAACCCTTTAGACAAAAACTTCGCAGAATAAACCCAAAGCAATTGCATGCAATTGAAAAAGATATTAAAAAGATGTATGAGGCAGGCATAATAGTTCCTGTGAGGTTTTCTGATTGGGTCTCAAACCTTGTAGCTGTGAGAAAGAAAACAGGTGAGATCAGATTATGCATAGATTTCAGGAATCTTAATAGAGCCTCACTCAAAGACAATTACCCTTTGCCAAAAATGGAACACATTCTAAAAAGGGTAGTAGGCTCAAAAAGGATCTCCCTGTAGATGGGTTTTCAGGTTTCAACCAAGTCTTAGTAATCCCAAAAGACCAACTCAAGACATCCTTTACCACTCCATGGGGCACCTTTATGTATGTTAAAATTCCCTTTGGACTGATGAACGTTGGTGCAACCTTCCAACGAGCGATGGATATAGCTTTTTCCGATGAGATAGGACACTTCATTGTCATCTATCTGGATGACATAACAGTCTACTCCAAGACTGAAGAAGAACACCTGAAACATCTGAGAAAGGTCTTTGAAAAATGTATAAGGTTCGATCTGTCATTGAATCCTAAAAAGACTGTATTTGGACTGCAAGAAGGAAAACTCCTTGGCCATATTATATCTGAGAAAGGGATTAGGATAGACCCACAAAGAGTTGAGGGAATACTACAAATCACAAACCATAGAAACATCAAAGAATTACAGTCCTTCATTGGGAATATCAACTTCCTCAGGAGCTTTATCCCCAACTTAGCTGAACATCTTAGGAATATGACTAACATGCTAAAGAAGGGTGTAGGAGTTAAGTGGACTGTGGGAGCTAAGAAATATTTTGAATCAGTTAAACTTGCACTCACCCAGGCTCCTATCCTAATCAACCCATATTTCTCAAAGGATTTCCTCATCTTTTCATTTGCCTCTTAGCATACAGTAGCTGCAGTTCTACTGCAGAAAAATCCAGAGGGAATGGAACAGCCCATATCTTTCTTCAGCAAAGCACTGAGAGATGCACCCTTGAAATACAACATAATGGAAAAACAGGCCTATGCCTTAGTCAAGGCCTTGAAATACTTTAGGGTGTACATTCTGCATTCCCACACCATAGCCTACGTGCCTAGCATAGTGGTCAAAGATATCTTGTCCCAAGACCCAGATGGGAATAGGGGCAAATGGATTGCTGTGATCCTAGAGTACGACCTTGAGATAAAACCCACCAAACTAATCAAAGGTCAGGGCTTAGCTCGACTAATGGCTGAATCAAATCTACAAGCCCTTGACATTAACATGGTAGATATTTTGGATGAGCAGCAGGGATTGCCCAATCCCACTGTTGAAGAGAAGTTTCAGAGCTCTCCTTGGTATTCTGACATTATGTATGTGCTTACTCACCTTAATGCCCCTCCTGAACTATTAAAGACCAAGGCCAGATTCCTAAAGATAAAAGCCAGAATTTATTGCATAATGAATGAAGGCTTATATTGGAAAAATCCAAATGGCCTATTGCTTAAATGTTTTCCTGAGTCTAAAGCAGAGAGGATTAAACAAGAATTCCATGCAGGAGAGTGTGAAGGCCACCTGAGATGGAAGGCTACTGCAAAAAAAATACTCAGAGCTAGCTACTATTGGCCCACACTCTTCAATGATATCCATAAGATGGTAATTGCCTACCACAAATGCCAGATTTTTGAAGGCAAAAGAAAGCTCCTCCCCTTACCTCTACAACCCATCACTGGTGAAGGTCCCTTTATGCAGTGGGGCCTAGATTTCATAGGAGAAATTCACCCTGCTTCTTCTGCACAACACAAATGGATCCTAACAGCCACAGATTACTTCACTAAGTGGATAGAGGCCATACCTGCTAGGAATGCCACCGATTCTGTCATCATTAGTTTCCTAGAAGACCACATCCTCTCTCGGTTTGGCTGTCCAAGAAAAATAGTCACTGATAACGCTGCTACTTTTGGATCCAAGAAAATGGTTGATTTTTGTCACAGGTATCAAATAACACTTGGTCATTCGACTGCCTATTATCCTCAATGTAATGGCTTAGCTGAATCATAAAACAAAAGCCTGGTGACTATCATCAAGAAGATGTTGGAAGAGAACAAAAAGTCATGGCATAACAAGTTAGTGCATGCCTTGTGGGCTGACAGGCTTACAACAAAGAAGTCCATTGGCATGTCACCATATAAGCTTGTCTATGGGACAGAAGCAGTGTTTCCCACCAGCCTTGGGGTACCAGTGATTAATCTGGTCCAAGAGATTCAAACGGAAGAAGACAATATGGTGAGAAGGATGAACAAGGCAATTCATCTCCAGCAAGCAAGGGAAGAGGTCTATTACAGAGCGGTGAAAGTTCAAGAGAACATAAAGAGGCTGTTTGAAAAAAGAACCAAAGTTGCTGATTTTAAAATTGGAGATAAAGTTCTGAAGTGGGACTCAAGGAGAGAGGATAAAGGAAAGCACGACAAGTTTGACAGTTTGTGGCAAGGTCCATATATCATCCAGGCCACTGTGGGCCCAAATGCCTTTTTTCTACAGGAGTTAGATGGTACTGAGCTGTTTGGGGGTCCTGTCAATGGCAGGATGCTCAAACACTACTTCTGTTGATTTCCAATTTCCAGTTTCCATTTCCATTGTACATACCATTGCAGTGTTTTGTTTTCAAGAAAAAGAGAAAATGTTCCAAAAAACAAAGGAAAAAGAGAGGTCCAAACATGCTCAAAACATGGACCTCTGAAGTGAAAATATTGGCTCTAATATGATCAAAAACTGAGCCAAAGAAAGTAAAGATAGCTGGTTCAAACATGCCCAAAACCTGGACCAGCAAAGAGGAAAGGAGAATCAGCTCTAACAAGCTCAAAACTTGAGTCACAAAAAGAAAGAAGGATGCTTCAAGATTTCAGATTTCAAGCCTTCAAGATTTTGTTTTTTGTTTTCTGCAAAGTTTCTGTCCATGTGCAACTGTCTTTATGCCTTGGATCTACAGCAGACTAGACTCTCTAATCCTATTTTGACTGTTTTAAATTTCTGTTGGAGAATGTAGAGAAAGAATCTGTTGGACAATTTAATCCCAGCAGATATTATATTAGGTAGAGAAACATGTGAGACCAACAGTCTAATCCGGTCTCATGGAGCAATAAGGGTAGATTTAGAATAGGTTTATTTTCTGTTATAAAAATAAATGATGTAAAGGGTCTGCTAGTTCAAATGCACCCTAAAAGAAGAAAAAATTCTAGGATTGTAGTCTGGGTAGGTAGTTTGTTTGAGAATGCTTTTGCTCATTGATGTCTTCACAATTATAACAGCTGAAAACCAAAGAAGAAAGGTGACTCAAGCAGCAGGCATCTGGCCTACACCAAAGATCATTTTTTGAATTCTTGACTCCTTCAAGAAGAATCCATCCCCATGTGGAGCCACTATTATCCCCCCATAAATTCCTTGACAAGAAAGTAAGGGGCTAGTTTGTTCTATGAAGGCTAGTTTGTTCTATGAGCCTTCAAGGAATGCATTTCCCTTGAAAACACATCATCCTTGAAGCCTTTTATGTTCCCTTCCTTTGACTGTTTCCCTCTGCTGTTCTTGAGTCTATGAGCCTCACTGATGATAAAATTGGGCTCCAAAAAGGCCTTTATTTGCCCCTTGTTCCTCTACAGAACTCTCTATTTTACCCCTTTTTTCCTATTTTCAAAGTCCCCTTTCCATCCCAAAATTTCCCCTTTAGTCCTCTTAAATCTCCCCAAAATCCCCTTTAAATTCTACCCTTACCCTTTGTTTGGCCAAATTCCCATTTTTTCCCTCTATCGTTCCCCTTCCTAACCCTTAAAATGCATTAAAATGGGCCAAAAACCCACTTTTTAACTTTATAATAGGGCTTAGCCCCTTTTCTGCCAGCCCCACAAACCACTTCCCCATATTCATATGCCCAAGACCAAGCACTTAATGCCTTGGGCGCTAGTTGCAATCGCAACTCGCAAACAGGCACATTCCTTTGTTAAACGTAAAAACTTCGATGCGATTGGGTTTGGCACATAAGTCCTCTACCGTTTTCTCCACTGTTGATCTACCACGGATATCGAACGGCCCAGCGCTAATCGCACTCCCTCCCCAATCGCAATCACAACTTCCGTCGCGTCTCCCCTTTGCTCCCTCCGATTGCGATCCCCTGACCACATCTCCGTCGTTGATTCCCCCCGTTGATCGGACGGCTCAGCGCTAATCGCTCTGTTGCAATCGCATCGTATCCCCTCCTCTGCATCCACGAATTGCGATCCGTTGATCACATCCCAGTCGTCCATTAATCCTCGATCCGACGGCCATCGCATGATCGCTTCCTTGCTCCAATCGCAATCGCATTTCTCAATTGTTGTCACTTTCCACCCTTTGTGATTGCGATCCGCCGATCCAATCTCGACTGTCCATTTAAGCCAAGATCCAACGGCCAGGAACCAGTCGCACCATCGTTCAAATGGATTTTCAAACCTCCCGTTTCTCCCCTCTGATTGAATCGTAGCCGTCGATCTCCTCCTGAGATCCGACGATCCTAAAAGAATCGCCCTCCACCCACGCCGAGTCCCACCTCGTACGATCATTTCCATCGCATTCCATTGCATTTCGTTCATTTCCTTTGCATTATCACCTATGCACAAACTTTCGTATTTTGCACTAAAGTTTAATGTTTCATATTCACTCCGCCCATTTTCATATACCATCCCACTGTTTAATCTCCGCCGTTGATCTTCGTCACCAGACCATGATCGAACGGTTCACGCTCGTTTCTTCACCGAAAACCTATTAGTCTAGGTTTACACCATAATACCACATTATTCACCATTGTTTTATCCAAAGACACTATTCTACCACCGCCGCACTATCATTCTACCCATCCTCCATAGCCATTCCCCCCCTTATGCATGGATTTCATAACTAAGTGGCGTGTTTTTGCAAGGTATGGGTGGTGGAAACCCGCCATGATTCAAAATATTTGTATAGTCACATAGAAATAGAAAAGGACCATGTTCAAGAGCCGAGTTCAGGAAGAAAGGTCTGAGAATACATATGACAGGGCTTGCATTAAAGGAACAGAGTTTAAATTCTGTAAATCTTCTCCAGAGCCATTAAAGCTCAGATTTCACAGTCAGAGGCAAAGCGTGGAAGCGGAAAAGAGTATTAGTGGAGCAGCAGAGATTTCAAGACACGTAATAGAAGATTTTGAGCCTTTTTCAGGGATTTAGAGGCAAAGTACCAGACTAAGGACCCTGAGAATCACATGGAAGGCTCAGCGCACAGAAATCAAAACTATCAGGGCCTCACATCAGCAAGTTGTTCTAAAGGACAAAGCGCCCATATTGTTTCGATATTTTACCGTGTTCCTGAAGAAAGTTCCGCCCTGATCGCAGTCCGAAGCTGCCAAAGAATTTGTTATGAAGTATGGCCAGCCTTAGCATCATTATTTCACTTTCTTGTTCATTCACCAAAAGTACTACAGAGTACTGCAGCCAGGTACATCGGAGACATACCTGGAGTAAATGGAAGCCTGACGAAGACCATTCTTTCCTCCAGAGAGTACCAGAGATAAATGCACAGGGTTTAAACAGAATGGGCTTCGGCCCTCTTCCCCTTCTAAGTATTAATGCTGCATTTAGTTTCCACCTACCTCCTCAGCTCATCTTTCTGCTATAAAACTCATGAAGAAATTCATTGTAAGGTTGTTGATCGATTATCAGAGAATTGCAAGCTGTTTCCTTTAAGATATGTTCTCTGTGTAAAGTTGTAAGATAGGCTAAGGAAGATGTATTCAGACTGAACTTTCAAGTTGTTGGCAATGTTGTATTTGACTGGTGTTGCTCTTAATATGACAAGCACATTTCTTTGGATCCTGATTTAAAGCAGTTGGTGATGTTTTTCTATCTCTTCGTTTATTTCATTTCATTACATTTCTACTGGCTTGCATCAGAAATTTGGCATAGGATTTACCCTTGCTTGGTACCCTATGTTTCTTCTCTCCTTGCCTTTTATGTTTCTCTACTTTATGTGTATCTGAGGATTGATTTCAATTGATTTAACCAGTGTAGTGGATGTTATTGCCTGCTAACTGATGTATGAATTATTGAGGTCAATATTTCAGATGTTCTTGTTGAAGTTTAATTTAATGAATTGGGAACACTGGGAGATCTAGAACTCAATCCTTATCTCACTAGGATCCTTTTCAGTTAATTGAACCTTTTCTAAGATCCCTCAAGCTGGAGGCCGAAGCATTGAGATTTCAAAGTCTCTCTCTGATCTCAGGTTTTCAACTTTGTATTCTGAATCTTTACTGTTTCCTTGCTCTCACCTCCCCTCTTGCCTATCCTACCACACTATCATCTTTAAGATACGATGCTTTAGATGACTAGCCCAACTAAAAGCCTGCATATTGAACAGAAAGTAAACCCTTTCCTGACTCCATTTCCCAATGGTATTGAATGTTCCCTGGAATACCTCTCCTTTGCCTAGAATCCTCTTTGCTCATCCTTATCTCATATTGAACCCTTCTTTCCTGATTCTCAGCAAACAAACATACAATTAAACAAAAAAACTCTGAGCGTTATAACTAGCCTAACATCTTAACATTAAGATTCAAATACATATACCTTTGACATATCATAGAGAGATCCCTCTCTGGACCCAGGAGGGCTAGATCCTAGGGTCTGAAAGTGGTTTGATGTTGTCTCATATTTTGGTATTGCCAACCTTGCCAAAACATGGGAACCCCAACAAAATCAACAAGAAACAAATGCTTTCTTCTTTGAGAAACGATGAATTTAATAACAAATTCTCTTTTAGGAAAAATGAAGAATGGAACTAAAATTTTTTCTACAGGAAACGAAGACTTTAACAACAATTTCCTTTACGAAAACAAATGGATCTAATGTAAAAATAAAAATACTTTGAATTTGATTTGTCAATGATAAAGAAAAACACTTATAACAAACTTACTTTTCAAAGGAGGAAGGTTCAGGTAAATTCACTGGTCTCTATGAGGCATCAGACAATTGAAAACACAGCAAACAAAAGGCTGAAAGTGATGGAAATGAAAAATTCAAAGAGAATTTGGTTGGCCTGGGGGGCAACGTAGTCTCTAAGGGGAGACAGTGCGTTGCAAAGCACCTCTGAGTGGGATACAGTGCTCTACAAAGCACTATGTCTTGACCAACAGTGCGTTGGGCACAGCAGAGAACAAAATTCAAGCTACTAAACACACTTATAATGCAATTATTTGTTTAAAAAGCCTAATAATTGAGAGTAGATGCTACTGGGTGGATAAGAAGAGGAAAAATATACCAAGGATGAAGGTAAACTCCCCAGAGGAGTTGCCAATTTGTTATGTGGAATTATGAATTATGGATAAAACACATTCCCTAAATGTGGTGCTATGAATTAAGAACAATAGATTAAAGAATTTACAGATACTTTTCCTAATATTAAATAGACACACAGAAAGATGGAGAAACTTACTTGGAGTCCAAGCGCTTCCTATTCTCCTTTTGTCGCTCTTGTTTTAGCTTCCAATCCAACTTTGTTCGCCAGACTAGTTCCTGGAAATATAAAAACTAAATAGCAAAGAGATTGCAATATACATACGGCTAGTTACTTTAATCAGTTAAATCAATGAAACATGAAACATATACATCAGTTAAGAATCCATAATATGAAATATAGAAGCTTATACATATACATATGTGGGAAAGTAAGCAGCAATATTTATTAATGGATAGAAGGGGGAGGTTACAACCAGCAATTTATTTGTTGTCACCAACTCCAACATCATCCCAGCCTCATCAAAATGAACATCTCTCTAGCAGCATATCACTCAAATCAACCACTCAATTGAGAATTCAACAGCATTTCTCTACCAAAATTCTTCCTTCTCAAGCACTCGGATCTGTGCTCAATTTATAGATCAGCTGAAGGCAGTTTCACAATCAATGACTTTCTAATAATACGAAATACATGCTCCCAAGCTCAGAGATGTTGAATAGACACACGGATTCTAATTTTGACATATATGGACTCTTTTAGAAGGCACTAGCCATGTGGAGATTCCAAAACAAGGATAATTTCTCTCCCAATTGACCAACGCGCTCTTGAATGTCGAGAAGTGCACTGCATAGCACCCTTGAATGGAGGTAACTGGATATGAAAAGTAGTCAGTCCCTTGAGAGGCTACATTGGTGATCTCATAGGTGATATAACATGTAATTCAAATCTTGGAAACCTTGCAATGGAAGTCATGGATGAATTTTTCTTGTTCTTTGTCTTGTTGATCAGTAGTTGTCATTAATGTCAACCCAAGCAGCACCAGGGGCTAACCCAATATTGCATGGGAATTTTGACCTACCAAATTAATAAATTTTGGGTCAATAATTCTTTTGATGGTTTCTACTTGTCAAGATGTTTCCGTTGATATATGGTACACCACTTAATTCTTCACGGTTTGAGATATACTCATGTTTGAAGTTTGTAACCCCAGTTAGTGGGATAAAACCCCATGGGGTTGTGGCATGGGTCATTGAAAAGTCATAATTAATATTTTTTAAGCTCCTAAAATTCCTATCATGTTCACTTTTTTAATCCCCTTTCAACCGAAGCATTTATATAAATTGTGATCCTCATATCCTACTCATGCAAGGGATTTCGTTATCTGAAAAAGGTCATCGTGGAATTTTCTCTCTAACTTTTTTTCTATGAAGGTTCAGAAGTGAAAATTTTTATGAGGCGAAGTTGAAATCCTGAGGAAACTACTGTGAATATTTCAGATCAAGGTGCAAAATATTTTCTGAGATATGATCTTTGGAAGTCAATGTTTTTGCAGGCTCCTGAAATTCATGTCAAAGAAGTGACCTTGGTAAAATCGTCATAACTCTCTCTCTGAGTATCAGATTGGAATTTTGTAAAATCTGGCAGATATTGCACAGACTTTAGTTTTCTTTCTATCAATTTCAGAGCCAAATGAAGAAACAGTGAGACATGGCACGCCATACAAGTTCGTTTTTCTGAAATATTCCATAATTAGGGCATTGTGAGATATTGGGTATAACTCTCTCTTGAAGAATCCAAATTGGGTCAGACTTGTGGCATTGGAAAGACAACTCAGAGGAATACTACAGGACCAAAAATCAGATGTTGGGGATCTGAAATAACATAGATACACCAGATTCAATATCGAGCTCCTAGAAGGAAAAGAAAAAGCTAGATCATGTGTTGTCAAGGGCTGCAAAGGACCAGAATTTCTAGGGAAGCAAAGCAAAGCAAGGTGTAGCAGAGGGTAGCATGACAAGAGCAGCAACCAAGGTGTAGAACAGCAGCAAGAAGTTCATCACATGAAGTCTTCAAGTGGGCAGCACTGCATACAAACATTGTAAAGGTATCATTGTACTTAGTCATTGTAAATACATTATTGTACAAATTGTACTAGTGTCTATCTGCCAAGAGTTGAAGAGGCAGTGTTGAGTGGTCTAGGATCATCATTAGGTGGTTGTGTGAAATTTGGGGTTATCTTCTAGTGTATCTTCTTCTACTACATCATTCTATATCATTGTAAAGTGGACCATTTTCCCTGGTACGGGAGTCCA
Source organism: Pinus albicaulis (assembly GCA_034641835.2). NCBI lineage: Eukaryota > Viridiplantae > Streptophyta > Pinopsida > Pinales > Pinaceae > Pinus > Pinus albicaulis. Next base: position 1,624,195,140 of record CM076581.1, read on the forward strand.
TTCTTCTTTTATTCTTCTATAGGGTGGTAGGGTGGTGCTAGGGTGAGTTTTAGCTCAGTGGGTGTTGGGGAATCTGTTCAGTTGACTACTGAATACTCTTGGGCATTGGAGCATCCATCCAGTGGGAGCTGGAGAAAAATGCTTTTCTAGATTCTAGGAAGTTGGAGATTTATTTTCAATTGGAGTTGAATATTAAAGAATTATTAGAAAAGCATTAGGTGGTTTTTGTCCCAGAGTGGGTTTCCACCTAAAGAAATGTGTGCATTTGTGTTCCTTCTTTTTACTGCTATCATTGTACAAACACTGATTATAATTGAAGATTAACTAATGCTCTAATTGAAAGGAATACTGATTCACCCCCCCTCTCAGTATTTCCAACAATTGGTATCGGAGCTTGGTTCCTTCAATAGCAGTTTAATAGCTGGAAGGAGGTCATGGAGCATACCAAGAATGGTGTACCTTTGTTCAATGAAAATAATTATGCACTTTGGAAAGGAAGAATGGAGGTCTATCTCTTGGCGCAAGGTTACGAAGTATGGGACACTGTTCAAAATGGATTTGCATCAACCGCGGATGAACAAGGTAAAAATAATTTGGTAAATGATGCAAAAGCAAAGAATATTATTATCAGTGGACTTATTGAATCTGTTTATCATAAGGTGTTGGGTTGTAAAACCCCCAAAAATGTATGGGACAAGCTTGATAATATATATGCAGGTGACTCAAATGTAAAAGAAGCAAAGCTTCAAATCTATAGAGCAAAATTTGAGCAACTCAAAATGAAAGAAGATTGCCACATTGCTGCATACTTCCAATACGTTGATGAAATAACCAATACTCTGGAAGGATTTGGAGAGCCAATTGACGAGAAGACTATTATACAAAAGATTCTTAGAACGTTACCAGGGAGATTCAACCCAAAGGCATCGGTCTTAGAATACAGTGAAAATCTGGACAAACTCAGCAAAGAGTAATTACATGGAGTTCTCATAGCATATGAAATGATACTTGATGAAGAAGAGGGTACTTCAAATCTAGAAATTGTGTTCGTTGCATCTAAGAAAGCCAATAAGGACAAACAACCTTCAATTGAAATGACATGCACCTGCAAGTGTGAAGAAAAGGAAGATGATGGAGAAGGTCTTTCAGATGAAGAATATGCTTACTTTACGAGAAAACTAAAAACTGGTAAGGGAAAATTCAAAGGTAAACTTCCATTGATATGTTTCAGTTATGGTGAGGTTGGGAATTTCACCGCAAAATCTCCGAACAAAAGTGATGGCAACTCAAAAGGAAAGAAAGGCTTTAAGAAATTGAACAAGAAAGGAAAAAAGAAAGGATCCAAAAGGAACTTTCTCTCTAAAGAAGATAGCTCATCATCCAATGAAGAAAGTGACAGCAAAGAAGAAGCCAATGAGAAAGTATTGTTTATGGCCAAGCACAATAAAAAAGAAGTATCAAACAATGAAGAAGAAGGGTTGACCATAGAAGAATTTTCTGAGGAGGCAATCAAGCTTATAAAAGAGCTCAATGCTGAGAAGATCCGTTCCAATACTCTTGAATAACAAGTTCAAGGTCTCAAAATTGAAGTTGAAGAACACAAATGTATTGAAGAGTCACTTCAAAAGAAGTTGGAAGAAAGCAACCAAGAAAGGGAAGCATTAGAAGCCGAAGTCACTCTCGCTGCGTAAGGAAGTGAAGAAGGGAAAAATTGTCCAAAACTACGCCAACAGCTCAAGGGTATTAGAAGAACTCATCAACAATAAACGATCTTACAACGACGAAACTAGCCTCGGTTACAAAGAAGAAGAAGCAGGACCTTCTACAACAAAATACAATGAACCTATGAGATCTGACATACATGTAGACTTCGTTTTACAAGATTCGCAAGCACATCCTTGGAAGATGATTCCTCGACGAAGATTTCCATCCAGGTACCAACATATTTTTCATGGCTATTGTTATTCATGTGGAAAATTTGGTCATAAAGTTGTAGAATGTCGCACGTACCCTAGGAAACAATACAATTTCAGGAGATCCTTCAAATATGAACCTCCCAGGGCTCAACGAAACATCAATAGATTTGAAAATTTAAGAAATAATATGGAATGTTACAAATGTCAGAACTTTGGACACATAGCCAGAGACTTCAGACTTGAAAATCCTCCAGAATAATCTTCGAAGCCACAGAATGAACGAAAATGGAAGAAGAAGAAGACTGATAATTGTGCTCTCGCTCTCAAGGCTCAAAACAACAAAGATGTGTGGTATCTTGACAGAGGTTGCTCAACGCATATGACTGGAGATAGAAGGAAATTTGTATCTTTGAAAGAGAAGAAGGATGGAACTGTATCCTTTGGAAATGATGGATCTTCAAATGTTATAGGATCAGGTACCGTCACTCTCGGAAGCAAAGATGTTATAGCCAAGAATGTTCTATTGGTTGAAAACATGAATCACAATCTACTTAGTGTTGGAAAAATGTGTGATCAAGGACACACAATGCTATTCAACTCCACAAAATGTGAAATTAGGAAAGGCAGGTATGGTAAAATTGTGGCTACAGCAAGTCGAGCTCCAAACGACATATATGTTCTGGATGAAGCAACTAAATCATGTCTACTAGCTAAAGAAGATGAAAGCTAGTTATGGCACAAACGAATGGGTCACATAAACTTTGATAATCTTGTCAGGGTAAGAAAAAAGGAAGCAGTACGAGAAATGTCGAAAATCTCAAAACCTTCCAACACACTATGTGAGGCCTGTCGGCATGGCAAGCAGACAAAAGTCCAATTTAAAACAAAATAACACTTTGCATCACATCCATTGGAATTGATACATACTGATCTATGTGGTCCTGTGAGAACAAAAGGCTTAGATGGAGAATTATATTTCATGTTAATGATAGATGACTATACCAGGATGATAGCCATCAGTTTCCTAAAGAAAAAATTTGAAGCATTTGAGTGCTTTAAGATCTACAAGGAGTTGGTTGAAAATGAAACTGATTTGAAAATAAAGTGTCTAAGATCAGATAATGGTGGAGAATTCACTTCCAAATTATTTCAACAATACTGTGACGAAAATGGAATAAAAAGACAATTTTCAATAGCATGAACACCTCAACAAAATGGAGTTGCTGAAAGAAAGAACAGAACCGTACGGGAAATGGGTAGAACAAAGTTGAAGGACTCAAAATTGGATGAAAAATTATGGGTTCTAGCAATTGATACGACAGTATTCATTATCAACTGAATTCTTCTCAGAAATAATTGCAACAAGACCACATATGAATTATGGAAAGGAAAACTAGCTAATGTAAAATATTTTAGAATCTTCGGAAGCAAATGTTATATCAAAAGAGAAGATCAAAATTTGGGTAAGTCTGAATCACGTGTTGATGAAGGTATCTTTGTTGGTTACTCACGCAAAAGAAAGGCCTATAAATGTTATAATCTAAGACGAAAACAGATAGTGGAGAGCATAAATGTTACATTTGACGAAGATGGTGTTCTAGCGAGTAATGATGAGGATCTAGAATCTTTGAAACTTGAGACAGAGGCTGAAAAAGACATAGATAAAATTGTAGAACAAGAAGCAACTATCAACGAGGAAGAAGTAAATAATGATCATCAAAATATACCAGAACAACAACAAGAAGCTCCTCCAAGGAGAACAAAAGAATGGATTCAAAACAACCATCCATAAAATCAAATTATTGGTGACATAAATGAAGGTCGACAGCTTCGTTCATCACAACAAACTCACATTGCTTTTCTAGCAACCTTTGAGCCTAGTAGTTTTGAGGAAGCCAGCCAGAATCAACATTGGGTAGCAGCTATGAATGAAGAATTGGATCAAATCGGAAGAATAACACCTCGGAATTAGTTCCATGACCAAAAGATAAAAATGTCATTGGGACTAAATGGGTTCTCAGGAACAAATTGAATGAAGATGGGCAAGTTACCAGAAACAAAGCAAGATTGGTTTGCAAAGGCTATGCACAAGTGGAAGGAATTGATTTTGACGAAAAATTTGCACCAGTTGCCAGAATGGAAGCCATCTGAATGTTTCTCGCCTATGCATGTTCAAGAAAAATCAAATTCTACCAAATGGATGTTAAGTCATCATTTCTAAATGGAGAATTAGAAGAAGAAGTTTACATCGAACAACCTAAAGGTTTTCTACTATCATAAAAAGAAGACTATGTTTGCAGGTTAAAGAAGGCTCTATATGGTCTCAAGCAGGCTCCCTGAGCATGGTATGGTCGTCTTGATGGATATCTACATCAACAAGGGTTCAAGAAAGGTATTTTTGATAGAAATCTTTATGTACAAATAAATAAAGATAATTTAAAAATCGTTGAGGTATATGTGGATGATATAATATTTGGTAGCAATGATGATCGACTAAGTAAGAACTTTTCTACAAAGATGCAAAGTGAGTTCGAGATGTCTTTACTTGGTGATCTGACATACTTCTTAGGGCTTCAAATATCTCAGCAAGAGAAAGGAATATTTATATGTCAAGCCAAGTACATCAAGGAAATGCTCAAGAAATTCAAAATGGAAGATTGCAAACCTGTCCTTACTCCAATGGTAACAGGTTGCAAATTGAGCATAGATGACTCATCTAAGGATGTGAATCAGAGTTTGTACAGATCTATGATTGGTATTCTTCTATATGTAACAGCCTCTCGGCCAGGTGTTATGCAAGCAGTTGGACAAGTATAAAGATTCCAAGCAGCACCAAAAGAATTACATATTATTGTTGTCAAAAGAATTCTTCGATATCTAAAGGGCACAGAAGAATATGGCTTGTGGTATCCCAAGGGTAACAATATCATTATTCAAGCCTTTACAAATGTAGATTTGGCAGGAAGCATTGATGATCGTAAGAGTACTAGTGGAGAAGCATTCTATCTAGGTGGTTGTCTCGTATCATGGTTGAGAAAAAAGCAAACCTCAATCTCGTTATCTACAGCGGAAGCAGAATACATTGCAGCAGCATCATGTTGTACTCAAGTCCTTTGGATGAAACAAAATTTGCAATATCTTCAAGTGCAATTCAGTGAGCCTATTCTTGTATTCTGTGACAACATTAGTGCCATCAGCATCTCCAAGAATCCTTTCATGCATTCAAAAACAAAACACATTCCGATCAAATATCATTTTGTTAGAGAACAAGTCACTGAAAATAATATCATGTTGTGGTTCCTGTGATTTGGCATATTTGGCAATACCAAATGACAAGACAACATCAAACCACTTTGGGATCTCAGGATCTAGCCCTCCTGGATCCAGAGAGGGATCTCTCTATAAAAGCAAAGAATAATATATCTTTGAAGTTCAATTTGAGGTATTAGGCTAGTTATAGGGCACAAGGGTTTTTTATTTTGTTTGCTTGTTTGGTTGGAAAACATGAAGGAAGGGTTCAATGTAAGGTAAAGGAATGAGCAGAGAAGGATTTTGGAATTGGGTAGATAATTCAAAGAGAACACAAGTCCATTGGGAAATGGGGTCATGAAAGGGTTTACTTGCAATTCAAATATCCAAGGCTTTCAAAGGGCTAGTCAGCTATATCAGAGGATCTCTTAATATGATAGTATGGGATGAAACAATAAGGAAATGAATGGGAATGACAAGGGAAACCTTCCAAGGTGACCACTTCGAAGCAAATCTAGGGACAGGGCATGCCTTAACCTCTACGATCTAAACTCTTAATGAGGCTAACTCCGAAGACAACAATCCAGCAGTCCTCCTGACTACTTTCAGACAATAGGAAACATTTAAGTTTAACCCAGAGTGAAACCTAAGATCAGAGAAAGACTTTTAACCTTCTTTGCTCTTGGCATTCAACTCAAAGGGATCTTAGAAAGGCTAACTGTTGGAAAAGGAACCTAGGGGATAGGGCTAACTTTAAATCTCCCTGTTTCCTAATTCTTTCAACTGAAACCAAACAAGAACATCCAAGAAACAAACTCTAAATTCATACATTAGTAAGCATGGACAAACCAACTTCTATACTGGTTAAATTATATTGAATTTGTTCTTAGATACACAAATAGCAGAAACATAAAGATAAGAAAGTGCAGGAAGCATTAGGGTACTTGCAGCAATATATCCTAAGCTAAAATTACTGATTCTTATCAGACAAAATGAAACATGATGTATAATAGAGGGAAAACAATAACAAAGATAGAACACATCACCACTGATTTATATCAGGATCCAATGAACATGCTTGTTAGATTAGTAGAGCAAAACCAGTCACATACATTCTTGTCCAATAGCTTGATATCATCCAGAAATCATCTCCCAGCCTATTTACAACTACTACTCACAGAACTCTAACTCAGTAAAAAATCTTACAATCAGTGTTTTTTCAACGACCAACCAACCAACATTTACAATGTATTTCTCATGAGTTCTTATAGGTGAAAGAGTGATAGTAGTGGCAGATAGAACTTAAATGATTCATTAAAACAGAGGGAGAAGCGTTTTTGAAGCCCATTCTGTTTTAATGTCTTTACATTAACTTTCAGTACTCTTTAGATGAATTGGGGGTCTTCGTCAGTTTGATAATAACTCCAAGGGTATGTTCCATGAAGTACTCTCTGGCTGTAGTACTCTGTTTGTACTCTGAGACAAGAAAGGATGAAGATTTTCCTTTCAGGTATTCCATACTTTGTAACTAATGCACTGGCAATTTCTTTAGGACTTCTTGTTAGAATAGTATTGCTCTGGAGCTCGATGACAAATAGAGAATGGAAGTAGGAATTTGGTCCTCTTTTCAGTTGAAGGAATGTTCTGCTGGTACTAAATCACTGATATAACTTCTTTGAAACATTGATATGACTTGTTTAGGTGCTTTAGGCCTCATTAGGCCTCCTTGATCATATTCGGGTCTGCATCTGTGTCCTTTGAGTCTGTAACTGTGGATTAGGCCTCTTAGTCTTCAATATCATTCTTTTTAACCCTTTAATCTCTTTTGATACACTTTTAAACCTTCCGCTGACTTGTTTGTGTGAATATACGGTCTTCAGAGGCTTTGGAGGGTTTGTGTCAGGGTTAATAGCCTTGATCTTCAACAAAACATGTTTTAAACCTTCTCAGGGATGTCTTCCTCTGATATCTTTGGCTCTGGGACTGTCTTTCTGTGCCAGGGGTCACTATGTCTGTGACTGTGGAGATAGAACGAAATCACCACTTCTGAAACCTACAAAAAACGAAAAACATGTTATGAAAGCTAGAGGGAGTGGGGGAGGACTGCTTCAAAGGGTCCAGGAGGGTGGAAAGGTATTGAGGGAAAATGTGAGCGCAGCAGAAAATGGCTGAAAAACATGGCAGAATGGCGAAAAACAGGTCTGATGGGAGCTTGGGGCGTCAATGAACATGGACCGTTGGATTAGATCAATCAACGGTGATCTACGGTTGAGATTCTTCGATGTAGTCATTTGGATGAATGGGAAAAGGATGGGGCGAGATTAAATGTGGGCCATTTGATTAGAATAAGCAACGGCAGAGATCTGCGGATGGAGTCGTTGGGAGAATAGATGAAAAGTAAACAAGGAGGCCGGGATGTAATGTGGGTCGTTAGATCAGATCAATCAACGGCTACGATTAAAAAGGAAATTACGTTGCGAAGGGTGGTAAGGCGAAAAACCTGAATGGTTTTCACGCATCAAAAGGGGGAAATCATAAATGCCCAAAAAAACACGATTCCACTCAGCGCCTAACACGTGGAAATCTAAAACCGCCCATTTCGCGTTTTTTTGAAATGTTAAACCCTGGGTGCAAAAATTATGCAAAATCGAGCGTCAACCATCTGATCATGATGCATTGATCGGACAGTGTGGATTGTGTGTGATGGGAGGTAAGATGCACGGGTGGAAGGTGGTGGGACCCTTGGTGACGTGTGACGGCTTGGCGCGCAGAGGAGGGGCATCGGGCTATCGGGTTAAATCTCGACCGTCAGATCTTTCGGATGAACGGTCGAGATTAACAGAAGGAGCGGAAGTGTTTCAAAAGGGAGAGAGAATTTAGATGGATGGGCGGAGTGTGACGAAATCTGGGTCCTTGGTTCTTGTGGATTCAATGATCCATATTCGTTTAAAAACTTAATGTCGGGGAAGCAGGTGAAATAGAGGAAAGGATGATTGCCCGAAGGTCGTTGATCTGTGGAGATCGACGGTTCATGTTAACTCCAATCAGAACGTCGGGAAATGATAAAAACAAAGGGAAAAAGGGTTCGGGGAAGGTTTTTAGGGCCTTTAGCACCGGACTACAGAGCTTCAGGTCGCATGGAGGAGGGCTAAAGGAAATAAGCCCTCAGGGGCTTAATTCTTTAATGGAGCGGAGATATGTTTTTTTTAGGCTTTTTGAAGGGATCTTGGGGGTTTCTTTGGCTTTTTAGCGCCCGATTGTGGGGCTAAGGCTATATGAGGAAAGGGGCTAATGGGTATAAGCCCTCGAGAGCTTAAGGCCTTGTATAGTGCAAATAGACTGATTTTTAGGCCAACACAAGGATTTTTAAGCCAAATGACAGGTTCTGATAAGTCAAAGGGATGATTTTTAAACCAGATAGAGGGAAATACATGGTTTAAAAAGTGATTTAGGATGGTTTAGAGGTTAAAATGAAGGATTACGGAGGATTTTTGTGAAGGGAATATGGGTGAAAATTGGGGATTTTGTGGGAGTGAAAAGGGGAAAATGGAGGCCCTTTGAAGACAGTTTCTTTCACAAAACAGTAATGAAGATAATTTTGAAGGATAAGGACATCACAAGGCTTCAAGGATGATAAATTTTCAAAGGAAATTTTCACTTGAAGGCTTGAACACAGATTTAGCCACATGTTTTCTTTGACAAAATATTATAGGTGGCTAACATATCAAACTTGAGTATGTTTGTACAAAAGAATAAATTTTGATATCTACACTAAACCTTTACCTCGTGAAGCATTTGAATATCTTCGTCAGAAGCTTGGGATTCTCCCAAGTTCTAATTAGATTACAGGTCTGCAGGACGGTTATGTGTCAGGGGGAGTGGGAGTGTGTACAAGTTCACAGGATGGTTGTGTGTCAGGGGGAGTTACCCTTTGCAATTAATGTCAGAGGGGGAGATAATGTTGTAGGAATAGGTGTCGTGATCGCAGGGGGAGTACTTGTGTTGCCATCAATGCCAAAGGGGGATATTGTTGATCAGCGGTTGTCATTGATTTCAACCCAAGCAGCACCAAGGGCTAACCCAATATTTCATGGAAATTTTGACCTACCAAATTAATATATTCTGGGTCAATAATTATTTTGATGGTTTCTACTTGTTGAGATGTTTTCGTCAATATATGGCATGCCACGTAATTCTTCACGATTTGAGAGATATTCATGTTTGAAGTTTGTAACCCCAATTGGTGGGCTAAAACCCCATGGGGTTGTGGCATGGATCATTGAAAAGTCATAATTAATATTTTTTAAGCTCCTAAAATCCCTATCACATTCACTTGTTGAAGCCCCTCTCAACCTAATCATTTATATAAATTGTGATCCTCATATCCTCCTCATGCAAGGGATTTCGCTATCTGAAACAAGTCATCGTGTCATTTTCACTCTAACTTTTTTTCTACGGAGGTTCAAAAGCTAAAAATTTTATGAGGCGAAGCCGAAATCCTGAGGAAGCTGCTGTGAAACTTTCAGATCAAGTTGAGCAATATTTTCGGAGATATGATCTATGGAAGTCGGTGTTTTTGCAGGCTCCTGAAATTCATCTCAAAGAAGTGACCTTGGTAAAATCGTCATAACTCTCTCTGAATATTGGATTGGAATTTCGTAAAAATTGGCAGATAGTGCACAGACTCCAGTTTTCTCTCTATCAATTTGAGATCCAAATGAAGAAACAGTGACACATGGAATTCCATACAATTTTTCTCTGCTAAAACAGTCCATAATTAGGGCATTGTGAGATATTGGGTATAACTCTCCCTTGAAGAATCCAAATTGGGTTAGAACTGTGGCATTGGAAAGACAACTCAGAGGACTACTACAAGACCAAAAATCAGATATTGGGGATCTGAAATAACAGAGATACACCAGATTCAATATCGAGCTCCTAGAAGTCAAAGAAAAAGCTAGATCATGTGTTGTCAAGGGCTACAAAGGACCAGAATTTCTAGGGAATAAAAGCAAAGCAAGGTGCAACAGAGGGTAGCATGACAAGAGCAGCAACCAAGGTGTAGAAAAACAGTAAGAAGTTCGTCACATGAAGTCTTCAAGTGGGCAGCACTGCATACAATCATTGTAAAGGTATCAATGTACTTAGTCATTGTAAATACATTATTGTACAAATTGTACTAGTGTCTATCTACCAAGAGTTGAAGAGGCAGTGTTGGGTGGTCTACGATCATCATTAGGTGGTTGTGTCAAAGTTGGGGTTATGGTCTAATGTATCTTCTTCTTCTACATCATTCTATTTCATTGTAAAGTGGACCTTTTTCCCTGGTACAGGTGTCCATTCTTCTTTTATTCTTCTATAGGGTGGTAGGGTGGTGCTAGGGTGAGTTGTAGCTCATTGGGTGTTGGGGCATCTGTTCATTGACTACTAAAGAATCTCGGGTGTTGGAGCATCCATCTAGTGGGAGCTAGAGAAGGATGATTTTCTAGATTCTAGGAAGTTGAAGCTTTATTTTCCATTGGAGTTGAATATTAAAGAATTATTAGAAAAGCATTAGGTGGTTTTTGTCCCAGAGTGGGTTTCCACCTTAAAAACTGTGTGCATTTGTGTTCCTTTTGTATACTGCTATCATTGTACAAACACTGATAATAATTGAAGATTAACTAATTCTCTAATTGAAAGGAATACTGATTCACCCCCCCCCCCCCTTCTCAGTATTTACAACATGTCTTAGTGCATGTCGCAACTAAAATGATAGGGGATGATAGACTCTATTCATTGGTTTTGGGGATGATGTCCAGTTTAACCAAGTCATTGGGAATGGTGCCCAAATTGACCTATAACACATATTTTAATACATATAACATTATTCACATCACAATTCAAAATCACTAAAACATAATGGAACAAACTTGCAATAAGCATCCTCAAAACAACCAGATTCAAGAGATTTATCCCTATCTTTTTCTTGGTATAAATAATAGGTTGGCATTTATGAATTTTTTTTTTGCTAATAAATAGTTCATATCATTGGGCCATATTTTTCATAGTAAATTTCAATTAATATTTATAACTTCATTCAAATAGAACATAAAAAATATCATTTACATATCTTTCCCGTGGGCACCACATAAATATGGTTATTTCTATGGACACTCCATTGGAAAATGATTAAGCATAAATGGTAGTAGAATTCACATAAAAATTAATAAATAAACACATTTAGATTGTCAATAATCACAGTATCAATTATTGAGAGAGAAAACATCAATTGACTCTCAAAATATTGCAGAAATTGGTACCATCAACAAAAAACCCATTCGGACTTTCACCAAGTAATACCAAAAAAGTGAATACTCATCCAAGCAAGATATATTAACATAGATAAAGTTCCAAATTACCGAAAAAACATCCAAATCTAAATGTCTGATAGATTAAGGTCACAAAATATAATTGCATAAAATCAATACATGCAAAACCCAAAGCTTGTAAAGTCAAAAATATGAATAGTGCCCATCTCTTTACACAATGGAACAAGTAAGAGCACCAATTGTTGATCGTAATCCTAAAATATGCAGACCCACTTCCAAAAAATAACACAATGCCTAATACTTGTCCCAGGTAACCATTCTGAGAAAAATTGGAGAAACAAATCTTGTAAAAACATTTCATACAAGAGGCTAGTTTTATAACCATGTCCTTAAAGAAAATTTAGGCGGGGCTGAAGTTTTATAGGTAACAAATTTCTTCTAACATCTCTAACCCATTACATACTTTTGGGTCCAGTTGCATACTTTTGGGTCGAGTTCCTTATAGTTGGGCTTGTCGTTCTTGTACATGTGAGAAATCTTGGCCACAAGCAGATCATCAGGGTTTGGATTATTCAACAAGGAGTAGATTGACAATAAAACCCACAATCAACAAAATATTTGTGTTATAGACACAATATTGAAAGGCGTAATTTCTATCTACTACAAACGTCAGCAAGGGAATAGTAATATGCTACATTAGAATAAATGATATCTTGGATATTTTCAATGCAGGACTCCATTATTCTTTCAGTATATCCAAGTAGATACTTCCATTACTATTTATGTTTGGGTTGAAAACCTTAGTGCATAATGCAAACTGCACAGTATTTGAAAACCTTTAACAATAGCAGAATCACTATAATGCATATAAAAAAATTCACTAAATGGCAATGTTAGTATGAAATTTCTTGGAAGGTGTACCAAAACACTTCACTTAAGTCACAGGTGACAAATGACCCTAACAAAAATTTGTGGCTACTTATACTTCATATCTACAATAATAATATGAGAAAAACCTGTAGTAAAAATATGTATGGGATCTAAAATAATAAACAGCAAAATAAATCCCATGTAATAACTGATTTATGGAAAGACATTTAAATGAATAAATCTTTATTGATAAAACCTGGCGAAGGAGATCTACAAAAGGGTTTGCAAATCCCCCTCCATGGGATGGGTCCTTTGAGGTCCTTGATGCTTCAGCGATTGATTCTCTCTCGCAATATGTGAAAAAACATAAACAATGTGTAGAACTCTTATGGGAGCTCGAATGCAAGAAGATGTTAATGGTGATGATGATAATGATCATGGTGAAGAATGAATAGAAAACCCTCTTATTTATAACAACGTAGTGGGTAAAATTGAAATTTGGAAATAATAAAATATTATTGACCAAATCAAGATCTGACCATTAGGAATACTTTATTATATTTTTTGGAGAGAGAAAAGATATTCAAAATGGTCAATTATCTTTATTTGGAAATAATTAACAAATAAAATGATTTATTAATTATTTGGCGAAGATTAAGAAAGGTGTGAAAACAAAATAATTATTAAATAGTGATTTAACCATTATTCCAAAACTGGAACTAAGGAATAATAAATAAATAATGATTTATTTAATTATTCCTAAGTTATTTAGTCAAATGTGACAAGGAATAATTATCAAATAATGATTTAATAATTATTCCTAGAGAAAATTAAATAAATAACGATTTATTCAATTATTCTCATGGGTTTTTTAATTTTAATCAGAAATAATTTAATAAAAATGGTTTACTAAATTATTTCCTATAGTGAAAGTGATTTTACTATGGTAAAATTAAACTTACATGGTGTATTTCGATCCACCTAGTTAGAAATGGCTAGGTGATCATTTTTTGGTGATAATATATCTCCCCCTAACATGTGAGTGTTAGGAGAAAATCGTATGACCAAAATACGTTGTAAGTTACACTTCCATGAGGCACTAAAGGGGAGTCAGGCAGAGAGAGAGATACAACTGAAGCAATGCAAGGAAGGACAAAAATGGAAGCGGCGAGACCTATGAAACTGATATAAGTATCCTCTTATTTTGGATTACATGATCTCAAATGAGGCGGGAGAGGCATACCCATACCCACCGAGATAACTGAGTATAAAGAATAATGGTAATCCCAGCAATGTGGGACTAAGCTACAAAGTACATGATACGTGATACATGATATGTTGCCATTAATGGGCCAGAAAATAATACAATGAATCCCATATACATAATACGCCTAGAAAACAAAAGGCCAGGACTGGAAAGGGCTCTGAAGATCTGAATAGATCATCTAAGGGATACATGCATTTTGTGGGCACTCCAAGCAATTGAACCCGAACCCATCAAATCGATAGAACTGCATCTGAGTTTGGATCATAAGCGGTGAACATTTGGGCATGTGGGGGGATACCTGAAGGGCCACCCCCTCATGAGATCTGGAACATCTCAAACACACCCGGAAATCACTGGTATAATATGCTTAGATCACCAAACCATCAAGTGTATTATTCTCAATCGTGTGACAATGAGCTGGAGCTGAGCACCTGAGAAACAATCAAGTCAGAGGGAAATGAAGATTCCCTTTGCTTAATATGAGGCCCCAAACAATGATGAAAGTTGGAAATAAGGTACACCACCCTCTAGACCATAATTATGGAATAAATGTGTTGAAGTCGAAAAAAGAGGGCCCCTAGAGGTGAGGCAATGAGGAATCCTCAACAAAGGCACGAGGGATCATAAAAAAGTGACTTATGGATTGACACCATGGATTATGATGGAAGGAAACAAGATGATAGGTAGACTGACAACTTCCCTTTCTAAAGAATAATATGCATGGTTAACCTGGAAGCAACTAACTCGATTCTGGAGGGGATGGTCAAGTACTCTGACGGAGGCTTTTTAGAGACAGAACAATATAGTTATAGGCCAAAATGAGAAAAATGGGAGGAATGGGATGTAAATATGGATGGAACATTGTAACAAGACTCAATGGGACTTGGAAGAGACTCCATGAATGAAAGGGAAACTCATCTCAGATGCTCTAAACAAGGGTGACTCGATGATGTTGCCACATGAGAGAGGCTTGGGGGGAGCATAAAAAAATGAGTAAATAATGGTTACTCATGATTAAAATTGACACATGAGTCAACGAGTGCAAAGGTAAAGTGGTACCAAAATATAGGTGGATGATAGGAAGATATTTGGTTTTAAATGGTGGAAAATTTAAACCTCGTGAAAAATATGGCTTTCAGGTGAAGTGTCAAATTACTAGAAACAAAGGGAGACCCATTATAAAACTCGATGAGAGCTTTCCAACGGTGTTGACGGTTCGTCAAACCCAGCTACGGTTTGGTCACAAATGGTGACAGAAAAACTAGGTCTTTTCTTATAAAAGAGCTTCTTGCCCCCAAATATAATTCATTTTCATAGTGAGTTGTTCGAGAGTTTGGAGAGAAGGAGAAGGCCCTAAATATTGTGGAAATCTTAGTCGACAAATTGGTTGTTGAAATCAGGATCTGCGAGTTATAGGTAGGTGTCCTAACCTTGCTCATCATTTTTGTTGGATTAGTCTTTCAGATTAGGGCTTCATTTCAATGTGTTTGTGTGTGGGGGGGGGTTCTACTTATCCTCATAGTTGCAACACAGCCATTTTCTGTGTTTTGGAATGTATAAACTGGGCCGATAAGTGCATCTAGTGCATCGTTGAGGGAAAAAACTGCGTTATGTGTTGGGAGGAAATAAATGGTTGGTGGTATATGGTAAGTTGAAGCTAAGAACCTTAAATTCATGCCTTTGAATCAGAACTGATAAAACATAATGGTATTTTGCAATTATGGTAGAACTAAAGGTTATATGGTGAGAACAAGATTTGGAGACTCTTCGTGCCGAGATTCAGGGGAATCCGGCAGTTAGAGGTGTTTTGGATCGATATGGGGTTCTGAAGTTCTTGGAGAACCCATTGATGAGGGATGGTGAGCCATTGTTGTCAAGGATTGTGAGCTAACTGGACCCAGATCAGGAGGCCTTTTAGGTACAGAGGCATAGGATCAAGCTCACGTTTTAGGACATATATTTTTTGACTGGATTGCCCCCGTTGGGGATGGTAGGGGAGATACATCCAATGTTGCCTCATGGGAGGAATATAGGTGAGTTTTTGCATTTTCATTGCAAACTTGGTGCTCATGCAAAGGAAAAAACCATTTAGATCAATGACTTAGAGATTTTGGAGACATGAGCTACAACCACGGTGATGGTGGGGATATTGGATATTCATGCCTTTCATCACATCACTATGGGGCAAATGATGGTTGTGGAGAGTGTACTGTTAGGGACCTGCTATGGGTGGGCCCATATGTTTTTGTCGTCATTGAAAGAACATTTGAAACTATGAAAGTGACGGACCAATGAAAAATGTTCATTTGGGACATTTGTGTGCTCATTCTTCTTTAAGAAGATCCCAACAACCCGACCACATGTACAGATCCATGATGGGGGCCCACAGAAGCCTAGTATGCATCGATAGGGAAGCTACTATGACAAGGTGGAGGAGGGGGAGTCATAAGAGTGTTTCGACCTGAGTTCTTTGCACAATGGGGCTAGCTCCCATTGTACATAGATGACTATCTGTATAGTGGAATGAACTATCAGGGGGATCATGACTTACCACTATCGCCAGGACAAGCATGGGGTCATGATGGTAAGTGAAATTTGCTATATTTTTTGTTGCATTTAAAGTTTAGAAAATGTTTTTAGTACTAATTTTAAAACTTATGGTATGCAGACGTAGAACCACTGAATTTAGTAAAATATACATGCAATCCCTAACGCCTGGGGCTACAGATCAGGGTGGTTTGACATCACGAAAGAGATCATATAGTGATGCTATACTAGAGGACCTCCAACGTAGGTTCGACATGCTACTGTCCAGGGTGACGAGCACAAATGGCATGATTTAGAAGATCGGTATACATATGAGTGCACTGGCCTTCCCTCAGAGTGGCGAGGTATCATGTGGCGCGTAGCTATGGTCAAGCAGCTAGTTCGAGACTTACGTGTTGGTGGTATGGAGCCATTGGATCAAGATCCTCCAGATGATAGTGACCAAGGATAGGGACATATGGTTCCCATTTTTTTATTGTGACATGTTATGGGCATGTCATATGTATTTAGAGTAGTGGACTCAAAACACTTATATGTTGTATATTATGATACATAATGTGGTTATGCATATTTTTGTGACAAGTATGGTTCATCACTTGTTTCTGTTATGGTTTCCTTCTTGTATATTCATGTGATAAATGCCAATATAGAATGTTATTTGCAATGGTATCTACATAGAGATTTTGGGCTATAGGAACATGACTGAAATTAATGAATTAAAATTCACGTGCTAAGAGCTTAACTCATAGATATTTTCTAAAGAGAAAACATGTTGCATATGATAAATGCCATTCAATTACTTGAAAAGTAGAAAGGAATCAATTCGAACATGAAGGTGAAGGATGCAAGGATTAAGGGAATCGACTAACAAACCTATCACAACATCATATTCAGTCTAGTTATTGGTGGCAGATCCAATGCGTACACCGTTGGAGTGAACTAACGAATGCAGAGGGGTGAAATGGTCCGAGATGTCAAGGAAAGATTCCTGGAGAAGCGACTCGCACCAACGCCATAACCAATATGAGGTGTGGATGATGAATCCATTTGAAAGACACGAGAAGACAGCGATGAAGGACAGTTTCAACGTCGTAATGATGCATATCATCACTGATGAGGAGATATCGAGGGTATTCATGTTGAATACGTCATCAAACATCACAGTTAATATGGGGGTGAATTTTTGGGTTCGCAAAGAGGAAAGGATGATTGTGGAATATGTAACATATTGATCATGTGTTTGTTGTGGAAATAAATATGCACGATGGTGGATATCAACCCAAGGATAATCAGGGGCAACCATGGCTTCCATGATGTCTTCAGAATATGGGAGAATGGGCGAAAGAGAGACCACATGATGTGGAGGAGCTACCTAAAGCATCATCATGAGAGACAAGGTTCACATGAGGGGATGAATGACTAGTAGATGAGACATCTACCAATTTTTAGACCAGGTTATTCGAAGAAAAAGTTTCAACATAATCACAATAGGAAACTCCAAGAGAGTTTGAATACAATGATCCCATGGATGATGATGGGTAGAGAATAGGAGCAGTGTTGTCCATGATCTTGGCATCAGGGGGAGGGATCAAAATGGGTGGTTAAGGGACCTCATGTTTTGGCATGATAATGGGACCAGAATCTATAGGTATAGAAGGGGTGGATTATGTTGAAATGGCACCAAGAAATGGAACCCCAAGGGGGCTTCTGATTTAATTTTCCCTTAATTAATTTGGAGGAGAACTTTTAATTTCATCTCATGACATCTTGTATTAGTTAACTAAGTCAGAATAACTGAGTTATCTTAGGAAATTTGAGTTAAGGGTCAGAGAGTATGCATGTAGACTTCTCCCATGATCTAAGGGGGTCCAGTTATAGTTATTTGTGAGTTATAATTAGTTAACTCAATTAATTGATTTAAAATCATTTTAACTAGTTCTAACTAAGTGATGAGCTAGTGAGAGGTCAAGTGAATTAAATCTGATTTAATTCACAAGTAGTGATCAATCAGTTAACTGATAATTCACTATAAATAGTTGTTACATGTCAGTGCTAAGGAATTCCCAGTTGAGACTGAGGTTAAAGGGATGATAACTATCAGTTGTATAATTAGCAACTTGTATAGGTCAGTTATAGAGTCATGTGGAGGCCAAGAAAGCATTGCGCAATCAATTAGAAGCATTTTCCTATTTAATAGGGATTTAATTCCTCCAGGAATTTGTGAGAAAGCTAGGTTGATAATAGGCTGAGAATTGGCTATGTAATTGGTTGATTTTTCCTAGATCAGAGTGAGACAGTTAACAGAGTGCAGGAATTTCTCTGACAAATAAAACGTTGTATTGTTTCACGATCTTGAATTTATACAATATATAGATAGGGGGGTTTTAGGTAGTGTGATTTCCCCAGATACATCTTGTGTTGTGTTATTTATTGTCTCTTTCTCTTACTTGTTATGTGATTGTACGATCGTGTTTTGTTTCCGCAAATTGTAGAAGGATTCGGTATCTTGTTTTAGTACATTACAAGATCAAATTGAATCTCATTGTTATATTTTCTACATGGTATCAGAGCACCAAGAATCACAATAACAAGTGAAGAACATTTTTTTTTTTATCAAGTTCAAATTTGTAGATTTATTCTTCAGGGTCGAACAACAGATCAAGATGTCTTTCAATGGCTTGAGACTCGAATATGCACTCGAGGGAAATTCGAGTTATATTGCATGGAAGTAAGGGATGGAGGCAGTGATTGAGGACAACGAACTAAAGGCTTTCATATATACTAATTTCCCACAGCCCACAGTAGCATGTGCTCAACTTCTTAATGCATGGAAGAAGAATGTAGCAAAGGCGAGGAGGATCTTGTTAGAGGGAGTTTGAGACCATATTGTCTTGAGTCTCCACGAAAAGGAAACTCCATATGAAACGTGGAAAGCCTTAATAGATATGTATTAGAATATAAGTGACCACAGGAAGTCGACGCTGAAAGACAAGCTCTGGAAGATCAAAATGGAGAAGGGCGACACGATCCAAAAATACTTGAAAATTTTCACTTAGTGTCGAAATGAGCTTGGAAGCATTAGGATTAGTGTTGCCTCAGATGATTTGGTGAGTAGATCTTCTATGCCTTCCCAAGAGTTGGAATAGCTACCAGGACTCTGTTAATGGGAGGGAGAAGCTATCAAATTGGGAGTGACTATGGTCTAATCTGGCACAAGAAGAAATATGATGGAGCACCAGAGATGGATCCTCATCAAAGACTGATGATGAGGAGAATTGTGCCTTGGATAGAAAGGCAAAGAAAGGAAAAGGGAAGGCGTCCCATTCCAAATTCGAGACTGGAAAGGTAGCCAAGAAGCGAGACTTGTCAAAGGTAAAATTTTGCAACTGTCATGAGCATGGAAAATATGCCACAAATTGTCCACAAAAGAAGAACGACAAGAAGGCCTTAGGAGGAGAAGCAAGTGAATCATTGGATTCACAATTCGAGTTGGACTTCACCCTCATCACACACATGGTGTCATCGGTGATTAGAACTGTGCGGTACTTGGATAGTGGATCTTCATTCCATATGACCAGCAACAAAAAAACCGTCAGTATCTTGGAGAAGAAGTATCTCCATATGCACATCGAGATGGGTGACGATGGGAGGTATATTGATACCGGTGTAGGTATAGTTACCTTTCATAAAGAGTCAGGTAATCTAATCACATTAAAATATTTCATGTATGTTCCTGTTTTAAAGAATAATTTGGTTTAAGTTTGTATGTTGGAATATCGTGGCTATGATGTGATCTTCAGTGAAGGAAAGGAATTTTTTCATCACAAAGCCACGAGATAGGTGAAAAATATTGGAGTTCAAGTAAAGAATCTCTATAAACTGGACGTAGAGGACTACGCAGCACTGAGAAGTAAAGCAGAGAAGGTGGAAAGTCGAGACATTAGTGAGTTATGGCATAGAAGGTTGGGCCATATACACCACAGTGCTTTGAGGATCATGCACAAGATTTCTACAAGACTTCCAAAGGTTGCATTTGCACAGAGAGACACATGCCAAGGGTGTACATTGGGGAAGTATACCAAATCTAATTTTCATGATAAGGAAATCTGAGCCAAGGCAATCCTTGAGAGTGTTCACTCATACGTGTGTGGATCGTTCTCGACAGCTTCCACAGAAAATCACAGGTATTATGTGATTTTTTTAATCTTTTTTAATAAAGTGTTGGATTTTCTTCATGTAGAATAAAGATCAGACATTATCCATATTTTTTGAGTTCAAGTCACTTGTCGATAAAGATACAGGGAAAAAGGTGAAGGCTCTGAGGAGAAACAATGGTGGAGAATACATCTCTAACGAATTCAATAAATTTTCTTCCTCAAAATGAATTTGAAGAGAATTTATTTCACCTCATAACCCACAGTAGAATGGGGTTGCATAAAGAAATAACATAACTATTGTGGGAGAAGCACAAGCTTTGTTGCATGATCATGGCCTAGCGTTGCGTCTGTGGGTGGAAGCATGTAATACAGCAGTATTTGTGCAGAACATAAGTAGTCATCGGATACTTGGGATGAGTACACTAGAGGAGGATTTTTCAGGTAAGAGACTGTGTGTGTCATATTTTAAAATTTTTGGTTCATATGTTTATTTCCATGTGACCAAAGATACCAGGAAGAAGCTATAGCCAATAGCATAGTTGGGGATATTTTTTGGGTACACTGATAAACCTCACACCTATCGAGTGTACTTGCCAACACAAATGATGACAATGATTAGAAGATATGTAAAATTTGATGAATACCAACCCATGTGATTCTCCCTTGACGGGGAGCTTGAGTTGCATGCATTTGAGGAGCTCTTAGCTCCAAAGGATTAACCTCGAGATGTGGAGCAGCCATAAGCAGAGGAACAAAGAGTGGTAGAAACCATTCATGTGGAGCCATCTACCAGAGATGGAAGGAAGTGCACCAGAGAGGCTGACAGATTATTCCTGGATGTGAGAGCTAATGTGGGAGCACCCACATCATAGTTCAAGCATAGAAGGTCCCTAGAGTGTTACACTGGATACATGGATATTATGAGTGAAGTTGTTGATATAGAACCATACTCTTTCAAGGAATCGGTGCAGTAGCCAGTGTGGGTTGATGCCATGGTTGAGGAGTATGACTCCATCATTAGAAACAGTGCATGGGAAGTTGTCCCAAGACCAATGGGGAAGTCAATTATAGGATCCAGGTGGGTCTACAAGGTGAAACAACAAGCATATGGGAGTTTGGAGAAACAAAAGGCTATATTTGTGGCCAGAGGGTTCTCTCAGGTGGAGGGGATTGACTATGATGAGACTTCTAACTTTGATCCACCATCATTGTCATATTTTGCTATCATTTTTCTTGTGAGCTTTCTTTGAGTTCCATTTTTGTCTGGGTTTTCTACACCATCAAGAGAGAGGGATTTTAGAACTGAAGTGCTGAGGACTTACAAGAACCCATCCCATTGAGGAGGACTGGTAACATCTTTCTATGTTCTCCTCCCAGGTGTCATAAATACAAAAATTTCTTTAAAACAATCTTGTCTTGTCTATTGGATGCATGGAGCAACTCTTGTTTTTATTTACTGCTTAATGTATTTTAATGCAATAGATCTAGATTTTCGCAGCATTTATCTGGGTCAACTAATTGCAGATCTAAAGATATTGGCAGCCATATTTTTTGTTAAGGTTGTTTGTTATGTGTGACTAAAGTGATCCTTTTTCGTACACTTGCGATTAAGATTCATACTAACATGTGGATCCACAGGAAAGAGCTAGGAAAAGTGTGGAGTTAGACTTTTTAGGGTTTTTATGAGCTTTTCTCCAATTCCAAGACTTGGTTTAGGAACATTAGGGTTTTTGACCTCTAAAGGAGCACAATATAGGTGATGATGAACCTATATAGATAGTCAAATTTCATGGTTACAAAATAACGTGTAACAGATTTCCCCCTAAAGTGCGAAGTCTAAGGTAGTTTTGAACAGTGAAGTGCTTTATCATTTCAAGGATTTGATTGCGAACACACCGGTCGAAAACCTGTAAAAACATTCAATGCAATCATCGCTGAGGTAGGAATTCCCATACTCATATCAAAACTAACTACATGTTCTGGTACAGAAATGATTTTAAAATTACATTAATAGTAGACACAGCATGGACGCAGGCATCTGTCATAATTAGTCTACTGCATCATGAATAATAAAACTCCTCGCAGCTTGGATGGTGAAACTAGATCTAGGGTCTTGATTTTCGCTTCCCGAACTAGTAATATTTTATCCATGCGATTGATTGTGTCGAAGTCAAACATGGTAGAAACCACTTGATTACTAGTCAATGATGTGAATTGTTAACAAGTGTGAGAGAAACCACCAATAATGATAATGGCTCTCAAAGTACTCAATACAATCCACGAATTTTGAATGAATTATTTGTAGTCGAACACTTCACGGAATCATTCGATCAAAGGTCAATGATGCAACCTCTCGTCCAAGGAGAGAAACCTTCCATTAGGGCATGCAAATCCCAAGGTATTGATAGGATTCTAGATCAACTTTCTAGATGATGAGTTGTCTTCGATAGAAAGCGACCCGTCGTAGGAAATCCCACGACATGAAACCATTAGATCAATTTTTGAATAAATTTTTGCAAGGACTGACTCAGGGATGGTCAACGCAAATGAAGACAAATGTTTGAAATGAATGGTTTATTTGAACTCTCTCTTGAACACATAACGACAATGCAGATGGCTTGGTAACAATTGAGCTAAATATAATACCCAGAAACTGGCTGAAGACTTTCAATATGGTTTGATTAACTATTAAACAAAGGATTTTCCCAACCCAGGTACAAGTGTGAAAAAAAAGTGTCGTGTTCAAGAGTGGTATATTACTTTTAAAACAAGGGTGACAACTGGATTCCTTTTCTCTTTTTTCCCCACCATTACTGGCAAGTGCCTCTTTATTTTTGACAAGCTTGAGGAGGATAACATTTTCTTGTTGTGTAAGCTCATCCTTCGGATGATTCCAACTTAGTATTAAAATCGAACCCTAAGAAGGAGTGCTTCGTTCCTATTTGTAATCAATAGGTCCTTTACTGTTAAATTTTAACGAGTCTAGTATAGGAGAAACTCGGTGTTTTTCAGTTTTAGGGAGTCGGAAGAAAAACATAAGTAGACTTTGTGGTTGTACTTTTTCGTAAATTTAGTCGCTCAAGCCTGAAAAAGGATAAAATAATATAGGAGAGAACTCTATCAACCATGATTAGTAAATGTATACCTTTTTCGTAAATAATCCATTTCAATCCAGAAAATGGGTAAACTTATACTGAAAGGATGATTGTTCATTTCCTTTAACGAGTTCGAATAGTCAAGTACTCGGCGATCTTTTCATGTTTAGAGAGTCTGAAAAAGGCTTAAAAGACAACTCCAAGGTTTCACTTTTTCATAATTTTCAAGAGCCCGAAAATGTGATAAAAGTATACTCATTTTGGCCGACTTTCAATTTAATTTACGAGCAAGAAAAGACGGAAAGAACTCAGAATTTTCATGTGTTTTACAAGAATGAAATATAGAAAAATTAGCTCGGGATTTTCATAAGTTTAATGAGTCTTGAAAATAATAACCAAAATGGACTCGAGATAGGTTTCATTTTTATACAAGCTTGAAATAAAGGAAAACTATGCTTGAAAGTGGTTTCATTTTTACACAAGCTTGAAACGTAGGAAAACTGTGCTTGAGAGTGGCTTCATTTTTACAAAAGCTTAAAACATAGGAAAACTGTGCTTGAGAGTGGTTTGTTTCATTTTTAAAAAAGCTTGAAACAAAGGAAAAAAATCATGCTTTAGATAAGTTTCAATGCCCCCCAAGCGTAACCTGCAAGAGCATATTCCCCCCAAGTCACATTTCATTCACCTAAGTGGACTACCGGTTCATAGGTGGATGGAATGAAGGTTCATTTACGAGATCATATGAAAGACTCAACTTAATCATTTACGAGATCTAGTCAAAGACTCGACTCAATTAGGAGAGGATTTGTTTCATTTTTTAACAAGCTTAAAACATGAAAAGAACCATGTTCATTGCTTGATTCCTTTTTAACAAGGTTGACACAATAAAAGATCTATCCTCATGGGAACCTGTTTCATTTTTTAACGAGGTTGACACAGGAAAAAAACCATCCTCATGGTGACCTGTTTCATTTATTAATGAGGTTAGCACAGGAAAATAACTATCCTCATGGAAACCTTGTCATGGCTTCCAACTGGAAGAAACACATGTCAAGAGACACTCTTGAATCATGGCCTCCAAGAGGTCTTCATCAGATGGAAGAACAGTTCTCTGGAAGGAATCCATGTCAAGGCACTCAATAGGGATAAGAACATCGCGTTCAAAACCAGAGATTTTGGGTTCAATCCCCAGTGGAGTCGCCATTTTGTTATGCGGATAAATCCCTCTTGCAGACAAGAGTGATCTCCCTAGTATCCTACGGATAGCTAGAAACAAACATCCATTTCTAAATCATTTTCTCTAGATCATTTCCAATTTAGAATTATTATAGAAAGAGAAAGAGGACATGCTCCTACCTTGTAATTCAATGTTTGGTGCAGCCTTTTATCCAATCGCTCCAAAAAGGCTTTTTTAGTAATGAGAACCTGCAATCAAAGACAGACAAAAGAATTAAAAGCAACTGCAACATATAATAATTGAGAACATCTAATCTAACTCGGTGATCAAGGAATCCAAATATTGAATTATTCAAATATACACAAGAACAACTCAATGAGAAAAGGAGATCCATATTTATTATCTTGTATGAAAATAGTAACTTTATAACCTGTCGCCTTGATGTTGTACAAGTTCCTCCCGGGGTCCTGAACAATCGTTCCTCCTTCAAATTGACAAGCCTTCCTCTCTCTGAACTAGCATGAAGTTATGGACATGAGTGTATGATCATTCTCATACCAATAATGACTAGTGTAGAGAGTATACTCTCTTGAGAATTTCTTCAGCAATTACCATATACAAGGTACCCTTGAGACTGAAACATGAGCTCAATTTATAGGGAAATGGAGGTAGTTTCAGTTCCATGAAGAGGGGGACAAATTCCTCTCATGAAAGGATTTAAGCTCCATATACCAAGGGATAAATTCCATGAGTGAAGGGATATAGCTCCATGATTGGAGGGATAAAGCTCAAACTGATCGCGCATCTATAAGCTTCTAGTTGGGAGAATATTCATCCAGCTAGGCTTCTAGAACTTACTTTTTCCTTTATTTGACTATTTACAAGGGTCCGCAGGTTTTATAAGTAGAACGTGCGGGATGTGCCACAGGCTATAGAACAAATATCTGCGGATCTGTAGGAAAGAGCTAGGAAAAGTGCGGAGTTAGACTTTTTAAGGTTTTTAGGAGCTTTTCTCCAATTCTAAGACTTGGTTTATGAACATTAGGGTTTTTGACCTCTAAAAGAGCACAATAAAGGTGATGATGAACCTATATAAACAGTCAAATTTCATGGTGACAAAATAACGTGTAACAACACTGTAGGCCTCGGTAGCACGACCCGCTCATACATAATGCTACAAAGAATGCTAGCATATTTGAATAGCTTTGATCCATCTCGGACCTTAGAAAGTTGAGCCAGCATCCTGTTATAAAAAAAATGGGCAAAGTTAAAGAAGTGTCCGATGCAGAACACCTATCTGTGGCCTCGACGCCTAATGAGGCACATATGACCCTGCCAGTCATACTATAGTGGCTAGAGCACACCACTTGGCCAATTCAGTCACATAGAAATCGCTATGCACCCCTCTGTAAGGGGCGCCCCACCACAATGACCTGCTGAAAATCGCTCAAGATCCACTCTCCCAGGGGGAAGTGGATATGGAAGAACATCACCCTGAGGCATCAAATCGGTCACAAACAAGGTTGCACCCCTTGTTGGGCCGCTAATATGTCATTATTATTATAACTTTTTAACAGCTATTTCATCCATTTCTACTCTTCTTTATCATGTTATTTATTATAATTTATCATATAATTCCATTTTATAATTAGTTATGCTGTTATGGATAAATATTATTTATTCTCCTTTATTTTTAATAAATTGATGATTATTATGCATGATTTTATCAATAATGGTTTATTAATATATTTTGTAACAACACTCACCATTTTAGCCTCCAAGATATTTTCTAGATTGCAGATTTTATCTCCAGATCATCATCAAATATTACAACTCAGAAATTCGTTGGAATAAGAAGTGTTAGTTTTGCATTTGACATTCTGGGAAAATGGAGAAGAATCTGGAAAATCTGAAACATGGGTTTTGTCTAGAACGGACCGAATTAACTTTATTAATGAATGGTTTTCCCAAATTCAGCTCGTATTAAGAGAAACGGAAGGTTCTCTGAGGATGATTTTCCCAAATTCGTTGTTGTGGCCGTTTTCCAAATTCTTCCAGTTGCAATACCAAATTCGACTTGTTCCTGTTGAATGGTTGATGGAAATATATTTTCTTGCTAATCAAGTTATTGGGGACAATCCAATCTTGTTATGAGGGATCATATTTACTATTTAATTTCTCCTCTTTTTGGTTATAAAAGGAGACATTTGTAAAAGAAAGGGAAAGATTATTATTGAATTTCTTTTGTAACTCTGTAATTTCTTAACTCTCGTGATCAGAGAGCGACTGCTGTAAACATTATTTATGTTTGATTAATACAATAACGTGTTTTCATTCCATTTCTTAACTCTGGAGTAAAGCCCAGCGGCGTTTCACTGGTGGTTAAGGGCCCGGCCCTGGTGAATCGATCTGTTGTTTGTATCATTACTTTTCAGTTATCGTTATGTGACAGTTCGGAATTGTTTTCGTTACAATTTGTAAGTTAATTTGTTTACTGTCTAATTGCTTATTAATATCGGTGTGTTACATTGATGAATTGCATCGTTGTTCCATTCTAACAAGAATCTTCATTCTTGTATCATTTATCTTGTTATGCTTTACAGAGCTTTGTTGTTCAGCATTTGATTTCATTTTCTGTTTCATTTGATTACTATTCAATTCCAGTTTTTTGTTCATTTCCAAATCATTACTTTACAGATTGCAAAGAATTTGTTTTTAAAGTGCTTGCATAGTTTACTTTCATTAGCAACATTTAGTTCAAATTCTATTTTCATTTAATTTCTTTAAAGCAGGATTATCAACTGTAAAGAATACTAGTTATTTCTCCCACGTTCTCAGATTGATTATCTTGTTCTTAGTCGATTTTATCAGTTTCTAAAGGAAAGAGTTATCATTAATGTATCCTTGACTGATGTTTGCTGAGTGAATGGTTGGATTTCAGATCATTTAAGTTCATGTCATTGTAGTTAGATTTCTTTTCCAAGCATCTGTTTACTCTTGTATTTACAACACTATACTACATATTGCAAGGCATTACTCTTAGATTGAATTGCAGCCTCAGACAGAGTACACTCTTGAAATAAAAAATCGTACCTGGATTGATAATTAATGTAGGATAAATAGGCGTTCAAAAGACACCTTTAATACCTCAACATTTTGGCGTCATTGTCGGGGAGAGTGTATTCCATTTAGAAAGAGTGATGCATATTTGATTTTTTTATGCTAGGGAAGAATTGGGTATTAAAAACGGAAGGTAAGAACCTGCATACCGAGCAAGGAACATACTCGTTCATTGGTCCACTTCACAGCAGAATTGAGTGAAATTTAAGGTAGGAATTGAAGTAGGAATTTTAGAGGTAGAATTTTTGAAAAAACCTTGTAATTCCACTCGAGTGGTGATGTAAGCACCACCCATTTCACTAAGAAATTGATAGGAAAATTTGAAGGAGGATCCTCAAAGAAACACATGAAGAACATCTTCTATTATGATAAGAAATGGCTCACATTGCAACTTTTGAATTCCCTATCAAAGATCTTGGAGGAGTGACACAAATGCACATAATTCCCCCATCATTTCTACCAAATTTTCATGGTTTGAAAAATGAAGATCTCGATGCATTCTTATTTGAATTTGAAATAATTTGTAGAGGATATGATTATTGTACTAATGATCAAAGGTTGAAAGTGTTTCCTCTTACTCTAAAAGGAGCATCTCTCCGATGGTTCATGATCCTAGGTGGGAACTGCATCCAAACATGGGAGGACATGAAGAACATATTCTTGAAGAAGTACCAAGACTATTGCAAATCCAATGAAGATATTTTCGGTATGATACAAGGGGAAGATGAAAGCTTGGAGGACTACGTAGAGCGATTTCAATATAACCTTCAAAAATCAAAGCATAAGCATTTGGAAAAGGAGATCTTGAAAACACTCCTTCTTAAAGGAATCAAAGATGAATTTTTAGAACCCTTAAATCTAATAGGAAAAGGTGATGTTTTTTAGTTATCATATGATGATGTTTGTGAATTTTGCATAAGGTATTTAAGAGGAATCTCCAAGGCTAGTAAGAATTCTAGAGAAGTTTTTTATTTCTTTTCCAAATTTACTACAAGAACAGGAGACATAAGAGTTGAAATCAATGTTTTATTTGAAAATTTTAAATATGATTTCATTAGCTCTCTAAATTCACAATTGAATGTTTTTCAGGTTCAGCAAAATCAAGAATTTGATGAAGTGTTTTGCTCTCATTACGGAAAGGAGCATCCCATAGATAGTTGTTCTTCCTTATCTAGGATGGAAGTAGCATATCAAAGAGATGGGGAAGCTGCAATAAGGTCAAAACCATGGAAATTGTGGCCTACAGGTGTGGTTCAAAACACTTCCTCTCCATTCTCTTACTTGCATAATCCATTATGGAATACTCATATGTTAGGGCAGCCATGCCAATCTCAATATAACCACCATCAATCTTGTCTACAAGTTTGGCATGGTTCATCTTATGATTGCATGAATACTTTCCCTCATATTGTAGCACAAACACATCCTCCATATTCTCCACCAGCTCTTCCACAACATCTTGCTTGCCTATCAAAATCATCCATTCAACCCAATCAACTACATCATCAAAATACTCCATTCCCTACACAATTTCCTGCTCAACTAATTCCACACCCTCACCATAATAAACCAGTACAACAAGCTTACAGTGTTGAAATGAAAAATTATCCACCCTTCCCACCCATTATATCTCACATGCACCATTGGATAAAACTTATACTGAGATTCAGAATGTATCAAATCCAAAAATTGTAGAGGTTATGAAAGAAAATGAGGTTTCTTCTAGCCTGCATCAACAAGCCGTTTTAAACACTCAAGCACTTTATGATATGACGGCTATGGGAAATCAAGAAATTAAGGGATACATTGAAGATTGGTTTCGCTCCATTTGTTTGCAGCGTCACTCCATGCTTCAACAATTTTTGGTACCATCTTTTCAAAGGAAGTTGGCTTCTCATACCCTAATTTTTATTAACATGCATTTTTCAAATTTGGGTATGTACATACTTGAAGTCTTATTTAGAAAATGGTTACACTGGAAATAATCGTATACGTAATCATATTCATTTTCTAAATCAGAGTAGGCTAGTGAAAAAATAAAATAAATAAGGAAATAAAATAAGCACATTTTTTTTTTGTAAAAATAGTTGTTTTTGTTGCAACACGTTGTGGAAATCAACATCGATGATAAATATTTTAATTTATTTGTGTATGTAGATGAATTTTATTGAAAATAAAAATTCTGCAAACACTTATATTCATTTTTATCACCAATATGGAAAAATTGCTTGAATATCATTTTTTTGGCTTGCGAGCTTGATAAAATTTCTGAAAATAGAGTTGGGACAATCATGTTTTGAGGGAAAAAAAATCAATATTTTTAAAAAATGTTTCTATCTTAAGTATCCCTTGATTTCTACTTTTCAACCCAATTTGAATCACTCAATTTGGATTTGAAACGAAAAACTTATAACCAAAACATTGACAGGATGTCTAGTAGGCAGCTCAGGAACAGAGTTGGGACAGACAGTTTTTGGAGGCCTAAATGTGAATATTTTTAAAACATGTTTCTATCCTAAGTATCCCTTGATGTCTAATTTTCAATCCAATTTGAATCACTCCATTTGGATTTGAAACAAAAAAGTTAGAACCAAAACATTGACAGGGTGTCTAGTAGGCAGCTCAAGAACAGAGTTGGGACAGTCAGTTTTTGGAGGCCTAAACAACTATATTTTAAAACCTGTTTCTATGGTATATTCCTCTATGAATCTAGTTTACAACGCAATTTGAATCACTCAATTTCGATATCGTATGAGGAATTTATGACCAAAATACTGACTGCTTATCATGAATCAACACTCTTGAAACTCTGTTTTCTCGATTGTTCACTAGCATATTTGACCCATCAATTCTTCTTTTCTTAAAAACATGTTTATATTGGAGATCAATAAATAAATCTACTTTCATTTCCAATTTGAATCAATTTAATCCACCATCAAACGAATAATTTATGCTTGAAATATCAACTGTGGTTTGAGCTGGAAAATCGAAAATGACTCTATTATGCAGGTTGTTCTAAGAAAATTTAACATACCATTACATGAAATTTTTAAAACCTACTTCTATGGGAGACATATCTCTGAATTCACTTTCATTTGGATTTGGAATCACTCAAATCGGACGAAAAACAAAGAATTTATAATTGAAACACTACTGGCTAGTATGGTCGACCACTGCTCTCCCGCAGGTGACAAATAAATTTTGTTTTATTTTTCCGTGGATTTTTTCTACAGAGTAACTACTTGTTAGTTTTTTTGCATAATTCTTGGATTAGGGGAGCCCTATCACCTCTCTTTCTCCATGATTTAATGTTTTATTGCAGGTAGACACTCGTTTTTTTGCAGGTCTTAGGAGAACAAAGAAGGTCAATTTATGGACGAGCAATTCTTGAAAGAAATTTTAGTGAAACAAGGGAATTTCATCCAGTTCATTACCTAACATATTCATAACAGAATAAATGAATAATTGGTTTCCATTTGAAGATTCATGTCACTGCTGCCAAAACATTTTTCAAAAAGATCATTTTTTCCATTGACAGATTGATATTCTCTTAGGAAATAACATCATAGTTGTTGTAACTTAATAAAGTGTTGTTTCTTTTCTGATTTCTTTTATGTTTTTGTGTTTCAAGTGTTGATCCCTTTAAATTTTAGTTTCCGCTCCATTGGAAATTGAACAATGAGGACCCCACCATTCAAGTTTCAATTGTAGAAGGCAATTCTTCGGCAGCACCAATTCTGTAAAAAATTACTTTTTTTTGAAACCTGTACATAAATTTGTCTTTCTATTTGATTGGATTTGCTTGCCAATAGATTGTACATTAGTTTTGTTCTTTCCTCTATTTTTTTTTCCTTTATTTTTCCCTACAGCAATTTCCGCGTGCATTTTCTTTGTTATTGGGAACAGCACTTTTTTGTGTTCCTTTATTTTTCATGTTGTTCCTCTTAAAGAACAAATGTTGTTCCTTTTAAGGAACAGCAACCGTCCCTCTTAAGGAACAACAATCTTGCGTGCTTATATTTATTTGTTGTTCCTCTTAAGGAACAGCGCGTTTGTGTGTTTCTTTTTATTGTTCCTTTCCAAAGGAACAGTTATTTTTGCCGCATGTTTTTGCTATTCCTTTTCAAAGGAACAACAGTTTTTGCTGCATGTTTTTGTTGTTCCTTTAGAAAGGAACAACAGTTTTTACCGCATGTTTTTGCTGTTCCTTTTCATAGGAACAGCATTTTTCCCGTTTGTTTTTGTTATTCATTTCAAAAGGAACACCATGTTTTTTTGTCAACTGTTTTTTCTGCCCCTTTTTAAAAGGAACAGCATTTTCGCAGAATATTTTTGTTGTTCCTTTTAAGGAACAACAGTTGTTCCATCTAAGGAACACCACTTTTTGAGTGCATTTTTCTTGTTTTAGAACAACATTTTGAGGATTTTTGTGGATTCTTCATGACTCTTTTAAAGGCAAACACACAATTTATGCAAGAATACAAAAATTAGAGGTTACTGGAATCAGCAAATCAAAATAAATTGTACTTTTTAAGAAATTGTTTTGTAGTGATAAGAAAAGGAAAGGACACAACCATCTATATCACTTTGTTGTCTTTATTTTTCACTAAAATTAATATCATCGGTTATCCTTATCATGTTGGTTCTTCACTAAATCTTCATAACTCTCTTTGATTTTTATTTATTGAATAAGAATAAGGGCATACTTTCTCTATTGAGATGTTCAGACTTCTTCCACCATCCCTACTCTTAAGGAGTGTTGAGCCACCCTCTATACATAAATAGGGAAGTCCTACATAAAAAAAGAAGAAAAAAATCTCTATATGATTACTAACAATACTATGATATGGCAGAAGGAGGATAGGGGGTCTCATCAAGAGCCAGCCTACCATGATCATAAGGGAGCAGTGAAGTGGCATTCCTATTATGGCCACCACACCAGGGATATGATCCAATGGAAAACTCAGAAAAATAAAAAGTCCTTGGAACAGAAGGTCTCATCACAAGCCAGCCTGCCCACCTTTCACTCCTTCCTGGTGAATGGCATTATGATTCATCTGGTTCCCAAGCCAGCACAGTGGCCTCCATCATGACATCACACAGCACTTCCCTAGGCATAAATAAAGGATAATGGTTCAAAGGGTGAGAAAGCAACTTTGTCAAGGTTATAGACACCTGTGCGCAACAAAGTTGTGCTGATGGTATTGGAGTCATATTTTTCACAAATCAATAGTAATGATAAACCCTTTTCTTATATCTTTATCTAATATCAAATGAGAGTATGCTCCTAAACCCTTTGTTCGGAACCTCTTATGCATGAAATTTATTTATAAATCGATCATAATGGTTTATGTGGATAATGACCGCATAAGTACTTGTTTCACATCAGCTGTCATTTTCCCTTATTTTCGAATCATTACATAAACATTTCCATATCTACTCACGATTTCAAAATATGCATTGATTTTAGTAATGCGATAATTTGTTGATCATATCATAAGTATGTATGTCTTTCCATGTTGTACATGTGCTGTGCAATACGCTGCTCTTATATTTGCTGGTCGAGGGCGACCTATCATCTTTCAGGGGGGGCACGGATGCCTTTTAAATATGCCTGCATGTGGGTCGAATCCCAATATTCATACTGCATTTCTACATACGTTTTTCTGATTGAACTTTTGGCATACATCTTATCTGTTGCTCTTCAAAATTAACACTGTAGATTCAAGAAAATTGCATGCAAAATCGTGATTTGTTTACAGGAGAACAACAACTATGGGGGGGGAATTCTATTCGCAACACGACCACACTATTACAACTAATAGCAAAGGATCGCGCAACTCACGAACGCACACAATTCTTAGACATGATGTGCTTGCATGGCTTCCACCTTTTGCATCACTTTCAATATCCGCTCAGCCTACATTAGCTTCAACAAATGTCAGTCCCTACATGTCATTCCACATTTTTTTCGGAGGTAACACTTGAGGTAAAATAGCATAATTTTCTGATTTATTACGAATTTAGGATAATTTTATGAAAATCCATTGAGCATTATTTATCATCATTCATTCCACATCTTTACCACTTCCCATTTTTCAAAGACATATCATCTTTCAGTTTGGGGGAGTGTTGCTTTCCTTCATTTCTTTCTTATGACCATGTCAGTAATATTATTTATCATCCATTGATATTCTTATTCATTCTCAACACCTCCCTTATTCCATGTTGTTTTACACCAAGCATAGATTTCAACAGATTATAGCAACCACCTCTCTTTATTTTCTAGCATTGCATGAGGACATGTTAATTCTTCAGTTTGGGGGAGGAATTACTACACATGATGGGTTTTTTCTACTTTCTTTCTCATTTAAGGCATACAATTTCATTTTTATACAGTGCACAAATTGATTTGCATATATCTTTAAAACTATGAACTGAATTCTTGTGATTTCTGGATAAGAAAGAGGTATCAAGTAAATACACAAACCCAAATAATTTCACTCTAAATTAGTTCATAAAATTTCGAAAATTATGCACTATCATCTATAGCCATTTGTTTATATCTCATGATCCGTGCATCAAAACGATCTGATTTTTGAGAAAATGGTTAATAAAGTTTGTTATTACTTATATCACATTTTTCTGCAACTTCATATACATATAGTTGAACGTCAACTGTGAAAATTGTTACGCCTTCATCAAGATTGCTAAAATTGAATATTCATTATTTGAGAAAAAAAAAATCATTTGTTCCATCCATTTCATGAGTTTGGATGAACAATTTTTTTTCTTGGTTAACACAACGGTTTTGTCTTTAGGTTGCATGAGGACATGCAATATATTCAGTTCTGGGTTGCATGAGGGCATGCAATATATTAAGTTTGGGGGTGTGTTGGGCTACTAATATGTCATCATTATTATCACTTTTTAACACCTATTTCATCATTTCTACTCTTCTTTATCATGTTATTTATTATAATTTATCATATAATTCCATTTTATAATTAGTTATGCTCTTATAGATAAATATTATTTCTTCTCCTGTATTTTTAATAAATTGATGATTATTATGCATGATTTTATCAATAATAGTTTATTAATATATTTTGTAACAACACTCACCATTTTAGCCTCCAAGATATTTTCCAGATTGCAGATTTGATCTCCAAATCATCATCAAATATTCCAACTCAGAAATTCGCTGAAATAAAAAGTGTCAGTTTTGCATTGGATATTTTGGGCAAATGGAGAAGAATCTGGACAATATGAAACATGGGTTTTGTCTAGAACGGACCGAATTAACTTTTTTGAAGAACGGTTTGCCCAAATTCGGCCCATATTAAGAGAAACGGAAGGTTCTCTGAGGAAGATTTTCCTAGATTCGTTGTTGTGGCCATTTTCCAAATTCTTCCAGTTGCAATACCAAATTCGACTTGTTCTTGTTGAATGGTTGATGTAAATATATTTTCTTGCTGATAAAGTTGTTGGGGACAATCCAATCTTGTTATGAAGGATCATATTTACTATTTAATTTTTCCTCTTTTTGTTTATAAAAGGAGATGTTTGTAAAAGAAAGGGAAAGATTATTATTGAATTTCTTTTGTAACTCTGTAATTTCTTAACTCTTGTGATCAAAGAGCGACTGTTGTAAACGTTATTTATGTCTGATTAATACAAGAACATGTTTCCGTTCCATTTCTTAACTCTGGAGTAAAGCCCAGCGGCGTTTCATTGGTGGTTAAGGGCTTGGCCCTGGTAAATCGATCTGTTGTTTGTATCATTACTTTTCAGTTATCGTTGTGTGACAGTTCGGATTTGTTTTTGTTACAGTTTGTAAGTTAATTGGTTTACTGTGTAATTTCTTATTGATATTGATGTGTTACATTGATGAATTGCATCGTTGTTCCATTCTAACAAGAATCTTCATTCCTGTATCATTTATCTTGTTATGCTTTACAGAGCTTTATTGTTCAGCATTTGATTTCATTTGTTGTTCTATTTGATTACTGTTCAATTCCAGTTTGTTGTTCATTTCCAAATCATTAGTTTACAGATTGCAAAGAGTTTTATTTTAAAGTGCTTGCATACTTTACTTTCATTAGCAACATTTAGTTCAAATTCTATTTTCATTTAATTTCTTTAAAGCAGGATTATCAACTGTAAAGAATACTAGTTATTGCTCCCACGTTCTCAGATTGATTATCTTGTTAGTGGATTTTATCAGTTTCTAAAGGAAAGAGTTATCATTACTATATCCTTGACTGATGTTTGCTGAGTGAATGGTTGGATTTCAGAGCATTTAAGTTCATGTCATTGTAGTTAGATTTCTTTTCCAAGCATCTGTTTACTTTTGTATTTACAACACTATACTACATATTGCAAGGCATTACTCTTAGATTGAATTGCAGCCTCAGACAGAGTACACTCTTGAAATAAAAAATCGTACATGGATTGATAATTAATGTAGGATAAATAGGCGTTCAAAAGACAACTTTTATACCTCAACACCCCTACAGCATCATCACCTTGTACCACTTGTTCCAACATTGGATCAGGTAGTGCAGAAGACGATCTTGTGATCGTAGCAGGTCATTCTCCATAAAATTGAGAAGACCCCAGCGCGCCAACTTTTGGCATGTGTGACCATCAGCAGCCATAGCGGCTCGGAGATCAGGCCAATCCCTCTCCCTCCATAACATTCTGTCATCAAACAGGCACACATCAGTCACACCGAAAACACTAAAAACAAACAAAATTTCCCAAAAATTTTGAAAAAAATAGCTTCGGCCCTCCGCACGCCTATTCCTCAAACGGGCATGAGGAGAGAAAATCTGTTTTTCTCACAGATTCTCCAAGGGAATGCCTAAATCTAGGACAGGCACGATAAGTGCGCACAAAACCTTATTGTTGCGCACAAGTTACGCGTTTGTACCTTGATCGCCCGCACGGTCAAGGCAAAAACTAGCCTAGGATCCATACAAACCCATCCTGTACGAACCCTGGCACCAACACACTGAAAAAATTAAAATGCAGGATGTCTTGGAGCCTACCTGACTCAAAAATTGTGAGTCCCAAGTACTCAGACTGACCACAACCAAGAACAGCTCCACAGAAGCCTCTGACCTCTCAAAACCTCAAATTCTCAACCGACACAAATGAACTGAATTGAGCCATATTCATCTATATGTTGCCCTTTTCGGTAACTTTGGAGGACCATAACGAGAGCTCAGAATTCCCAATTACAGGACCGAAAGCAACACTGTGATCAGCACTCCATAACGCCCAAGGGCAGTGCCACACATTTGCACCCAAAAAAAAAAAAATCAGTGCTGACAGGTATGCCCTCTCTCATCTTATTTTTTAAAGCACTTGTCTTTCAATAATATTTGAATAAAGAAGATGCTTTCACTTGGGGTATTTTTTTTGCAGGAAGTGTGCAAACCATCCACCGCTGCATCCACTGAAAGTTCCAGAGTAGGTATCATTTTACCCTTAGCATGATAGAGTCCCAGAAAAACTATGCATATCCTAACATCATTTCTCCATAATAAATTAGCCATAGGTTCCAAACACCCAACCATGTTTATCATCACCTCACCTTGGACATGATAAAAATCTTCATTGGTCGATAAAGTTTCCCCTCCATGGTGCCTGTCACCCAAAGTAGACCATATATCACAAAAAATAATGATGCCATGGCCATACCACTTTAGTCCGGGAAGCACCTCATGCCCATTCACCTGCCATGCATCAGGTCAATTTTTACCATATCAAAACAAAATCCCTTTCCTGGACTACCAGGTTTTGCAAGCAGATTGAAAGCGCACTACCTCGCCTCACATTTGGCCTACCATCCCTCCATCAACATAGCCCATCTACGACATTCTCCATCCACTTCATCAACCCCACACATGATACCAACCAATGGGGCCCCCACCCTCAGCGAAAACACCTTCCTCACATCATCAGTGAGCAAAAACTTTCATGTTTTGGGGCACCCATCTATGTGTTTTGTACAAACCAAACCCCATTATTTTATTATTTTGGTAAGTGTATAAAGACCACAAATGGTGCACTATGTCCCCCACCCACCCATCCATTTTTTATTCCATGGCAGTAGTCCCTGGTCACCCTTGGTCGGAGTATCACACCCTCACGCATAAGCCACCATGACATTCATAACCAATATGTACCCACCCTGGATGTCCTACCAACTCCATGGATTTCCCTATCAGAAATAGTTATGACTGTCGCCAAGCTGCTTTTTATACTCCGAGCTAGGGCCACTGAATCCCCATCATCAGTTTTCAATTACCCCTCGCCATCATGCCTATGTTAAACCCATCACATCCAGGATCCTGATCCCCTATATCAATGGATCTATCATTTGGTTGAGGCTTCCTTTTTGTCGACATCAACACCTATTTTCCAAATAGGAAGCGATACCTTAGATCACCCCTCTCCATAAAAGGGACATCCTCGGATGGAACTATGGGAGACATCATTGCCCATAGATGGCATCGATACTCTTGAAATTCGACTACAACACAAGCTTTCATGTCAAGATGGTATCATACCTTACAACCATTGCACTTTGATCGAATTTGTCGAAGAATCGTGCCTCTATAAGCGTCTCTTTCAGCAATTCTTACACGGGAAGGTCCCAGCCATACACCTATGCGTACAATGTGCATTTATATGCCATGCTAAGTTTACGCATATGGGTACCGCATTCCACCTATTTTCAAATAAAATATGCCCCTGAGGGCATTAGCAGTCATCGTCATCAACCAACAGATCACTACCATACTAGTGACACAAACATAATTTATATCTGTCAAATAGATTTGTTTAGCTAGCCAAAGCATCACGAGCATGGGACATGCCCGCCTCATAGAAAAATTTTATTTATTGTATTAGACCATTGCTTGTAGGGTTCCCACAGGACATAGTCGCTCTTCGACCTGGTGTAAGGTGTCTCCAGCTTCGTGCTACACGCAGGTCTCTCTCTCTCTCCACACAGTACACAGAAAAAAGCTATAATGTATTTCGGCTATACAGTTCTTCCTAGACCTCACACATTAGGGGGCAACTATTATCACTAGAAAATCGGACAAGCAAATATGACATTATTTAATGTTAGGCAGAAGGATTTACAAGGCTGAGGAACATTAGAGAATCTGAAGTATTTAAAAATCTCTAAGGTCTAAGAGGAAAATAAAATTGCACACTTAAGGAACCAGCAAAATTTTCCTTTGCACGCACTTTTCTTCGATAAGCGCGGCTTTTCCTCAAAAGGCCGCATGGACCTGAGAGTGGTAGAAGTCACTTTCCGGGACCACAAGGCACACTCCAAGACATTTATCCCACACTTGAGGATGCCTAAGGATAGCCACCCAAGCCTCCTTAGGACCTCAAGGGAGCACACAATGGAATCACCCTCCTCTCTTGGGTCACCATCCATCAATGTACCAAGAGCGGGAAGGAGAGTTTGAATTCTCCTGTAAAAGGCCACCAAGAGATGAAAAATAGGATAACACATTGTTATGCTAGCCATAATTTCCCCAAGCAATCCATTACTGTGTGATCCGGAGCAGAGATAGAGGGGACTCAGTTGTTGGCCATCCAACAATTCCAGTCCTTCGGAGTATAGAGAGGGAGACTTTGCGCCAAGGTAGCTCGGAAGTAAAGACATCCTTGCATCGGGTCTTAGAACTCCCTAGTTCTAAGGGCCCCTTGGAAAGTGGGTAAAAATTTCATCCTTTATTCCTACCAGCACTCAATAAGAGGGGACATAAGTGCCACCGTTTGGATTATTGAAGTTGTTTGACTCTATTTAGAGCTTTTGTATTATGTGTTTTAGTTTATTTTTTATGTTTGAATATGCATGCTATTTCACTATTTAGTATGTTTATGTCTTATCATGTTCCCTAACTTTCTTGACTCCCTTTATTTTCTGCCTGTGACCAAGAACTTAAGAGGAAAAAACCACTCCTCCTAAGCACATTTGATTTGGTACATTTGTGCGCCAAACACATCATACACAACCACCATCATACTTCTCATACTCTTAGAACCACTCCCTATGGGGAGTGATGTGAAAGGATGCACCTGAGTCATTCAACCATGCCTCATGATCTACATGTGTATTGAAGAAGATGCCAAATACACATCCCCACCCTCATCCGAGGTGGTTTTTTCCTCTGTAGAAGGAGCATCATCAGATCCCTTTCCTTTCTCAGGAGCTTTAGATCTGCAGTCCTTTTTGTAGTGCCCTTCCCTTCCGCATTTACAGCACACCTTTACAAACTTTCCTGGAGATTTAGATCTCCCACTCGAAATATTATTCTTGTTTCTATTCTAGGACCTTCCTCGTACAGATAAGGCATCTCCATTTTGGCCCTCCATATTTATCCGTCTCATTTCCTCCGACAGCAAGGCTAAGACAATGTCATCAAAATTCAAGGTAGTTATATTGCTACCTATTGCAATAACTAGACTATCCCACGAAGTTGGTAGAGAACACAACAAGCTGATGAACTTATCTTCATCTGAGATTTTAATATCAACAGATAACAGTTGACTTACCATAGTATTGAAGGAATTCAAATTCTCTATCACCGAGTCTCCATCCTTCATCCTCAAGTTATACAGCTTTTTCCGCAAGAACAATTTATTCACCAGAGACTTAGATTGGTACAAAGTCCCTAGCTTGTGCCACAAAGTCTTCATCGTAGCTTCCCAAGATACATTCAACAATATTGAATCTGAGACACACAATCGTATTGTGATCTTTGCCTTTTTATCCAACTTCTTCCAGTCTTCATCTAACATTTCCATTGGTTTAGCACCTGGATCTACTATGATCCACTGATCTTTATCCACCAGCAGATCCTCCATCTTGAGCTTCCACAAATCAAAAATCTAACCATTAAATTTCTCGATCTCTATCTTTCCACTACTTGCCATCTTCTTTCACCTCAAGAATCGATCCCGCAGATCTCCCACTGAACAGGGTCTACCATAGGCCCAAGCAAAAAACCCCTCAGCAGCAAAGGCATCCCCTTGAAGTCGAAACACCTCTGATACCAAATGTAGGTCTTAACCCTATACAGAAATTATCTGCAAACGAATCTTAAAAATAGAAAATAAACAATAGCGAGAGAATAAAACATAAAACATATATACACAGATATTTTCCCCTGATCCCAAATTGGGACTACCAACTTGATTTTTCATTATATTACTTTTAGTGTTACAACACATATATACACATGATGAAGCATTCATAAACCTCAATCCATTAACCCTGGATTAGAACATAACCATAGTTCCCTTGACTGGATCTACAAAATACTAGGGGCCGAAAACCATCATGCCCCAAAACCATGTGCAAACCCATGCACAAAACCATGGGCGGGTCTGCCCACCGAAAAATAGGG
This sequence comes from Pinus albicaulis, assembly GCA_034641835.2. Lineage (NCBI taxonomy): Eukaryota > Viridiplantae > Streptophyta > Pinopsida > Pinales > Pinaceae > Pinus > Pinus albicaulis. The sequence continues at coordinate 1,624,236,294 of CM076581.1, forward strand.
TTCAAAAAAATTTCCTGGGGCACTGCTGGCCCCCCTGTTGTGCCCACTGCAACATACAGGGGGGGTTGTCGCCCCCCATGTGACCCCCCCACACGTGTGACTAATCATGGAAAGAATATAACACATACCCAACAATCTGAGTGTTTAGAACAGGATCTATCATCAGCTCTGGCACCTTCCTTTTTGTGTGATGGTTTGATTTATCTACCTTTCTTTCCTATTGGATGCGATGATGGATTTTCTTATCTGAGTACTTGATAATTTATTATGCTTGTCTTAATTTAGGATGTTTTGACTTTCGTGGTTTCCCCCTGTCTTTTTGTTTTCTATGTTGGGAGGTATTTTTTTTCTCATCTTTTGGACCTGATGGTTTTGTCTTCCTAGCATCGATCACATTAGGTAGTAATTCGGACGTTGGTGAAATTTTAACGATGTAACAACTTTTTTTTTCGGAAAATAAAATTTTGTTGTTTTTTTTAATTGAAATCTCCTAGGAAAATGCACTCTCATTGGTGTTCCAATGATGATTCATGGATTTGCTCAAAAAATGTCAAAGGAATTTGAGATGTCAATGATTGGATAATTATCCGTCTTCTTGAACTACAGGTTTCTTAAAATAGCAAAGGAATATTCATTTCCCAAAACAAATACCTCAAGGAGATGCTCAAGTGTTTTGGAATGGAATAATGTGCACCAGTTAGTACCCCTATGATTACCGGATGCAATTTAAGGATGATGAATCTTTTGAATTCAATTCAACTCTTTAAAGTTCAATGATTGGGAGTCTACTATACTTTATATCTTCAAGACCAGATATTATGCAGGAAGTAGGAATGGTTGCAAGATTTTGATCAGCACCAAAGGAATCACATATGTAAGTAGTAAAGAGGATATTTCAATACTTAAAGGATACACTTGATATCCTAAGAGTATATATTTCAAATTAACAGCGTACACAAATGTTGATTAGGCAGGTAGCATTGATGATAGAAAAAGCACCAATGAGAGTGCATTTTCCTAGGAGATTTCCTTGTGTCTTGGTAAAGTACAAAGAAATAATTAGTTTCTCTTTCTACAGTTGAAGCCAAATACATAGCAGCAATAAAATATTGTACCCAAGTTCTCTAGATGAAACAAACTCTACAAAACATCAAAGTGGAATATGATCAACCAACTGTCATTTTCTACGACGATACTAGTGCAGTTAATATCTCAAAAAATATTGTCATGTACTCAAAAATAAACCCCATTCCAATCAAGTATCATTTCCTCATATAACATGTCACCAAGCAGGATGTCAATATGGAATATAGTGACATGAACGAAAAAATTGTTGACATCTTTACCAAAATTTTGCCTAGAAAAACCTTTGAATATCTCAGGCTGAAGATGGGAGTGATCTTTCCTTTACCTCAATAAAAAAAGAACAAACTCAAGGGGAGAACCCTTTTCTATTGTTGTCAAAGGGGGAGAGAATTTAGACACGAGAAGTAGATAAAAAGAAGTATGGAAAGAATAAAAACAAGGGGAGAAGTCATCGGAAGAAGAAAATATCAAAGTATTTCCATCAATAACAAAGTGTAATATTCCTTTTCAGGAATTTCAGCAATATCTCTGGTGAGGACGCTATATAAGTGAACTGGTGCAAGAATAATGCAGTCCAATTTGATGACTTAAATATAGAATAGCATTAGAAACAAATAACTCTAGCTATAATAAACATATCTCCCCATCTCAAATGTAGAAAAAGGCATCATAACCCCAATACATCATAAAATAGAAATGTCGAAGGCAGAAACAACGTTATTCTGGTTATGTAAATTACAACAATAGATTGAATAACATATATTTGGAGCTTTCATTCATTATAAGATCAGAAATGAGAGGATTGACCTCTTTTACAAACACATTGGGACCTCCCGGCAAAATAGCAACACAATGTACAGCGCTGCAGAAAATAACGATGTACCCAGCAACTCTGTATTAAGAAATATCTGATATGCTCAAAGAAGAATACACAATACAAAAATAGGCTCAAGACCCTCCTCAATAGAATTCCTGGAGTGGAAATCACCCCCTCCTCTCCAGAAATAAGCTCAAATGGGTAGATCTAACCCCAACTACTGCAAAAAAATAACGCACTCACTGAGAGTGACTGCGCAGTCCAGGTTAGAGGATGGCTTCCTCAAGATATCTGATGAGAATGGAACTCATTACCTCCTCGTTGAATCTCCCAATCAACCTGCAACAACAATGGAACTAGAATTCCCGCATGAGAACCCTTGCACTAAACAGTGCTGCAACTCCGGCTAAACAGCTGAAGGTTGCAATCAGTCATAAGACTGAAACAAGAAGTATGAATGAATGAATTCCCTTGTTTCCATTCCTTCCTTTTTATTCCAAGTGAGCTTCTCCAACCCGGGCCCCACACATTGGTGGTGTAGCTTCCTTGAGAAGCTTTCTCCTTCAAAACTGCGCTGCCCTAGGGGCTTTCCCTCCCTTTTACAGTGCTGGTTGACTTGGTCAACTATAGTAGCTCCTTTCTTTTGCTCCTCTTCATACTCAAGGGGCTTTATTTTATCCTTCTATCTCAATCCCTTTTCACATTGGGATAGATTTTATTGCATTTCTTACTTCTTATTTCAAAAATGGAATAATTATAATGTTCCAAGTAGCTATGGCTAATTGGGAACATCACAGTCCTCCCTGCTCAAAATTTGCTTGCCCACAAGCAACAGTAAATAAGAATGTTACAAGATATTCTCCCCCTCCCAAGTGGCATCCTCATCTGGTAGATTCCTCCATCGAATCAGATATTCTTTGATGACTCTGTTCCTCAACTTCCTCCCTCTTGTGTCTAGGATTGCTTCTAACTGCAAGATCAAATGACCCTCATCATCAATTGGAGGAAGTTCCAAGTTGGCAACTACATTCCTCCCAATGGCCTTCTTGAGGTAAGATACATGGAAGATATTGTGGATCTTGCTCCCCTTAGCAAGCTCCAGCTCATAGGCTACCTTACCGACACACCTGTTCATCTTGTATGGTCCATAGAAACGTGGTTTGAGCTTTTCAACTCCCTTCACCTTGAGTGTGGATTGTTTTTAAGGCTGAAGGCATAGGTATACAAGATCCCTCACCTCAAACTGTCTCTCTATCCGACCACGGTCTGCATACATCTTCTGTTGGTTCTGAGCAGTGGAAATGTTATCTTTGAGGGCCCTGAGTATGTCCTGGTTCTCTTGAATCCAATCTCTTGCCCTTGGAGCTTTACTTGCCCCAAACATGACATCGGAAAATGAAAGTGCCTCATATCCATACAAGGCTCGGAATGGTGTCATGCCAATAGAGATATGGTGAGTAGTGTTGTAACAATACTCTCCCAAGTGGAACCACTGTAACCAAGCTTTCTGCTGCCCAGCCACATAGTTTCTCAAGTAGCCTTCTAGCCACTTTTTCACTATCTCAGTCTGCCCATCAGTTTGGGGGTGATAACTGGTGTTGGGGGTCAATTCAGTTCCCACTAATCGAAAAATTTCCTGCCAAAAACCACCCATGAAGCGACTGTCCCGATCACTCACTATGGTCCTAGGGAGACCATGGAGTATAAATACATCTCTGAAGAAGAGTTCAGCTACCTGTGAAGCAGTATAATGTGCATAGATGGCAAAGAAATGAGCATACTTTGTTAGTCTATCAATAACAACATAGATACAGTCCTTACCCTGCACTATCGGTAAGCCGATGATGAAGTCCATAGAGATGCTTTCCCACTTCCCATCTGGAATAGGTAGTGGCTATAACAACCCAGCAGGATGAGTGTGCTCTCCCTTATTTTGTTGGAAAGTGGTACACTCCTTGACATGCCAGAGCACATCCTCCTTGAAACCCTTCCATGAGAATCTCTCCCTGATAGATCTGTAAGTTTTTGTGAAACCTTGATGCCCGAAAAGTGGGGAATCATGTGATGCCACTAAGATCTTCTCCTTGAGCTTAGAATTCTTAGCCAAGTAGATCTGATCCTTGTAATAGATAACCTCATCCATCACTTTAAATCTCTTATCCGGTACTACCCCATCAAGTATTCCGCATGCAAGGTCATCTTTGGAATACTCAACTAAAAGTTGAGCCTTCCAATCTGCGTCCATGCCCCTCATGGTCAACGTTGTAGGCCTCCTGGAAAGTGCATCAGCTACTGTATTGCTCTTCCCCTTGACATATTCTATGTCAAAGTCATAGGCCTAAATTTTTCTCACCCACTTCTGTTGTCTTTCCTGAAGCTACCTCTGCTCAAGAAAGAATCTAAGACTATTGTGATCAGTCTTCACCTTGAACTTATTCCCCACCAAATATTGCCGGAATTTGGCTAATGCATGCATGATAGCCAACATTTCTTTATCATAGATGGGGTATAGCTTCTCATGAGGGAGCAACTTTTTTCTCTCAAAGGCTATAGGATGCCCTCCTTGCATCAAGACTGCCCCAATACCTTCACCTGATGCATCACATTCTAACACAAAAGGTTGAGAAAATTCAGGTAAAACCAAAACAGGACAACTACTCATTACCTCTTTGAGCTTATCAAAATCCCTCTGCACTATGGGTGTCCACTGGAAAACCCCCTTCTTTTTCAAGTTTGTAAGGGGTGCTTCTAGTTGTGAGAACCCTTTCACAAACTTCCGGTAATATGTGCATATGCCCACAAACCCTCTGAGTTCTGTCACATTCCTAGGTTCAGGCCAATCTCGGATAGCTTGAATCTTCTCCTCATGTACTCTTACTCCATCTATCCCTATGATATGTCCCAAATATAACATCTTTGTGAGGCCAAATTCACATTTGGAGAGCTTGGCATAGAATTGTTGCTCCTTGAGAATATGTAAGACTGTCTCAACATGTTGCAAGTGCTCCTCCCAAGTGCGACTGTAGATCAGAATATCATCAAAGAAGACCAATACAAACTTCCGCAAATGATCCCGAAAGATATGATTCATACAAGATTTGAAAGTTGCTGGAGAATTCGTCAACCCAAGGGGCATTACCATAAACTCAAAATGCCCATAGTGACACCTGAATGTTGTCTTGGGGATATCTTGCTCCCTCACCTTGATTTGATGGTACCCTGACCTCAAATCAATCTTGGAGAAATATTTGGATCCCCTCAGCTCATCCATGAGTTCATCAATCCTGGGTATAGGGTACCGGTTCTTCAAAGTCTTCTTGTTTAAGGCCCTATAATCGATGCACATCCTCAATGTGCCATCTTTCTTCTTTACCAAAACCACCGAGGAAGCAAAAGGACTAGTACTAGGCCGGATGTGCCCTAGTGCTAGCAGCTCTTGGATAGCTTTTTCAATCTCATCCCTATAGGCCTTGGGATGTCTATAAGGAGTGGTGGTCACTGCTTGTACCCCTTGTTCCAACTCAATGGTGTGTTCAAACCCTCGGTCAGGAGGTCTCCCTGGTGGGATATCTCCAAATACTGTAGAATACCGGTCCAAAAGGGATTGAACATCTGGGTGCACCGGTGTGTCCTTGCTCTTCACCTCGGATATATGCAGCTCCACTACCCATGCAATCATTAAGGGAATTTTGAGATCTAAAATGGGCCTCCTAAGAAAAATGTACAACAAAAATAAACTTTATAACAACCAATAGGATTCAAGATGATGATGTCAACCATGGGGGATGATTTACCATTTTTTAAATAAAAGGGTAAAAATATTAAAAAATAATAAAATAATAAAACTACTTTTTCAACTCGTATTTTCAACTTATCTCCCAAAAATTTTACTCAAATTTCGAGTGGGAGTACTACTGATGTATTTCACTAAGGAGTACCCATGCTGCATACTTTCGACACGATTCCACGTAAAAGCTGAGAAATACATAAAAACGTGATTGCAATCACATTTTTCATGTGTTTGTCATTTTTCGTGTAGAAGAGTCCATCAAAAGTATGCAACATGGGTACTCCTTGGATGAGGAATTAAATTTTGCATCCAACGCATATTCCTTCTTGAAATTGGAGTAAAACCTTAGGGAGATAAGTTCAAAATATGAGTTGAAAAATAGTTTTTTCTTTTTTCCTTATAAAATTTGATGATGTAATCAAATATTATTTTATTATTTCCACTATTATTTTATAATTTCCTTAGGAGGCCCATTCTAGACCTAAAAATTCCCCTAATGTGGCCCCCCTCTCCGCAGATCTGCCTCCATCCTATGTGCTGAAACAACCTAAGGAGGATATGTGTTCATACCCTTGATCTTTTGTTGTTGGCCATCCTCTTCTCTAGTCCATTCCATCTCCAGAGTTCTCCAGTTAGTGGTAACTCTCCCAAGAGTGACTAACCACTGGACTCCCAATATGACATTGGTGTCTGGAATATCTACCACAAAGAAGTGCTCTGTCAAGTATAGGTACCCATAGTAATGGTCAACGCTAGAACATACTTGGCACATTGTAGAGTCATGGCTCCTGGAACCAAAACTGAAAATCCCTCAAACTCCTCCACGGGAATTCCTCTCGTGTCCCAGCTGTGAATCAATAAAATTGTGAGTGGCTCCACTATCTATCAATACAGAAACTCTTTGCCCCATGATGGTGCCTCTTACTCTTAAGGTAAGATATTTTAAGACCACTCTTAACGCTGCAACAGCTCCTCCTCTTGGAGCAAAGTCTTCTATGGGTTGCACAGCATTGGCACCCTTCTTGGAGAAGGTCTTGATAGGATGTGCCTCCCCTATAACACATTTCTCATGAACAGGGAGTGTCTCCCTTGGCCTTGAATGGGTCTTCTGCTGTAAAAAGGTTCTTGCCCTGGGCAGAATGTGTTGTAGATCTCTAGCTTTCTCCACAGCTTCAAGGAGTGTGGTTGGTTTTGTAGACTTGACCAACCCTTGTAATGGTTCAGCCATCCCATTCAAAAACATGCATACCTTCCTGCTCATAGTGAGGTTAGAGACCATCACTGAAAGCTGTAGATACTCAGCAATATAATCCTCAAGATCTCCCTCTTGCTTGAGTTTGGTTATTTTGGCAAAGTGGGCTTCCGGATCCATTGGATCAAATCTCTCTACTAGCTTCTTGGTGAAAGCTGAGTATGAAGTGATATGATGATGCCCAAGTGTGGTTAGCCCATGAAACCACTAGTCTTGAGCCTCCCCTTCTAGATGCAATGCAGCTATCTTGATAGCTTCCATTTCAAAGACCTTGTGAAGCTGGAAGTATGTGTCCAACTTCTCTACCCATGCCTTTGTTGTGTGCTTAGATGTCCCATCAAATGTGGGCAAGAAGAACCCCACCATACTGCGTTGTAGGGCTGATCCCTGCATCCATTTACCTTCCCTTTGAGAATTATTCCTCCTTCCATCCTTGATTCGGAAAAACTCCTGAAAGCTCAGACGCTCCTTGAACCTTTGAAACTGGAGCTCATATTCTTCAAAATATTCTCCTAGAGAACCCTCCTTATCTCCTTCAGTTAAAAATGAAGGCAGGGTGGAGCATTGTGATGGATTTGAATGTCCCATGCCATTTGCAGTGTTGGTGCTTGCCTTAGGGCAAAACCCTAAAGAGTCTTCTTCCTGCCTCATCTCCTTGAGATCCCTTGCAATGTTCTGCAGAGTTTGAAGTACGAGCCTTGAGATGTCTTCCTTCTCCATGCTGAAGAGAAATCTCCCCCTCACAAGCTGAGCCAAGAGCAGAGCTCTGATACCACTGTAATATCCCTTTTCAAGAATTTCAGCAATATCTCCAATGAGGACGTTGTATAAGTGAACCAGTGCAAGAATAATGCAATCCAAAGCTTGGACCCTCAAGAATAGGTTGTATATGACTTAAATATGGAATGGCATCAGAAACAAATCACTCTAGCTATAATAAACAGATCTCCCCAACTCAAATGTAGAAAAAGGCATCATAACCCCAGTACATCATAAAATAGAAATGTCGAAGGCAGCAACAAGTTATTCTTATTATGTAAACTACAGCAATAGATGGAATAACATATATCTGGAGCTTGTATTCATTATAAGATCAGAAATGAGAGGATTGACCTCTTTTACAAACACATTGAGACATCCCGGCAAGGGGTTCCGGCAAAATAGCAACACAATGTACAGCACTGCAGAAAATAACGTTGTACCCAGCAACTCTGTATTAAGAAATATCTGATATGCTCAAAGAAGAATACACAATACAAAAATAGGCTCAAGACCCTCCTCAATAGAACTCCTGGAGTGGAAATCACCCCCTCTTCTCCTGAAATAAGCTCAAATGGGTAGATCTAACCCCAGCTACTGCAGCTACTGTAGAAATAACGCACTCACTGAGAGTGACTACGCAGTCCAGGTTAGAGGATGGCTTCCTCAAGATATTTGATGAGAATGGAACTCAAGACCTCCTCCTTGAATCTCCCAATCACCTGCAACAACAATGGAACTAGAATTCCCGCATGAGAACCCTTGCACTAAACAGTGCTGCAACTCCGGCTAAACAACTGAAGGTTGCAATCAGTCATAAGACTGAAACAATAAGTATGAATGAATGAATTCCCTTGTTTCCATTCCTTCCTTTTTATTCCAAGTGAGCTTCTCCAACCCGGGCCCCACACATTGGTGGTGTAGCTTCCTTAAGAAGCTTTCTCCTTCAAAACTGCGCTGCTCTAGGGCCTTTCCCTCCCTTTTTACAGCGCTGGTTGACTTGGTCGACTATAGTAGCTCCTTGCTTTTGCTCCTCTTCATACTCAAGGGGCTTTATTTTATCCTTCTATCTCAATCCCTTTTCACACTGGGATAGATTTTATTGCATTTCTTACTTCTTATTTCAAAAATGGAGTAATTATAATGTTCCAAGTAGCTATGGCTAATTGGGAACAT